>CM053583.1:135726791-135764142 GCA_028627135.1 Pseudochirops cupreus
ATACATACATACATACATACATACATACATACATACATACATATATATCCAGACGTAAACCCTTTGTTTGTCTTTGTAGCCTTAGGGCCTAGAACAGTTTTTGGTACATGGTAAACACCTATTAAGTACTTTTTGGGCAGAGAGGAATATGTCAGAATAAATCCTTTACATATTTGCATGTGCTATAGATGGAAAATTCTGAGTCCCATTGAAACAGTGCAAGGCCCCACCAGTGCTTTCAAGAAAATATATAATACCACAGGGCAAACATATTCCTTGGCAAGGTAAAATAGAAATTGTGAATACAAGTCTTGTAGGAATAAGACAGTCCTAAGAACACATTTTTTTTGTTTGTTTGAATTTAGCTCAGAGGGTCAAGAAGGTTTTTCGTGCTGTTTACCCAACATTCAGTTCTTTATAAAGCCAGTCACAATTCTTCCCTAGAAGAAGCATTCGCTGTTCCAGCTTCATTACAGATAAAGCCACTCACCATTTGTCTTGGACTGCCTCTTGCCTTCAGTACTGCTGGCCACAAGCAGAACGACAGTTTGTTTTGTGCTTCTCCCAGATCCCTTCCTTCCTCCCTTTTTCTGGCTCATCCTAATCCTAACTCTTTGCAAATTAAGATTTGCAGAGTACTTTTATCTGCCTGAATCTCATTTTGTCGTCCTAAACGCTCTGTGATCTGCGTGCATGAATGCTTGTGTGAGACTGAACTCATTCATTTATTTATTTGGTCATGTATGCATATATGTATGCATGCATGTATTTGTCTACTTATGTATGTATGCATATATGTATATATTACTTACGTACAAATTCATGATATATTTATTTGCTTATTTGTGCATGCATACATGTATGTATGTATTTATGTCTGTCTATTTGTTTTAACAGAAGAAGAAACTACAGATCAGTGCTTGCAGTTGGTTTCCTGTCACACAACTAATAAAAGATTGGGTCTGAATCTGGGTTGCCCCACAATTCAAATCCAGAACCCTTTCCATTATACTAAGGTACCTAGCTTTTTCCCTACCCCCTTTCTTGAGCTCCTGAGCTCTGTTGATCCTGTTTTATGTTCCCTATCCCTTCTCCTTCCCCATACAGCTACATCCAGCTATTTTTTAAATGTAAATGCAGATCATCAATTTACCTCTCCCAATCCTTTTTGCATATTAAGCCATGCGTTGCTTTCATCTGTAACTGGTTCTTAAAGGTTCTCAAAGATCTTAGTGAAGCACGCCTTCTCTGTTGCTCTGGAGACTTGAATTGGATCCTGGATTCAGGTTACTCCATAATGGCTCATTTTGCTCCTACCCACTGGCGACTCTTTCCCCAAAGGTAAAGCTGTTGTTTAAAAATCACATAGATATACTATTATAGTAAATCAATCCAGTATAAATAGGAAAAGCGTGATCATATCAGGGGTATACTGGTGGTATACTGTATAGAGTGCTGGAAAGAGTCACATGGAACTTGAGTTCAAATGTGACCTCGGACATTTACTACTGTGTGACTGGGCAAATCATTCAACCTCATTGCCTCAGTTTCCACATGTATAAAATGGACTGGAGAAGGAAATGGCAAACCATTCCAAGATCTTTGCTAAGAAAACCCCAAATGGGGCCACAAAGCACTAGACACAAATGAAATAACTGAACAACAGGTAATAACTAGGAAGAAGCAGCATAAAGCTATAGGGGACTCAGTGCCCTATCCAAAGTCAAGGTCACCATGGGAGGGGAACAGAGCTGTTCCCCTCAGCTGTCTTCTCATAGAATCCTCTTTTCTCTGTTACATATTAACCATGAATGCCCATTTTGAATTGGGGCTGTTTTGTTTACTGGGTATGGTAGGAAGAATCACAAAGAATAATGAAACTGAAGCCCTTTTTTGAGTGCCCGACTGAATGATAATAACCAACAATCATAATGAGAGCCGCTTGGCAGTAAAGACCTCCACCGATGTGTCATTTTAGTGTGGGGATGACCCTAGACTCCCGAAGCTGTCTGTTCTGCTTAGAAGTAGGATCACCCTTCACCTTCACTTACAATACAGCTCCCAAGTACTTTGAAAAGTTTATATAGGAGTTTATTATTAGTTAACTATATTGAATAATGTTTTTGAAACAATTTTTTAAAATCTCTGTGTTTACAACCTGATGTCAGCATGTGTGATGAGCCCCCAAAGCAGGTGACAAGGCACTGTTTTTGCCAAATGAATAGCCTATCGACTTCTGCTTCTCTTGCCAGAGTGGTAGAACCTAGTCGTAGAGATGAATTATGAGGCAATTCTACTATATTACTTTAAGTGATATGTTCTTTCTTTTACAGATAGCTTAGGTCTTCTCAGCCCATAATGAAAGGAATCTTCTTCTGAGTCAGCAAGAAGTAAGCTTTTTGTTTCCCTGCCACACATTTGAACAATTGGTTAATAAAATCTTTAGATCTCATTTCTTTAGATAGACTCTGGAGAAGATAGATTTTTTATAGATTTTATATATTTGGGTAATGTTCTCTTAATGAATTTTCTAAAATATTGTATCAGAGGTTGTTTTGGTTGTTTTTATGATGCAAATTCCATGAAAATCAAGTCAACCATATGCCATAATACCATTGTAGCAGAGCTGAAACCAGGCTGTGATTATATAGGCTTTGTCCAAAAGCACCAAAATTGAGAGGGTATTGATAACACTTGTAGCTATTCAGGAACATAGAAACAACTAAACTTAGGAAGGATCATTAGTTTACATAGAAAGCTACAAGATGGTACTTCCTCCCCTTGTTAACTGCATTTTAGGTGGAGTCTGTCTTAGCCTTGTGCTACAGACTCCTCCCAGTTCCTCTGGAACTTCCCTATCCTGAGTGAACTGAGGGCACATTTTAAGCTACCTGCCCTGGGTACATTTTATGCTACTTTTCAAAGAGGTAAATGTTTCTAATTATAACTCCATCAAGACTTATGAAAATCCCAAACCTAAGTTTAGTCAAAATACAATTTTCTTATATTTGCCATTATGTTGTTGTTGATTAGTTTAAGAATTCCAAGAATTCTGTTTTATCTTTGTGAGATAGCATATTATTGTCAAAGCACTATTCCTGTTGGGAACAGGGTAGAGGGTGAATAGCCATCAATATTGACTACCTATAGGTGATGTTCCTAGTAGAGTTCTACAATTTTGGTCAAAATGCAGCTCAGTGAGAATACTTGATTTGCATTTCTTCCATCTTTCTAGGTATCCAAGGGTCAGAAGGTTTTATAAATGTTAAATGGCATGCATTTATGCTTTATGATAACAATATGTCAAGTCAGTATGTGAGCAGATAGACAAGTAGAGAAGTTTTAATATTTAACTTACATGAGCAAGGATAAAGTAATGGTTTGCTCAAGGTCATATAACAAGCCAGAGCTGATTAAGGAGTAGAATACAATTCATCTGAACCCTCTAGCTAGATATTCATTGGTCTAATGTTCCAGA
Organism: Pseudochirops cupreus; assembly: GCA_028627135.1. Taxonomy (NCBI): domain Eukaryota; kingdom Metazoa; phylum Chordata; class Mammalia; order Diprotodontia; family Pseudocheiridae; genus Pseudochirops; species Pseudochirops cupreus. The sequence continues at coordinate 135,730,270 of CM053583.1, forward strand.
ATAATAAACAGATATGGGTAGTTTAAAAATATACATTATATAAGAATCTTTCATCCTTATGCCAAGGGGACTGAGGTTCAGATGAGAGCTGAGTATCATATATATCGGTTACAAGTTCAGATTTCCATATCCATATCCATGTAAAATTTTTTGGCACTCCCTTTGTACCTTATGTGCATAAAGAAGGGAAAAAGAGGCTGCTTGAGGATTGTGGGACAATTCAAATTAAATGAAGAAGTAATCTAAATTTCTACCAAAATGTGACCTGCAACCCTTGTGAAGTTTGCAATGGTTTGGTTCACTTTTTCCAAACCTATTTTACTTTGGGATGAGGCTGTTTTGTTTTCTGATTATGGTAGGATGAATCATAAAGAAAAATGTAAATGAAGCTCTTTTGTGTGTGTCTGGCAGAATGGTGATAATTAAACAATAATAATGAGAGCAGTTATTAATGCATCATTTTGGTGTGGAGATGACCCTGGGCTGTAGAAGGCTAAGCTACTGGGGCTCCCGGTATGGCAATTCTTACAAAGCTTGAAGTCTTGAGTAGAAGCTTATTGATGGGCTGTATAACTTTTGTCCAAGAATCAGTCTGTCTAATTTCAGAGAACCTCATCACAAGACTGGTGACAGGTGGATGGTTTTTCTAACCATAGCAAGTCTTGAAATCAATCGGTCAATCAACATTTATTAAGTGCCTTTTACGGGTCAGTGTAAAGCCCATCACTAGCAGCTCTCCTGAGGACTGTTGTGAATAACTTTAAGGATCCCAATCTCATAGTATAGTGAACTCTCTATTTATTCAACAATGAACTAAAGCAAGACATTCAAGAAACTAAAGCACAACATTCACAACAATATAACATAACAACTTATTACTAAGGTGTCCACATAGTCTTAAACAAAACATATCATTCGGTAAGTCACAATCTCCTTAATCAATATAGAGTACCCAAGTCAAGTCTTCTTTCCTCTTGACTCTGATTGGCTTTCAATCATTCTTAAGCCAAGTCACCCTTAAGGGGTAGCAGAAGGTACAAAAACCATCCATTCCTAGGTCACAGTATGTTACGATATCATCAGTCAGTAGTGAGTATCCAAGTAAAGTCTGCTTTAGTCTTAACTAGAGGCTGTATTCCAATCATCTTTAAGCCAGTCATCCTTAAGGGGGAGCAGAAACCACAAATACCATCCACCCTTAGGTCATAATAAGTCCACAATCTCATCAGGCAATTCAGAGTACCCAAGTAAAGTCCTCTTTCATCTTAACTGACCCGCTTCCACACCCCAGGGCTCCTCTTCCACAAGCTGACTGCTCCCAGCTCTTGGCTGGATTCACATGTAGGCAGCTCTTTGCTCAGGTTCTGTATCTCAGCTTATTGCTCCACTCCAAGCTCTTCAAAGCTTCTGTTTCTAGGAAGACAAAGCTTAACAGAGCTGCAGCATATTTACATAGAATTAAGCTTAACAGAGCTGCAATAGTATTTGCATACATTGCTGGCACTATCATCTCAATTCACTTTCCGTCTGACAAAGTAACGCAACTCAACCGACAAGGCTTCTGTGTGAGAAATCAAACACAACTCAGCAGTAAAGTCCCAGGACTTCTGTAAAGAGCTGCAAAATCCCCTTTCAGGGCTTCTCTTACAGCAGTAAAGTCCTTTTTCAGGACTTCTGTCTAAAAACAACAGACAGGATACTTTTGTCTGACAGACCAGCAGAGAAGAGTGCTACACAGAGTGCTGAAATCACAAGCACTCTCCCTCTCAGTTCTGCTTGGTCCCAGCTTGTACTCAAGCTTTTCTCTGCTTTGCTTCTTCCTGTTCTGCTCTGTCAGCAAGCTCCTCTCACTGTGGGCTCCATGTGATGATGTTAGGCCTATTAAGGGCAGGGAAGGTCTCCAAACTCCCTTCGGCCTTTTAAGGGGAACACAATGCATATTGTTTTCAACAATCAAAGGTGAGGTTCAAAAGCACTTGAATAGCTGAAACAAGTAGTGAAACACTACTTTGCTTGCCATTATGATCAGGCACTGTGCTAAGCATGGGGAATACAAAAAGAGACTAAAGACAAACTCCTCAAGGAGCTGGCATCTACTTTTGTTTTAGGAAACCTGCATTTTGCATTAGTAGAGAGAATAACCATACTGACAAAATTATATATCTTTGATGTTTGAAGTAACTTTAAGTCTTTCATTGTATGATTCCTGCCTGTCTTTCCACATTGATATTCCATTTTCGCCTCTAAATTATTCCACATTTTAGTTAATCAGACTTTTTGTTGGTCTCTGAATACAGTTATCCCTTCCACAATGTGGGGGTTAGGGGTTCAGTGGCCCCATGATCTGGAAAATCTATTTAAAATTTTTTTGGCCCTCCCTTTGTACCAGAGAAGAAGTCTGGATTTTTTCTTTTTCTTTTATGGGGTGCAGTACCTTATTGTAAAATTTGGTTTAAGTATTTGATCATAGGCTCTGTGTCATCTGCTGGCCTTTGTGTATTGTCTGTGGCTTTCACAAAACTCCCCCAGAATTCCCATTTAATTTCTTAAGCAGACCCTCAACATACTGAAATTGTGATGGCAGAGATGCAATGTGGAAGGGATAACTGTATAACATTCTACCTTCCACCAGCCTCTCAGGGTGTCTTCTATGCTAGCCTCTTCTCCCTCCTTAGCACCACCTCTTGAGAGCTTTCAAAATTCACCCCAATGGATACTTCCTACATGATGTCATTTCTGACCTGTTACTTTATATTTCCTTAGTAAAAATTTGAATGGATTTACCTGTGTATATGTGATTCCCCCTGAGTCCCCCCAGTAAAAATACAAACTGATTTGAGGGCAGGAATGGTTTCATTTTTACCTTTGTATACCCAGTGCCCAGAATGATACCTGTTACTGAGGAGGTACCTGATAAATGCTCATCGAACTGGATTTAAAACAGGTAATAATAATACTAATAATGATAGTAATACAGATTGGCAGAGGGCTTTGCCAAAGAACATTTCTCATCACAGCTTTTTAAATAGCCATCTTTTATACCCATTCAAGTGAACATTTATTATGTTTCAGTTGTGTCTTTAAATTCCTGAGTGAATCCATTCAGAGATGGTAAGAATTTTGTATATGTTAGATGAAAATTCAGACTAAATTCAAAGGGATTGACTGTTTCCACAGAGCGAGTTAGGCATATGCTTTTTAAACTACTTGCTAAGCAAAACTTGTACATGTTTCTTTGTCTGCTTCATAACCTGAAGACCCAGAAGTAAAAGTAGACTTCTTTTGTTTGGTCCAGAAGGCAGAATGAGTACCAGTAGGAGGCAGATTTCGATATAATTCCATGAAATTATTACCAATAATTAGAGTTGCTTCAGTTTTCTCATCTGTAAAATGAACTGGAGAAGGAAATGGCAAACCACTAAGAAAAGCTTTAATGGGGTCGTGAAGAGTCAGACACAACTGAAGAAAATGATTGACCGAAAAGGTTGCCTTGAGAAGTATTCAGTTACCTGACTCAGGATGCTAAGCAACAACGTTGTGGGAAAAATTTCTGCTTCAAGTATCAATGGGGCTAGATGAACACTGAAGTCCTTTTCCCCTTTGGAATTCTGGAAATGTCTTTTTCCTTGAACTGTTTATACAATAAAAATTTTGCTGTTGATGAGATATATGATTATTCAAAAGAGATTGCTTAAGAATCTGTACAGTAAAAACTAAATGGATGAAAAATGCCTGTTGCTCAAATTGTGACGTGGATTTGCAGTTTTGATGATTTATTTACTGAGGTAGTACATTCCTGTACTTTAGGACAGGCAGTGCCTATGAACAATGAATTAGTCCATGAATTATTGGGAATAACTGTGTAGAGGGGTGGGTCTGGGATGGCGGGGTGACTGGGTGTATTCCAAATGGTACACTCTGTACTATTTTTAGTGATCTCAAACTATTCCATATTGAAAAGATCCCTCTTTCTAGCATAAATGTTCTCCTGGCAATGCTCTGATTTTTTTAAGTACCACAATCTCCAAAGAATCAATGCTCTGGGAGACCCAAAGGACAAAAGAGAGAGAATAATAGAAGTCAGAAGACTAGCTCTTGGGCCACAATTCCATGTAGCAAGCATTTTGTGTTCATAAAGGCCTTAAAGATCTGTATCTAAATCAGGACAAATAAGGCAAACATGAAGAAAGCCAACAGTGCCAGCAAATATTAAATTAGGTGTTTACTTTGTGGAAGGATCTCAGTTTATGCTGGCTGCGACAGGATGGAAACAGAAACAAATTCCCAAGTTTTATGCTTGATTGACAGCATGGCTGCAGTTCAGTTAGCTTCTCACAGAGTATTTAAGAAATGTTGAAACCCTTCCAGGAAGCAGTCCATGTTGGCACCTCTCTATTGGCCAGTTCTCCTTTTTGTAGATTCTATTTGGAAGGGATTCCTCCTGCAGTTATTTTAAATGCTTTTGTGTTTTTGGAGGGGAATGGGTAGCATTAATGATAGCAGAGACACAGACATTGTTGACTGATATGGATGTTTTATCCAATGAGCTGAAGAAAGTATCCACTTGGGCTTGATAAGGATGGCAGTGGGCTGAGCCCCATCAAACATGAATGGGTTTGGGAAGCCAATGGCACTTGCGGCTCATCAAGCTGAATGAACACCAGCTTTTTTTTTTTTCTTTTTCCATAGCAGTGCATGGGAGAGTCATTAGAGGAAGAAACCTGTAGTGTGATTATATTTTCCTGTGGAATGTAACTAATTTCACAGTAGAATAATTTTGACACGAGTTCCTTGTTTACTCCCATATGTTTTATTTCATTTTCCTAAAGAGAGTGTTTTGCCCCAGCAAATTGGAGTGCTATTGAGCATTATAGGAAAAAAAATAAATTAATTGGGTTATGTGTGTGCTGTCATCAGAGTTTTTGTTCAGTGAGTTGCCAGTGAAATCAATTCCTTCTTTTTTCTTTTTTTGTCCTTCACTACTCTCTCCCTCCTTCCCTTCCTTTATTTTCCTTCCTTTGTTCTTTCCTTTGTTCCTTTCTTCATTCCTCCGTTTCTTCCTTTCTTCCTTCCATCAGCTTCTTGTTGACCATTTTTAACCCCTGGTGTTGCCTTGTGTCAGTCAATAAGTCTTTCCAAAAGCATTGGGTGGAAATAATTTCTCCATGAGTGGCAGTTAGCAGAAGTTTTGTGGATTGAGACAAAAGATATACAATTCTCTCCTTTCCCTGTTTCTTACTTTGGGGCAAGTCATTCAGTCTTTCTTAGCCTACTTTCTTATCTGTAAAGTAAGTGAGTTGGATTAGATGATCTGTTTTAGATTTTAGTCCAATGACACATTGTTATTATTTCAAATATAGGTGTTATACTGAACTGAGCATTTAGACCTGAAGTCAAACCAAATCCTGCATGAGACACTAGCTGTGTTATCCTGGGCAAGTCATTTAACCTCTTTGGGAGTCAGTTTCTACATCAGTAAAATGGGAATTAATAATAGTATCTACCTCATAGATTTTGAAGACATAATGAGGTAACACATGGAAAGCAATTAGCAAGTCTTAAAGGTACTAATCATTATTATTGTTATATTTTGTACTTCCCTGCAAAATATTTTCCCCTTTGATCTAGTACACTACATATTTCTTGAGAACATTAAAAAAAATATTTTTTTTGTATCTCTAGTGCCTAGCACAGTGTCTGGAATATAGTTGGTTCTTAATACATTTTTACTAAATATTTAACTTGAATTGAACATGATCCAATGTGAGTAAGAGGAAAGTCATCTCCATAGAGTTAGGCCACTGAATTAAGCAAAGATGAACACAAAATGATTAGCTGCCAATTAACTTGTAGAAGTTGGAGAAGTGGGGTGGCTAGGTGGCACAGTGAATAGAGCACCGGCCCTGGAGTCAGGAGGACCTGAGTTCAAATCCAGCCTCAGACACTTGGCACACTTACTAGCTGTGTGACTTTGGGCAAGTCACTTAACCCAATTTCCCTCCACAAAGCAAAAAAAAAAAAAGTTGGAGAAGTTCTGGGTAGTAAAGAAGATAGATCAGTAATTTAGCAAGACTGAAGGATAAGACAGTGTACAGCCCATGTGTTCCATTGGTCAACATTCCAAGCTAGCAGATCTGTACTAAGGCTCCATGAATGTTGGATGAATGCCCTGCAGAGGATTCATAGGAGGACATGGATGGGAGTTTCACAGGATGAGCAGCCTGGCGAGGCTTATGTTCTTCATGGTTGGAAGGAATATCCACATTAATGGACTCATAGATTCATGGAAGCATTGAAGTAGAACTCCAACCAGACTGGCCTAGTTTCAGTGGTCTTGTGATTGATGAGAGGCATGTGCCATATCTCCTTCTGGGGAGAGAAGGAGTGAGGCCTCTTCTGTGTGTGCCTGTGCCCAGGACTGGCTCCACTTGCTGGGTATCAATCCTGGCCTGTGGCTCATTCCCTCCTGTTACTAGTAAATTTTGTTGGGTGTGATTGGCATGCCCTGCAGGAAGAAGCCAAGCTGGCTGCAAGACAAAAAGAAAAAAACAAAAAAGAGTGATATCAATATTCACCACAGGGGATTTATTGTAAAGCCTGCCATCTTGTCAGCATTGTTTCTGGGTAGACATTGAGGCTTTTGCCAAGTATTGAACATCTGACCTAGCCTGGTTTGTCACTTTAAGCCTTGCCTTATCCTAAATGGAAGGGCTGACCCCACCAAAAAGCCCAGTTCTGAGTTGGTTTGGTTTATCCCCCAAGTTCAAAATGATTATCTGAAATGGATTTGAACCCTGAGGGAAAATGCCTTGTAACAGAAAGGCTTCTCAAGAACAAATTTCTCCTGAGATCTTTTCCCCTTGTATCTCTATTCCTTCTTGGAAATGACAAACACAGCTTTGACTCAGATGACTTGAGATTCAGCTGTGGAGTTCCAGCCATAGTCTTTTCATTCTAAACAGAATGCACTTGGGAAAACAAAAAATCCCTACCTCAGACCCATATTTGAACATTTTCAAAGGGAGGTAGAATATGATTTCAGCCTTAATTTTTTTCCCATCTGTCTTTCTTTTGGTGGTACATAGTCAGACACAGAAAGAAATATGTCTATTGTATTGAATGTTAATAATGCAGTTTGAACATAAAAGAGTGCTGTGTATACTTTTTTCAGAGTTGATTGTTAAATATTTTCCAGGTTTCCTGCCTGTAATATTGTCATGAAGCTCAGCCAAGATAACTGATGTAAAGTACTTTGCAAATCTTAAAGAATTACATAAATGCCAACTATTTATAAATATGTAAATGATTATATTTAAATTATTAACATAATATATTGCTTATTAAAATTAATCAAAAAATCAGATATTTGTCCACTTCTTTAACAACAACCCAATATCAAAAGAACTTCTATTTGAAAAGTCATTCTTTCAGCTAGGGATATGGCAAATGGGGGAGGAGATATTTGAACTAAACACAACTGCCATTTTAGGTAATGATTTCCTAGAATGTAGATGTTCAGCTACTGTATGGTAGGTTCTGTGTGATTTATTGCATTATGTTGCATAATTAAGCCTATCTTTTTAACTGTTAAAAATGGTCTCATCAATCAAACTAGAATGCAAATCCTTTTAGCCCTGCAATATTAATGTATGAAGTTTTTGATTGACAGATTTTTCCTTTAAATATGGAATATCACCATTTAAAAAACTATCAAGATGCTTATATTCTTTGTTTTTTATCTCTGATTCCCCCCACTGCCAATGATAGAAGCCTGTGAGGTGGAGACCAAAAAGGAAGAGCAGTTACGGATTTGTTGCCATTTCCTGCTAGAAGCCTTTGGGAAGGCTGGGGTTGGGCTCTTTCAGAAAGGGGGATATTAGCATATGTTACCCAGGCTAATTGAATGGAATTTAATGTTAAGCAGAATGTAAGCCCCTGGGGGGCATATTAATTTTGTCTTTGTGTCAGGAATGTTTGTTGAATTTAATTGAGTGAAATTGTGATATAACTCAAACCCTATTGTCTTTCCAACGTTGTACCAGAGAATTCTTTCTATATAGTGATGGAGAAAAAATTACCTATGTATGTGTAATGGAAGCAGTAGTGAAATTCAAGTTAATTGTTTCAGGACCATTCCAATAGACTGCTTAACACATGTTTTTTAATGCTATTTTGGGGGTGTAACATCTGTATATGCAGATCAGAACTATCCATACTTTCTCATTTTGCACAATTCTTGTCCATATTCTTCCACAGTCTTTGATAAAGGATCTACTTAAATGAACAAATAGAAGAAATAATCCTTATGGGTGGTGCCATCTTCCAGCTACTCCTTTTGCAGGTGATATTATCATGTTTGCATCAAACCCCAGAATACCACATATCTTCCTCAATATGATGCATGATTAGTTATTAGACTGACCAAACAATCTATACAGGGACTAAATAAATATCGAGTAATACCTATTATTCAGGCATATTTTTGGTTGAACAGTCAGAAGAGTTAACATATCAGTACATATGACAGAGACAGACCCTGCAGTTGGACAATTAGGAGGGACAGAAGAGGAGGAAGATTATATAGGTTAGATTACTTTATGCATCACTCAATCATTCATTTTAAATTTTGTTCTCAGAAAATTCTGTGCTACAGAGACCCCATCTTTTCAATACCATATTGTTGTGTGGTATTAAATCTTTTAACGCCATTTTCTTCAATGAATTAAAGTTATGGATGACCCCAAGGACAATTTAGAGAAACTCATGGTGACCGTAAGCAAACTAATAAAGGTCTATACATCACTGGAAAAATATATGGTTAGAAATACAAATGGGCTAGTTATGTTGTGAGAGTGAGCAGTAAGAATTCAATGGAGCCTGAGTACTCATGGGTACACACAAAACCTGAGAAAGGAGAGAGGGAAGCCTCCAGTATATATAACATAATAGTATAAAAATTCAAGGGCCATGAATCTGGATTTATATGAGCAGTTCCAAAGATAGAATTTTTCTTTTTTCTTTCCTGCTATTTAATTAAACTCTGTCAGTGTTATGAGTGTCATTTAAATATTTTGAGTAAAGCACAAACCGTATCATGAAATGATTATTCTGTAGTTTAGGAATATGAGTGGGAAGAAATCCATGATGTGCGAGGTAATTATAAAGTGATGAAACTTCTTCAGTGTGTCTCGTAGTTTGCCACTGATGGCAAATCCCAAAGAGGATTTCACTCCAAAAATGTTTTGCACCTTGGTGGTGACGTTAGAATAAGTGAAGAATTTCCCTAGGTGACAGCTTTGAAGGCAGATACTCACTAAGAGGCACAAGTTTTAGTTTGTTCTTTTAAAAAAAATCAGCCGCACATACATGTATACACAAACCTACACATATACATGTATATGTTTGCATATGCATCTCTGTTATCTCTCTCTCTTTCCCTTCCGTCTTTCCTTCCTTCCTTTTACCATTTCTTCTTCCCTTCCCCCTTCTTCCTTCCCTCTTCTCTCCTCTTCCCTTATTCCTCCCTCACTCCCTCCTTCTCTCCCTCCCTCCCTCCTTCCTTCCTACCTTTTTTTTCTTTTCTTCTTTCCCTCATTCTTTTATTCCTTCCTTCCTTCCATCGTTGTGTTGTGGACCCATTTGGCAGTTTGGTGGGTCCATGGACTACTTCTCAGAAGACTATCTTTTACCTACATTTGTAATTGCTTAGCCCAGATGAGTCTAAGATCAATCTGAGCCCCTCATTTTGCATAACTCTTATCCCATTGTAAATATTACCAGTTTGTGTCAACTCATTTGAAAGGAGTAACTCCTTATATTTTCTCCCTCAAGGATGTATGATAGGAGGATAAAAGCACTAGTCGCATGGTAAGAGCAAAGGGTGACAAGTATGATTGGGGTGTTCCACTAGAACTCTCATGATATAAGAAGAAAGGGAGGATAGCCTTCAGCAGACTGGCTGGACTGTCAGAGGCAAACTGATAGGAAGATATGAACCAGTGTGATGCAGGATGGGAAGGCATGGATGGGTTGCTATCTGCAACATTGGAAGGAACTTCTGAATCAATGAGGTTAAAAATCCATTTGAGTAACAATATCAAACCAATAAACTTGGCTAGAGCTGGGAGGGACATTAGAAACCAATTGGTCCAATCCATAACTGAAAGAGAAGGCCCTGACAACAAACATGGCAAGGTGTTCTCTATCCTTTGTTTGAAGGATTGTGGCAGAGGGACCCACTACTTCCTAAGGAAGGTCATTCTACTGTGGGGCATCTTTGCTAGACAAAGGCCAAGCCTAAATTGGCCTTGCAATGTCTGCTCACCACCTGTTCTTTCCACTAAAGCTAAAAAGAATAGGTCATTTTCTTCTTTCAAATCCCAGATAAAATCTTACCTTCTACAGAAAGCCTTTCTAGATAGCCCTTAATTCTATTGTATTTATTGTCTCTGTTGATTATTTCTAGTTTATCCTGTATTTAGCTTTTTGTACATAATTTATTTGCATGTTGTCTCCCCCATTAGACTGTGTGAGCTGTGTGAGAGCAGAGATTTGTCTTTTGCCTTTCTTTATATCCTTAGCACTAGCACAGTACCTCTCTGTCTTGAAACAAAGACTCATCTTTTTGTAATACCAATATTCTTCTGGTGATGCTATATGGTTGTGGATAATGGAAGGACACAGTCCCCAATGAATGAAAGTTCTGGGATGTCCAAAGGGCAATGGAAAGATATGTGGTAGTCAACAGTATATGATCAATAAAGAATTGAGTAGGAGAGCATGCATAAGATATGTTATCAAAGAGCTATGTGGCTGAAAAATGAAGTTGACTGATAATACTTAAAAGAGTGTGGGACAGCCAAGGGAAAGACATGTTCTTCATTGTTATCCTTTGATACTCAAACATTTAGAGTCAAATTCCAAACACTTTGGGTAGATACCACTTGGAGGAAATGGGCAAGAATTTTATAGGACAAGGTGTGGTTGAGTTGAGATCTGCACCGTTGGAGGTAGTACCTACGTAGATAAGTTTACTGAAGCATAAACATATTGAAAAATATACTGTATGTGTGTGCATAGTGTAAAATAACTTAGTGAACAGCATATGTGGAAATGCCTTTATGAAATAGGACCAAAGTGAAACATTTGCATGTCTTTTCTCACTTTTCTAAATGTCTCATTATTGGAACAACAGAATAATTCCCGAGAAGGCAGTCTCTAGTTATCTTCATGTTTTGCTCTTACTGGGCATCTCTCTGCTACTTCAAAGAGGATGTTAACTGAATTTTTGTCGTTTTGATTATCTGAGGGGCCCTGAGCCTGGTTTAACTGTTAAACCTGAAACCATTCCATACTGCCCATCAAAGGCAATCCAACCATAAGGTCATATGACTTTATTGGGAGGGGTGCAGGGGAATCATAATCAAAGAAATGAGTAGAGGGGTCTGACTTCATTCAACATTTCTGCACAAAGGAGACAATAGAGAGCTGAGCAGTGAAGTTATATTGCAGCCAAAATGTATTTCTAATTTATTGCAGCTAATTTAGGGGTTTTTGCATGATGCATCGCTTACCACAGAAATAATTTATCAACATTAATTTCAGGAAAGAGAGGAGCCTTTTGCTTCAAAGCACCCAGTAGCAATCTGTCCTTCTTGTGTTATCAGTCCACAATGCTGAGAGCAAATAACAAATGGGATTGTCCCTGCACAGCAGTCATGAGCACTCATGAAATATAGCACAATCTCCCTCTGGTGTATTCTGTTTTTAACTGGGTAGATCAGAAGGAGAAAAGGTGTGGAAGAGGATGAATGAATAAGTGTCTCTGATGGAGCATCGTTTTCTTCTCACACAGTTACTTTAGCAGATTGGGCTGCAGTATTTGATCATAGCATCTTGATAGAGTGTCTTGGTAAAATGCATGGATGAGAATATATCCTGGAACCTGAGGGTGATGAGTGGAATATCTGAAATGGCCAGCATCCTTCTGTGTGGACTTACCTCCAATTTGCATGAACTGTTTACTCTCTGAATCATTATACAGATGTGTAATATTGAAACTTTTGCTTTCATTGACCAGATGTCAAGCTCTCCTAATCCCGTCACAGTATGTGAGTCCATTTTTTGGAATAAATCAATAACTATGCAGTGATTATGAATGTGAATGTGCAAATATAATTTATTTTGCGTTTGTTTTATAACCAGGCTTAATGATGCTAATAGGAGGACTGGACCTGGCCTGAGTCTGTGCTTTACAGCCTGTTGAGAAAATCTTCCCTTTTATCATATGTGAAGCTTCACCAAAAGCTACTAAGGCATCCAATTTGAATGTGGTACTGGTCGTGGGCCTCTGGAATACCAGGTAAAAGAACCCAGATATTTTACATGTTTTTTTTCGTAATAGTCAATATGAGAATGAAGGACTGCTACCACCACCACTGCTGCTGCCACTAGCAGCTCCTAGTCCACAGACTTCTTTTTTTTTAGATTGAATGCCTTTTTATTAATATACACATCAGGTTACTGAAACGTGAATTCGTGTAGCTTTTCCCTCAAAGATAGCGCTTGCAGATAGAAGAATGCAGATGACTACAACTTTCAGAAATTTACTTGATAAGATTCTTCAGCAGCAGTCTGATACTGTGTTTCCTCATCTAATTGAAGATTCACAAATTCTCCATAATCAAACTGATGTCTTTGATTTAGATGGCTAACAAAATTTCTACTAATCTGGCTAGGATTGGAAGAGACACAAATAGGACACGTCACAGGGACTATCTGAAAGAGGTGAGTATTATTACAATGATCCAGTCAACACTGTCTTGTAAAGTTTGCTTCTTGACACAAGGGACACTTAAATGTAGGATGCCCAACAGAACTTGCATCTTCTTGATAGGTCTCTGTATTATCAGTCGTAGACGTCTCACTCCTATTACTATTCCCCACTGAATCTTGAGAGATCTGAAAGTGTGGAATGATGGAGGACACACCATACTCATCCTGATACTTCTTACAAGATTTGTAATGATGTCTCATGCAATAAAATTTGATCTGTTTTGCAAATTTCCTCCTGACATTTTCAATGTCTAAGGCCCATTCAGGACATGCTCACTCTCTTCTAGTTACATTTCCACGACAGAGGGGACAGTGTATTCCACTTTCTCTCATAGTCAGGAAACATTTTCTACCAAAAACGTGTTGACAGGCCGTGGTCCACACTGGGGTCTTGAACACCTCCTGACAGACCGGGCAGTAGAAGTCGTCTTCGGTGTAGGATGTGGCGATGGAGAGCGTCTCAGCCATGGTGTGGGGCTGGCGGGAGGTGGCAATGGCGACGGCGGTGGCCCCGGGCCTGGGTCTCTGCGTGCACTGAGGGGAGGGGGAGAAGGAGTCCATAGACTTCGTAAAAAATATTTTATTTTTTCCCAATTACAAGTAAAAACAATTTTTAATATTTTTTTAAAAAAGTTTCAAATTTGAGTTCCAAATTTTGTCTCTTGCTCCTTCCCTTTGCTAAAAGAAGATGAAGGAGCAATTCTCATTTGGGATAGCTGTCAGAGCTCTGGCATGGATTGACAGTGACCTTATGGTGATAAGATAAAGAAGTTGCTTTGGAATTTTTCAGGAAGAATATTGCAAATTGGCTGCTGATAGACCAGGAAAATGATAATCAAATCAAGGAAGCCAATGTTTTGAAGAGGTAAAAAATCAAAGTACAATTTAAAAAGTTTACAGACTCCTAGAAAGCAGAGTCAGGTAGTGTCTGTCATCTTTGTATCTCCAGTACCTACCACGGTGACTGAGCTTCATAGAATTACAGATCTAGCGGATCTAGAAGTGGCAGGCACCTCAGAGGGTATTTATTCCAGTTCTCTTACTTTCCGAATATGGAAATTGAGATCAAGGGAGATACAATTGTAGGTAGGAGGGACTTAATATGTGACTTTTTTTGTATGTGACAATTTTGCTGAATAGAGGAGGAGCAACTTATTATTTTTTTAAAAGAAGTATTTTGATAGTCCTCTCAACTGTTAGTGTTTTCTCAACCCCCTCTCCTTAATACTGATTTGCATATATTTTTTACTAGACATTGACTCTTGTACAGAGAAGAATAAGCTAACTCAAAGTCATGATAACTTGGATTCAGATATTTCCTTGGTCAAATAAAGGTTCTAAATCAGTGGTTCTCAACCTTCCTCATGCCACGACCCATTAATACTCGTATGTGGGTGTATCTGCATGTGGCTGGACCTGCCTGGAGACGGATAGAGGAGTGGTGTCTTGGTTCCTAAGACCAATAGAAATATGTGTTTTCTGATGGTCTTAGGCTACCCTTGTGAAAGGGTCATTTGACCTCCAAAGGGGTCGCGACCCACAGGTTGAGAACCACTGTTCTAGGTCCTGGTAAGTTATGTAGAGTTTTAGTGTCCCAGGCACCTCTGTGAGACTCTGGGTCTTGGAGCAGTTCCTTATTTGCACCAGGGAATCACAGATCTGCATTGGTAGGTGGATGTTCCTTGTTGGGACTTTCCTATGATAATGGGACAACAGGATAACAGGTCTCTAATCACTCCCTCTCTCCTTCCTACTGAATACATAAGTATAATTGTGGATATACACACAGTATACATGCTCATGCATACATTCACATGCAGGTATGTGTACACAGATATGCATGCATATATACACGTGGATATCTATGCACTTGCATGTGCACATATGAACACACACATGCAAATATACAATGTTAACAACACAATGCATATATGCATACATATGTACACACAATCTATCCATGTGTAGATATGTGTATGCATATGTACATATATGCATATAAACATATATATACACACATGCCTACATATATTTACATGCATACACATTTACTTCCCCAAGAATGTATTGTTTTCTCTTAGTAAATAATAAGTGAAGAAAGGGACCTCTCAGCCTTTTTATCCCTTCTGCCTTACTCAGTGCCTCAGACACAAAGGAATTTCTTAAAGCTTTCATTGAATGAAACACTGATTTCATTAAGTTATAAGGTCATAGACTAATTGGGCAGTCCATTTTTTCTTTACACAGTTAGAAACATGACACAATGAATGAGTTGTGTCAGTGTGACACTAGAACTCCATTAGAGTTTAGTTCACTCCATTCCATGACCAAGATCGGCTAGGTAGTGCAATGGATAGAGCACCAGCCTAGTTCAATTTTGGCCTCATACATTTACTAGCTGTGTGACCTTGAACAACTCACTTAATCCTGTTTGTCTCAGTTTCCTCATCTTTAAAATGAGGTGGAGGAGGAAATAGCAGGCCACTCCAGTATCTTTGTCAAGAAACCCCAAAATGGGGTCACAAAGAGTAGGATGTGACTGAACAACAAGAAGACGCTGATTAACTTAGTTTAAATAGTTCTTAAAGGTTTACAAAGCCCTTTGAAACAACTCTGTGAGATAGGTAGTGTAAGTATTATTTCCAAATTCCACAGATAAGACAAAAGAAGCTTAAGGCCAACTCAAGTGCCTATTCAAGGAGATCCAGTAGTAAGTGGCAGAGCTGGGATGTGAACCTAGGGAGTTTCTCTGACTCCTAATCCAGCATTCTTTCCTCTCACTGCAGATACATACAGTATGTATGTCTGCCATCAACATTCTTGATTTACCTGGCATGCTTAAAAAAAGTGAAAAAAGCAACAACCATATACTTGTTTTTCATCCAGAATCCTTTGCTGAAGACTCTTCATGGCATGGAGATGATCTTGGGTCATTGAAAGCTATGTCAGGGCTATGAAACCTCCAGCAGTTTCTGCCAAATGAGAAGAGTTCTATTATGGGCTTTCTCATGGATCACATATTTTAGTCATTTGAGATGCAGCCTGGCTAATCCAGGAGAATCTCACCATAGTGGTCACCAAGGGATGACAGTCTTTCTTCAAGTATATACTCGCAATTTAGAATGGCTGACACCTAGGCTTCAGATGAAATGTAATATGAATCTGTGAAAAGAATGCCAACAAGGATGAAACTAACTCCTTGACATTTTGAAGAAAGTATCTCTTCTAAATTTCTAGGTCTTTGGCTTGCTTTGGGAGGTGGTGGATTTGCTGTCACTGTCTAGGTGAGCACATATCAGAAACCTCGTAATGGGGATTCTTTTTTTCTCAATGGACTGGACTATATGACCCCTGAGGTATTTTCTAACTCTAAAATTGAGTGCATCTGAGTATTAGATGTGACCTTTCCAACCTGGTCCCAGGCAGGATGGCTCTTGCAAAGAAAGGTGGAGAAAAAAAGAAGGGACATTCTGCCAGCAATGAGGTGGTGACCAGAGAGTCTGCCATCAACATTCATAAAAGGATTCATGGAGAAGGCTTCAAAAAGCAAGCTCCTCAGGCTCTGAAGGAAACCCATGAATTTGCCATGAAAGAAATGGGAACTCCGGATGTAGGCATTGACACCAGTCTCAACAAAGCTGTTTCGGCCAGAGAAATGAGTAATGTCCTGTATCATGTGTGAGTACATTTGTGTAGGAAATGCAATGAGGATGAAGATTCTTCAAATGAGCTGTATACATTAGTTACTTATGTGTCTGTCACCTATTTCAAAAGCTTACAGACAGTCAATATGTATGAAAACTAAATTGAACTTCATTTAAATAAAGTTATAAAATATCAAAAAAAAGAAGAGATGTGTTATAATGGGAAGAAAAGCATTGGATTTTGACTCAGAATTTGGGTTTGAATTTGGCATCTTTTACTTTCTACCTGTATGACCTTAGACAGGTAAGTCCCTCAATCTTTCTAGACCTTACTTACTCACCAATAAAATGACATTGTTTGGCCAGATTTACAAGGTCCCTTCTAGTGCTAAAGCCATGATTCTGTCAACGCAACTGAGACATAAACTCACAAAAAAAGACATCTTCAAATAGTCTGCTAGCAATCTACTGTTCTCACAAAGCTGGCAAGAGATGACAATAGGTTGGCAAGAGGGCAAGATCATAGGGAAGGAAGAATTGAAAGTATATATTAACTTGAGTAATCACTTATTATACCCACTAGGGGTTAAGAGCTAAGATTAAGTAGAAAGAAGAGTGGGTAAGTCAGTATAGGGTTATTGGGAATGGGAAGAAAGTGAGATAATTTCTCCCCTCCTCAATTCCCTTCACCCCCCCCCCCATTGGTTTTCCTCTCCAATTTCCTCTGTTTCTGCCACACCATAAATAGTTTTCAGAGTGTGAGTAATTACGTAGTTTCAAGTATGACGGTCTTGCTGTAGATATTTAATAAGTGCCTTTTGATTGATTAATTGATGTGTCACAAGAATGCTCTCAGAATTCTTGGTTCTCTCTCCAAAGCAGTAAGAATGTTCCAAGATAGATTATTAACCTAATTTGTAGCAATACTTAAGCTCCTAGTCACCCCAAAGAATAATAGCTTACAATTTCATATCAGCTGTTTTAAACAAAGCAGGAAGCTTTTGAAGGGCTAAATTATTAAGTCCTTAGTATGTGCCAGGAACTGTGCTTAGCATCGATGATACAAATACAAGCCAAAAAAAGTTTCTGCCTTCAGGAAGCTTACATTCTAAAGGAGGAAGACAACTCAGAAAGTCAGGAACAGGAGTGAGAACAAAGGCAAGCAGGACTTACCCTTTTAGAAAATAGAGGCTTCAGGATGAATTCACCAATGAAAGAAGTAGCAGGGGCTGGAGAGAGATATCCCAAGGTAAGCAATCCACAAGGATGGAAGGATATTCCAGCATAAAGATGGACCAGGTTCTGAAGGAAGTTCCAGGATGAGATAGCAGGAAAGACATGATTTTGAAGTGCAAAATGTCAGGAACAGGGCCACAATAGGTGGAGAGCTATGATTTCATCAGTAATAAGGAGTTCCTGATATGGAAACTCCCTCTACCATGTTAATATCTTAGTCTTAAGGAACTGCCTAAAGACATCTTGGTGAAGTAGAGGATGGACAACTGGACTTGGAGTCAAGGAGACTTGAAATCTGAGTCCTCCACTCAATACTTAGGAGACGTATTACCATGGGCAAGTCACTAACCCTCTTTCAGCCTCATATTCTTCATTTCTAAAATGGGATTTTTATAGGATTTTTGTGAAGATCAAATGAGTTAGTGGATATAAAGCGCCTTGCAAAATTGAAAGTGCTGTTATGAATGTTAACTATCACAGGGGTTAAAACACTTTTCTATTAAGCACAATTAGGATGTGTCAACAGCATAACTTGAACTCAGGTCTTCTACTTCCTTCCAGTTTAGCTCAGAATTCTTTTAAGTCAACTAAATTATCTTCCATGAGTATATATGCAGCTTTTAATATGACTGGCTATATAAAGGACAACAGTGAAAAAGTCCCTGCTTCGAGGAGTTTGATGTCTACTGGAGGGATTGTTACTCATCGTCCCCAGATTGATCTCTTTTGATTTAGAATCAAATTGGAAGAGCTATGAAACAACCAACTTCACATCAAGTCACACAATCTCCAATGATGGTCTGATCAGTTTGCTATCCCTTCATTCCCAAGGAAGCATCAAACCCTGTTTTCCCTGTGGTGGTAGACAAACAGACGCTCATCTAACTCTGCTCCTCTAGCACAACAGTAAGCATATGGAGATCCACTAACCTTCAGAAACAGTGGTTCTCTTTGTCTTTTGCCTGTTATCCTGGAACATTCTTCAACTCATCTTCCTTGAGCAACTGCATTGGCAATTTTTGACCACAAGGGGGCAGCATGGTGCAAAGCTACCCATCCCCTCATTGCTTTGAGCAGACTGCATTCCTCATCATCCTGAGCCCTCTGCTCTCTGCGTGTCTGAGCAGGAGGTACCATTCATTCAAGTACCTGTACATGACATGGTGCCTTATATCCCCCACCCCTCTCTCTCTCCTTCCCTCCTTCCCTCCCTCTCTCCTACTTCCTTCTTTCTCTAATTTCTTAAATTCTCCTGCAGGACTCAAAACTTTGATTCTTGCAATTTTGGAAGCTTAATTAATAAACATGGTAACCCAGTGGAAGCTGGCACAATGCCCCCTTTCCCTCAACCACGCAGATATGTGAGGGAAATTGTAGTTATTTACATTTGGCATTCAACTGACTGAATGAGCTGCCCTGGACTTTTTTTTTCAGGAGTTACAGAAGCTATTTGAATTAACCAGGTTAATGGGACCAGAGCATCTTGCCTGCCCTCCCCCCTGCTATCCCCACAGCCCTAGTAAATCTGCCACCTGTTTATTTCCATAAAAATTCAATTATAACACTACCAGTTCATCTTCGGCAAGCAATTAACTTCAGGCAGTTTCTGGCCAAAAAGGAGATGCCCGGCGGGCCTATGGGCACCCTTCTTCCTCTTTTTTCTCTGTTTAGCTACCAAGAGCTCCTTTTTGCTACAGTACTGCTTCACGCTAGTGAAAAATGAAGAATAGACTCGACTGCTGAGCCCTGTCATGTCTGGGAGAAAGCAAGCCTCCCAAATCACAAACAGCCATTCTGTCCGTCTCAGCCAGAGCAGTGGGGGGGCATTGCAGGCTAAGAGGAGTGAGCAGCACACTGTGCAGCTAGGCCTGTGAAGCAATTCTAGAGTTGTTTAAAAACACCCTGACTAAAGAGGAAGCAATTTGGAAAGAAATTAAGGAAAAATTCTTCCTTCCTTCTTTCCTTCCTTCCTTCCTTCCTTTCTTTTTCTTTCTTGCTTGCTTTCTTGCTTTCTCTCTTTTTTTCTTGCTTTCTCTCTTTCTTTCTCTTTTCCTTCCTTCCATTCTTCCTTCCTTCCATCCTTCCTTCTTTTTCTTCTTTTCATAGTGCCATGAGACTAGTTTTAAAAATCCCACATGAGCCTCTTCATGACTGTGGTACTTTTAAAATAAGTAAAGCCCATCTTCATCTGTGCCCTGGAAAGTGGCCCTATCACAGGCACTGGAAAACAGCCAAACAGTTTTGTTTGGGAACAGTTTTGTTCCCTTATGTTATGATATAACTTGGATTTTTTGGGCCTCATTTTCCTCACTTAGCATGTGACTTAGGTTCTGGTACTGGCTGTGCTATTAATTCACTGGGCAACCTAGGACCAATCATGTAACCAGTCTGGACCTCAGTTTCCTTATCTGTAAAATTAGAAGGCTAAACTAAATGATTTCTCATATCCCCAAGAGCTCTTAAATTTCATCATTTTAATTCAGATAATTCATGTGAGGGAGGATAAAATTAAGTAATGTAATATAAAGTGCAAATGCAAACCAAAAATCATAGTAGTAGCTACTGTAGCAGTCTGAAAAATGACTTTTTTTCCCTCTTCTTTCCTATTAGCTATCAGCTGATGCACACTTCCTTTCATTTCTTTGCTTATAACAAGCATTCATCCTTCACACAGTTGCTGAAATAATTTTTTGGGGGGGAGGAGGGAAGGCAAGGCAATTGGGGTTAAGTGACTTGCTCAAGGTCACACAGCCAGTAAGTGTCAAATGTCTGAGGTCAGATTTGAACTCAGGTCCTCCTAATTCCAGGACTGGTACTCTATTCACTGAACCATCTAGCTGCCCCTAAAACAATCTTCTTAAAGCACAGCTCTATTTCACTTCCCTGCTCAAGAATATTCAGTGGCTCCCTAGTATCTATAAAATTAAATGCCAACTTTTCCATTTGTTATTTTAAATCTTTCCCAGTCTGACTCCAACCTACCTTTATGGACTTGTTTCGCCTTATTCTCTACATTCCAGCCAGATTGGCTTAATTGCTGTTCTAAGACCCCACAATTTTATCTCCTGCCTCCATGATTTTGCTCGGGGTGTCAGAGATGAATGGAATCTACTCTCTTATCTCTACCTCTTAGACTCCTCAAAGCTCAGCTCAGATGCAGCCTCTCAAGAGAGACTTTTTTTTAATCCCTCTGTCAAGCCTTTTCTCTAAATTATATTGTATCCATATATATATATATATATATATATATATATATATATGATGTGTGTATATTTTATTACTCCAGTAGAATGTAAGTCTTTGACGGAAGGAACATTTTTGTTTTTCTATCCCCAGGCCTAGAGCAGAGCTTTGCATGTAGTAGGAGCTTAATAAGTAGTAGTGAATGAATGAGAGCTCCTATCCATTAAAAACTTCTTCAGGGTCAGAACTGCTGCTTCCCCATTTTTCTTTCCATCTGCATTGATGCTTATTAATTAAAAAATATGTAAATAAGACATACTTCCCTATGAGTAACTTTTGAATATGTTAGACTTTCTCCAGGTATGTTGATATATTCTTGCAATCCCTACTACTGGGGGAAACTGAGTCTGGTGGATTATTTGAACTGGAAGTTCTGAGCTGCAGTGGACTAAAGGCACGATGTATTCATGCTGTGGCATCTATCTATCTATCTATCTATCTATCGAGACAAAGGACGAGAGAGAGACAGAGAGAGAGAGAGAGAGACAGAGAAACAAAGAGAGAGAGAAAATGTATATGGAGGGGGCAGGGGAGGTAACCAGACTGCCTAAGGAAGGGTGAATTGTTTGGTCCAAGTCAAAAATAGAGCAGGTCAAAGCTTCTGTACTGATCAGTAATGGGATCACGCTGCGCTTGCAACTTAGGAGAGATAAGGAGACTCAGGTTTAAAAAATATAGGTTATTAATTAAGTAACATGCATGTGACCTAGGAACCACATTTTGGGAAGGGAATTGATAGACTCCAGAGAAGGTCAATCAGGATGATGAAGGGTATAACATTGCCATAGGAGTGAATAAAAGCTTCAGTTTCATCATCTATTTAAAAAAAGAGAAAACAAAACCAGAACAATACTGACTACACTACCTACCAACCTTACAGGGAAGTTGCAAGAACAGGTTGCATTGCTAACCTGAAAGTGCCTTGTGACTAAGAATTTGTATTAGATGCTTTTTATAAAGCTTTTCAGGACTATGGCAGTGACAGTGCTTCTTGCTGAAATCTGCTCTGGTCAGACCACATCTGGTATATTGTGTTCATTCAGTCCTTGGGACCATATTTTAGGTTGCTGCTTGAGGGCATCCATAGGAAAGAGGCCAGGATGGTGAAGGCCTTGAATTCCTATCACATGAGGATCAGCAGAAAGAACTGGAGCTGCTTAGCTTAGAGGAAAAAGACATTGAATGAGCAGAATAGTCATCTCTGAATATTTCAGGAACTGTCACTCGGAAGGGGAATTAGCTTTTTCCTGCTTGGCCCTAGAGAGCTGAACTGGGAAGATTAGGTGAAACTTTTGAAGGGGTAAGTTTGGGCTTGAGATAAGGAAAGGCTTCCTAACAAGTAGGTTTCCTTCTTCCCAAAGTAGAAGAGGCTGACTCTTGGGGAAGTCTTCAAGTAAAGACTGGGGGATCACTTGTCATGTAGAGGATTCTCTGTTAGGCATAGGCTAGGCTAGGTGGCCTCTGAGATCTCTTTCAACTTGGTGATGTTACCATTTAGCAAATGCCCCGAGAAGTATGTAGTGCCCACTTTTAGTAAGGCATAGAGCACTCAACATAAGAGCAATAAGAGGTTCAAATAAAAGAAAAAATACATATATGAGATAAGATTTTCAAAAACATATAACTAATACTGCAAAGAGATCAGAAGAAGGAAACAAGATTTATTAAGTACCTACTATATACTATGCGTTAAGTGCTTTACTGTTATTATCTCATTTGTTTCTTAGGGTGACTGGGAGATAGAGGCTACTGTTATCCCTATATCATTGTTAAGGAAACTGAGACAAACAGGTTAAGTGACTTGCTCAGGATCATACAGATAGTACGTGCCCGAGGCTAGACTTGACACAGGGCTTTCTGCCTCTAGGCTTAGTCTCCTAGTCATACCTCCTAGTTACCTCAAAGAAAGAGAAAAATAGCCAACGTTTTCAAACATATTTATGGAAGCTCCTTTTTGTGGTGGGTAGAAATTGGGGGATTAGTACTATCGATTGGGGAATGGTTGTACAAATTATGGTTTATGAATGCAATGGAACACCATTGTGATATAGAACATGATGAAGGGGATAATTTCAGGGAAACTGGAAAACTTGTATAAACTGATGAAAAGGAGAATCATTTATACAAAACATAGCATTGTACCATTTCGAAAGACTTGGGAATTCTGATCAACACAAAGACTGACCCTGATTCCAGAGGACTGTTGTTGACAGGGAATGGAGTAGAGATGACAAATGAAATACATTTTTGGACCTGGATGATATGGAAGTTTGTTTTGCACCGCATATTTGGGATAAGTATTTTTTTTCTTGAGTCCGTAGGAAGACGAGATGAGAATGAAAGCAAATGCTAATGTTAAAAAGTTAATTAAGCAACAATAAAAGCAGCCGCAGCAGCAGCAACAACAAAATAGAACATAGTCAGGGCTAATCATCACAGATGGCAATGAGTCAGGACCTGGGCCAGGTCCTGGGGGATGATCACTGAGATTATTAGACTTCCTCGCTCCAGGACTTGTGCTTTATCAACTAGCGCCCCTTATTATTACACTTCCTACTTTGGTCCCCGGCACCATTACCCTGTTGACTGGTAGACAATGGTATCAATCATGATTGTTTTGGTTCAGCCTTATTCAGTTATCTCTGACTCTTCGCGACCTCATTTGAGATTTTCTTGGCAAAGATATTGGATTGGTTTGCCTTTTCCTTCTCCAGCTCATTTTACAGATGAGAAAACTGAGGCAAATGGGGTTGAATGACTTGTTCAGGGTCATACAGCTAATAAGTATCTGAGGCTGGATTTAAACTCAGTTCCTCCTGACTTCAGGCCCAGCACTCTACCCACTGCACCACCTATCTGCCCATCCATCTTAATTAGGAACAGTGTGTATTCAAAATAACTACCTGAATATTTTCCTCCTGATTTGAGTTTGCCCAGCATAGTGCAAGTACCATCTCTGCCAATGGTTGCAGACAGTAGAGACCCACCTTAGCAGCAAGAGCAAGGTAAAACATGAGACTATTTAAGTTGAACCTCCTTTTAAGTGGGGTCTTCAAACTGAAGCTAAGAGTTGGCTGAAGCTCCACTGTGGGTCTTGTTAGAAGGAAGCAAAGAAAAGGGCTTTCCCAAACATCCCCCAGCAGAGTCCAAACCCAGTTACAACACATGGCAGTTGGAAAAGAGAATGAAAACTTAAAACCCAAACTGCTAATGTTTCACCTTGAGAGGCTTAATAGACCTTCAATGAAGAAAGCTCAGAACTCTTTGGCAATGAGACCCCATCCCAATATTTCAGATAGGTTCAAATCCATGAATCTGAATAATTTTCTTCTCTTCTTTTTGTAGGTTTTCAGGAATCCTTCCAACCCCCCACCCTGTTGACTTTAGGAAAAAAAAAACTGGGCTTTAAGTATTTATTCTTCAGTCTACAATTTGGGCAGATGCCTGATTTCCATTTTTTCCATACCTCCCGAAGAGTCTGTGGGCTTTCAGCCTGTGCCAAAAAAAAAGCAAACTTTTAGGAGGGGACTTTGAAGTCTGATTTAAAACAAAACTAAATAGACCATGTTTATCTGATCAATTAAGACACTGCCTACATCCTCAGCGCTCGTGTTTCTCATTTAGGCAGCATTCTATGCAGTCTTCAGGAAATTAACAACAGAGCTTGGCTTCGGGGACTCATGGGGAGGGGACAGTGTGTGATAGTATGACTGGGCTCCAAGGTAAGAGGATCATCAAAACTAATTAATTTTGTGTGGAGGTGATGGCAGGTTAAGATAATAGCGATGAGACTTCAAAAAACAGAAGTTTAGTTAGAAAGTTCCTGCTATTTAAAGGAATGTTGTTAGGTTTGTTAACAATTGGTATCTTTAAGGGCTAAGTAGTTTCAAAGGGGCAGACATTAGTGGTTGTTTGTTTCTTTAAAATGGTTTCACTACTGTCTTTAATTCATAGGATTATAGACATAAAGCTAAAGGGACCTCAAAGGCCTTCTGAACCAACTTCTTTATTTTATAGATGAGGAAACAGGCTCAGAGAGGTTTAGGAAGAGGCAGGATCTGAACCCAAGCACTCTGACTTCAGATCCATTGAACCATTCTGCTGCTTTTCAGTGTTAAAATTCCACTGAATGTATATGTGTATATATATATATATATATATATATATATATATATATATATGAAATTTATACTGATTATAATTATATATTATATTGAATATATTAAACTATATTGAATATATATTGAATCATATTTTTATATTATGTACATAGATATATATGTGTATATACACATATGTTTAAAAAAATCTTTGTAACCAGCAGTGCAGCACTGTGCCAGGCTGTTGGAGATGACAGGCCCACAATCAGTGATAGCTGTGCGAACATAGGAAAGCTCTCTGATCTGTGGGTAATAAAAGGGGTATTATAATATTTGAAGACTTTGGGACATAGCAGGACTTAAGGAATTTGAGTGAGAGGTTTATATAGCCTGTTTCAAAAGTCTTAGTATTTTTGTTTTTTGCTTTTTGGAGAGAGGAAGGCAGGGCAAATGGGGTTAAGTGACTTGCCCAAGGTCACATGGCTAGTTTTTTGTGTTACGTGTCTGAGGCCGGATTTGAACTGAGGTCCTCCTGACTCCAGGGCCGGTGCTCTATTCACGGTGGACGTAGCCTCACCAAGTCTTAGTGTTGTTGCCAACTATTGAGGTTTATAACCGCACTAAGACTTTTGGAACACCATGTCTAATTGGTGCTGGGGCTATGAGGGGCAGGTGATACAATGGGGAAAAAGTATGCTATGTCTGAACAGAATTAAAGTTCCATATTGTCAAGTACTAGGAATTTAGTTCAGTAGCCACAGGAAAGCCAAGTAATGGAACTCCTCAAATGTTAATGTAGCAACTTTTTGGAAATAGACCTCTGTAGGCAGGAAGAAGTCTTCAGAGACAAGTTGCAAGGATTTCTGAAAAACATAGTTCATAGTATTGTTTTTCCAAAGAATCTGAGACTCTTTGAGGGAAGAGAGACTGAGATTATTCCAAATTCCTGTCTATGCAGGCCCCACATTCTCTCTAGTCACCTCTTCTGCAGGCTCCTTAGCATGCTCTATAGGTTATATCAACTCCCATTAAACTAGTACGTTGCAGTGGTGAGCTGATAAGTATTCATCTTTTAAATGGTCCTTCAGAAAGTCAAGTCCATAACTTCTCATGACATCCCATTCCACAGAGTTCATCTGGGTGTGAATCCAGCTTCTATTGATTACTATCTACCTGACATTGGGCAGGTCATTTATTCTCCATGGGTCTCAGTTTCCTTATCTGTGAAACTGGAGTTAGATTAGATCACCTCCAAGGGCCCTTCTGGCTCTAAAGCTGTCATGTCATGAACACTTGAAAAGCCTCAGTGCCAAGAAATTCTTACTGTGTATATCCAAGCAGTCAGCAGGTATTTTTGGTCAAAATAGATATAGGCCAAAGACAAATATGTTCTTGGTTTCCCTTAGAGATCCCTCAAGCCTGTCAACTAAGGCTGGCTTAAAACCCCATCATCTTGAGTTTTTTTTGTGGTTGTCTTAATTTTCACATTTCATAATATGTTAGCTTTACTTATGAATAAATAAGAGATCATTTTAATTTCAGTCTCCCTTGGCTTTCAGAGAGCATGTAACAAAGAAAAGTACAAACATTGCACCACTTTTTAATTAAGTTTGAATCCAGGAGCTGCTGTGCTCAAGGTTTCCTAAAGAACCTTGAAACCCGCATTACTTATTCCATACCCTACAATTATTGCTCATGTATGATTTTTTTTTCTTTTGACAATGTCTTCATTAAATCATGAGGGAAGAAGAAATATCCACCATAGGTACGTCTTACTGACAAATAAACTTTTATATAAGTTCTTTTTTGGTTGTTTTTATTCTGAACTTAAGAAACTTCAAATAAAATTGGCATTTCCAAATAAAGAACTTTGCTCGTGAAAACTTCAGGTCTCTAATATTTACAAATCTCTTTATTTATTTATTTTTTTGGAAGTTTACCCTGCAGCGTTCACCTGTACTCCTTTTGGCCCTTCCTTCTGTCCTCTTCTCTACATAAGAAAGCCCAGTGACTATCTCTTCTGTCCTGTCTTTTCTTCCCTTCTCTCCTTTTTTATTCTCTCCCCTCTCCTCCTCTCCTTTTCATACCCTATCTCAATCCCTATCCCTGTTTCTATTCCTCTCCCTATTTCTTTATCTCTATCCCCATCTCTTTCATTCCTTTCTCATCTCCCTAGTTGGTAAAAAAGAGAAAAGAAAAGAAAAACTCTCGTAAGAAATATGCATCATTAAGACAATCAAATCCCCACATCGTTTGTGTTTGAAAATATATGTGTCATTCTGCATCTTGGGTCCATCAGCTTTTTGTCATGAAGTGGGTATTATACTACACGGTCAGTCCTCTGGAGATGGAATTGACTCTTGGATTGATTGGTTCTCAAATTAAAGTAGTATATTAAAAGCTGAAGAGGTCATTACTATTATTTAGGCTTTAATCATAAAGCTAAAATATGAGAAAGGACTCTAGCACTTTGGATTGGGTCCTTTGGTGGATTTATGGCAAGATCTGGATAAGAATTGCATAGGACAGACGGACAGTTTGGTTCAGGAATATCCCAGGGCCAGCTCAAACAAGCTCCTCAGAGCAAATTGCGAAATTTTCAGCATGAGCATTTCTACTGGGAAATGCTGTAAATTAGGACTTGATTTATTATTTTGTTGATTGTCTAGAAAGTAATGGAGAAAACGTTAATAATGCAAATTAAACTTGAGTGTTCTAAGCATACTTTTTTTTTTTGAGAGATAAGGTCCTTAAACATTTACCAGCACGCCCCTGACTGACATGAATGGATTACTGTCTGCCTTATTGGAGAAAGCACATATTGATGAGATCACAGGTCCTTTTCAGTGTTAGAATGTTAAAGTTCCATTTATGTTTGTTATGGTCACTAGTTGAGACAAATGAGGAAGATATGGATGTTTTGCTGAAGTACTCTTTTAGAATTGAAGAACAAATGAATGCCTCACACTTGGAGAATGTATAAGGTATAGGAAGCACATGTATTCCCAACAACCTTGAGAGGTAGCTAATGTAGATGTCACCATACCCATTTTACAGAGTAGTAAAACAAGAGTGTGGCAGGTTATGTGATTTGCCAATGATCACACAGTGAATATAAGTGTTGGAGCCAGTTCTTCTGGCTCCAAAGCACACTGTGAAATCTAATAACTGTTTAGGGGTCTGTTCTATATTGGGATAATGATAGTGCTATTCAACTAAATTTATAGGAAATGAATAATTATAAGATTACAAATTTAGAGCTGGAAGAGACTTTGGAGGTTATCTAGTCCAAGCCCTTCCTTCACCTTACAGTTAGTCAACAAGCATTTATTAAATATTTATGACGTTCCAGGTATTCTGATAAGCACTGAGAATGTGAAGAATAGTCCCTGCCCTTAAGGAGCTCACATTCTAATGGAGGATACCATACAATAACTAGGTACATGCCAAACATCTAGAGAAGAAATGGAAAGTAGTCTTGGAGCAAAGTCATGTATAAGAGACAGAGACATACATATGTAGAGGTTTAGTGACTTACTCAGAATCATACAGATATTAAATGGTGGCCAACATTTAAAACCAGGTCTTCTCTCTCCAGAGCCCCAGAGCCCCAGAGCAGGACATCCTGCTTTTCCCTTTCCTCCTGTCATGACTCCCTGAGTCCTTTGAAGCATAGGCCAGGAGGCTGGTTATGAGGGTCACCCTGGAGGAATGCAGAAAGACACATGACCAAAAGGCTGACTACTTGGTGATGGTTCTTTGGCATGACAACACATCCAAAGGGGGACAAAAACCTCAACAAAATGACTTTGAATCATTAAATTATCATAGTCTCTAAACTTAAGAATTAGGGACCATGCATAATTTCTCCATCTCTGGAGAGATTTAAGATTGGTTTAAAGAGGCTACAGCATCTTTCCAAAACTAAGAATAATCCCTTTATTTTGTTTTTCCTTCTCCAGTTAAAAATCATTTAAGTTGATGTGTTTTATTATATTATTAATTTAATTATCTGGTAATTAACATACATTTCCCTGTGCAAAGACACACATAATAAATCCTACTACAGATTATCTTATTGTTGTCGTCAGTCATTTTAGACATGTTTGAAAACCTCATTTGGGGTTTGGTTGGCAAAGACGTTGGAGTGCTTCACCTTTACCTTCCCTAGCTCATTTTACTGATAAGTGACTTGCCCAAGGGCACACAGCTAGTAAGTGTCAGAGGCCAAGTTTGAACTTAGGAAAATGAATCTTCATGATTCCAGGCCCAGCAGTCTATCCACTGTACCACTTAGCTGCCCTCAGATTGTCTTATAGGACCTGAAAAACATAGAGAAAAGCTTTATACTTGTGTATGTAAGTTTTAAAAAAAAATTTTTTTTGGAACACTTATTTAGTTAAAACAATTACTTCAAAACCAATTTCAGCACTGACAAAAAACTATTGACTTGAGAGTTTAAAAGCAAAGACATTCATTATTTAAAAATTACTTAAGAATTACTATAAATTAAATTTTATGAATTAATTTTAAAGTAAAGGCCTTTTAAAAAATAAACTTTTTAAAAAGTTTTAAACGAACTATGTTGTTTTCTATAATCTTTGAAAGTTTTCTCTGAATATGGGAAAGTGTTAATAGACAAATGAGCTGCTGCATTTTCAAGAGTTACTGAATCACTAATAGTCAAAATAGGTTCACTAAAGAACAATTCATATTAAATTGACTTCATTTCCTTTTTTGAAAGCATTTGAAAGGTCAGAAGGATTAAAAAAATGCTTTATGGTTTCCATAAACACAGAATGTCTATTTTAAAATGTTTTATTGTGCCTTTTGTCTTTCTATCACAATCATTTCCTATTCACTCCTCCTGACTGAAACTTCCCCAATGACAAAGAAAAACAATTAAGTTAAAATACACAACATATAAACTACATCTGACTATATTTTAGTCAGTGCTTTGGGTGAAAAATGTATGAGTAGATGTTGTTAATCATCCTTTGTTTTCAAAGTGGACCGATGACGTCATGGAGTTGTATCTTGACTTCCACATGAATTGGATTTTAGTGAGGCAGAGCTGCACAAATTGCCAGCCTTGTTATCTTCCAGAGTCTTCAAAGTCCAGTGGCAAGGTGAAAGTCAAGATGACTGGCAATGGCCTGGGATGCAGTGGATGACGTTGGCACCTTGGATGTCTGACCAAGCTCTAAGCACCCCACAGTACCTGCTTTGGCTGCCTTCTGTGACTTTTGGAACTACCTGCTGTAATCTACCCATTCCTTGGGGTGAAGTCTTCACATACTTGGGGTAGACATCTCCCTAACTCACCAAAGGATTTGAAGCCTGTCAGTTAGCCTCAGCCTGTTTTAGCCCATCTACAGAGATGCTTTTACTGGAGTGTGACTGCTGTGTATGCTACAGCTTCTTGGACCCATAGGTGAGAGTTTGGTGAAAAGTGGATACCAGAGGTGGATGGGCAGCCTTGAAAATGGCTTGGAAAACCCTCTCACCAGAGATGCTAGTGGTCCCTGAGCACTCCATGTACTCCATGCGTATGTATAATGCAAGGTGATAGGATACCAGGAAATACAGTAGATTACATCACATGGAAGAATCAGAATTCCAAAGTATCTCAACAAAATGAAATAATGGATTCAATCTAAAAAGAAAAAAAAAACATGTAATACTGATCAATAGAAAGAATTACATGTTTCCATGCGACTAGATGATAGAACTAGGAGCAATTGATAGAAATTCTAGGCAGGTGGATTTTAGCTCAGAATAAAAATTACTTTTCTAATAATTAGGGCTATTAAGGATAGAATGTCCTGTTTCACAAAGTAGTGAACTCCCTTTCACCTAGACATGTGGTAGTAGAGGTTGGATGATCATGTGCTGGGAAGACTCAAGTGGGCATTCATATATTGGGTAGGGGTTGGAGTAGATATTCTTTAAGTTCCTGCCAGTTTTAATTTTATGATTCTGACTTGGCTTCTGCAAATAGACCTGCATATGCATACATGCATGGATGTCTGACTCTGCATTTACACATAGATGTATATGCACATGTATGCATATGTGTATATATATGTATATATATATATATATATATATATATATATATATATACATATGTATATGTATACATTGTGTGTGTGTATTCCATGGCTAGCTAGAATATAATAATGGCTACCACAGGAATTATAGTTAGTACAACCATGTAATAATTTATAGCTATACTAGAGTTTTATGTTGATTGCATGCTAGCTTTATTCATATAATCTGCTTTCATTCTATGTGACAGTATGGGAAAAATATTGACTGGAACATCTATTATTAGATTAGTAAAAAGAACAGATAGAGTGACATACCATATGAATCATTTATATCTATGTAATGTGATTCATTTCCCTTTTTGTCTGAAATTTCTTTGTACAATGTTACTTGATGTTCTTCTGGTTTGGGCTAGACTGAAATGCTATAAGCTGAAGGATAATGATAGATGACTATGCCCCCAGTGGAGAGGAAAAAACATCATGAAGCAGGTATTATGACATGCCTTCTTTAATAATGCTTGTTCTCTATGGAAGGGGATGGAAAAATCACGCTAATGAAATTTGGGAATGATAATAAATTGGTTTCACAAATACCATCTCTGATATTGAAGTAATAACAATGAACTGAAAAAGGGCAGGACTACAAAATCAGATTTCACTTGAAAAATACAAGATTACACATCTAAGGAGAAATAACATCAAATGTAGGCATTTAGAGTCAGCAATAAAAGAATGAAGGGAAATATCAAACTGGAAACTAATAATGCCTCAGGCTATAAAATTGGCCCTCTGGGACTGGAATGAAAAAGCAGGCTTAGAAGTGGAGGATTGCTGTGTTTCCATGCATCACAATCTAAACTCATGCAAATGAAAGACTCTGTCATATTGATTAAGATAAAACATTTAGAGCTGAAAGTTCACTGAGGTCAACTCCTTCATTTTACAGAGGAGTTTCCTCTGAAGCTCAGAGTTAAAATAACTTGCCCAAGGTCACAGAAGGAATAAGTGTCTGAATTAGGATTTGAACTTAAGATTTTTCCAACTCCAAACTATTGCTCTTTTTGCTCTACCAGATTGCCTCTTCAAGTCAGATTCCATTGCATTTAAACTGTCTCTGTGATTGTGGTATTTTTGCTTTTGTTTTTCTCCCAAAGAACTACCTTTTGTGACTTGGCTTGACCAGTTTCTAATTACATTGAACTTGGCTATGACCATAGAGAGTATTAGAACCCTATATTTATGTCACTTTTTTTTGACAACAGAGTTAAATTCACTTCTCTTTCTTGATCCTTTCCTATTCTGATGGCTCTGTGATCTCACCAAGATAGGTATTCTGTCCAGTGCAGCTTATGAACCAGGTCAGATATGGCTTCTTACCTGTTGCTCCAAGAAGCTCTGGCCTGAGCAGCAGGCACACCCTGGTAAAAGTGTCTCAGCAGATGGGTTAATCCAGATTGAGGATAGCTGATATGCCTCAATCTGGTCAATGAGTTGAGGGTAGAGGGATATCTACCCCCAGTACGTGAAGACTTCTGCCAGAAGAATGGTTGCACGAGAACAGTTTGTTCCACTAGCCATGAAGGTGGCTAAAGCTGGCACTGTGGAATGCTTAGAGCTTGATCATACTTCCAAGACACTAAGGTCACGCCTTGCATCCTGGGCTATAGCCAGCTATCGTGACTTTTGTCCTGCCATTGGACTTCGATGACTCAGGAAAAGAGAGTAAGGCTGACAACTTTGCATGCCTCTGTTTCACTGAAATCCAATACACCCACAAGTCAAGACATCACCTCTTCATGTCATTTGTCTTCTTTGAAAATGAAGGACCAGCAATAGCAAAGAGAACAGATATGGCTTCTTATGTTATAAACCCTGCATCCATATACTCCTACACATCTTGCATAGGCAGTTCACTAGGGAAATACCTCCAGATTTCTTGATACTGGGTATGCAGGTCATCTTAGAATCATAGCATTGTAGAGGGAGAACCACAAGGGACTTCAATGAGGTCCTCATTGTACAGTCACCGTCTTTATAGAACTTATACTCTATTAGAAGGACAAGGGCCAGATGTTATCTACTTTTTCTTTCCCTGCCAGTGACTATCATGGTGCTCGGCATGTAGGACATGATGAAAAAAATGTTTGCTGAATGGTAGTTGAATCAGCAACAACAGAAATGATAACAATAATTACAGTGGATGATATTGATATAGTTGCCTAAAATTTGCAAAATGATTTTATGATGGTCTAAATCAAAAGAACTAAGTCCTTCATTTGTAACAGTTTAGGTTTTGATCTGTGAAATTGTGGAGATAAACTTTCTCTATCCTTCCATGACTGCTTTTTTATGTTCACTATTTAATTATGTGCTGCCATGGAGGCCCAATGGGATATTGCATAGAGAACTGACCTTGTAACCCAGAAGACCTGGGGAGACACTGGAATTTATCATTTAGGGGAATGGTATGGTCATATCTTCACGTTATGGTATTATTTATGTGGAAACGTAAAAGATATATTGGAAAAAGGACAATCTTGAGGCAAAGTATGTAACTTTTTAAGTAGTGCAGATGGGAGGTTATAAGGGATTGAATTGAAATGATGTCTGTCAGGGGCGGAGCCAAGATGGCAGCGTAGAAGCAGCAACACATCGCAGCTCTCACATAGCCACCCCAAAATACCCATAAAATAGGACTCTAAACCAATCCTGGAACTCCAAAACGCACACAAAGATACTTCCCACTAAAGTCAGCTCGGCTAC
>CM053583.1:135764642-135792079 GCA_028627135.1 Pseudochirops cupreus
TCATTTGAGTTAATCTGTTTTTTAGGGTGTTAATTTCTTCAGTCAGATTGCTGACTCTCTTGTCATGATTTACTTGCAACATTCTTATTTCTCTTCCCAATTTTTCTTCCACTTCTCTCATTTGGTTTTCAAAATCCTTCTTCAGCTGATCTCTAGCTTTAAGGCAATCTTCATGTTTATTGGAAGCCCCTGGTGGGGGAGCTCTGGCTGTGCTGTCCTCCTGCAGCTCTCTGCCGTGGTCTTTCTTTTCTTAAAAGAAGGAATCTAGGGTTTGGTTGCTGTTCTTACCTTGCTTCTTATGTTTATTCTTATTCATGGTTGGTCAGTCTGTGATTTTTTTTTAAATCTCTGTGGAACTCTGCTTCCAGAGGAGAAATATCTGTCCCAAATTGCTGGGGTTTTCCCAGCTTCTGGAGCTCTTAGGAGGCTGCTGGGTCCCTCCCCAACTCAGGCTCACTGAAAAAAAAAACCCAGTACCAACGCCCAAGACCATGATCCGCAGCCGGGCTGCTCAACGGGAGAGCACTTGGGCACTTGGCCTCTGAACAATCGCTTGGTCTCCCTTGTAGTCTGCAGGCTGGGAGCTCTGAAGCGGCAGTGTGGAGGCGGGTGCGAAACCTCAGCTTCACACTTCTTTGCCTTGGAGGTGTTTTGGCCAGACCTGCTTTTCTCCCCCAATTTCACCAAGCTCCACTAACCTAATTCTGGATACTGTCACAGCTGCTGCAGATCTGCTCTCCTGAAGCTCCAGCTGGGGCTTGTCTCCTCTTGTCCAGCCACCTCTGGGGCAGAGCCGCAGTTTCAGGCTAGGCTGGTGTTGGCTCACAGGGCTGAGATGGTTCTTTGTAGCCAAGCTGACTTTAGTGGAAAGTATATTTGTATGCGTTTTGGAGTTCTATAATTTGTTTAGAGTCATATTTTATGTGTATTTCGCGGTGGCTATGTGAGAGCTGTGATATGTTGCTGCTCCTACGCCGCCATCTTAGCTCTGCCCCCCTGTCTGTTTCTTTAAATCAAGGAAACTCATATATCCAAGTCAAATAAGGAAAAATAAAAACACCAGAAAGCAGAGAAAGTATACATAGGATAATATATACCAGGTAATTCAGAGTAAAGGAATTCACCAGGAATGAGGTAATTCAGCTCAACCAAGAAAGAGTTCTGTATTTCACTTGGGAGAAGTTTGACAAAGTCTCTAATGTAAAAGGCTGGAGATAGGGACATGATGAAAATCTCTGTGGAGCTCTGCTTCTGGAGGGGAAAGCTCTGTCCCAAGTCACTGGGGTCCTCCCAGCTGCCGGAGTTCTTAGGAGGTTGCTGGGTCCCTCCACCACTTCTGGCTGACTGAATAAAAATGGACCACAGCACCAAAGCCCAAGACCACGATCCTAATCCAGGCTGCTCATCGCGAGAGCACTTGGCCTCTGAATGATCTCTTGGTCCCCCTGCAGTTTGAAGGCCAAGAGCCCTGAAGCAGCATTGTGGAGGTGGGTACAGAACCTCCACCTTTCCCTTCTCAGCCCCGGAGACGTTTTGGCCAGACTGTTTTTCTCTCATGACCTCTCAAGCCCCACTGACCTAGTTCTGGATCCTGCCACAGCTGCTGCCAATCCGCTCACCTGAAGCTCCAACCGGGGCTCGGCTCCTCTCAGTCCAGTTGCCCCCAGGACACAGCCCAGGTTTCAGGCCAGGCTGGTTTCAATTCACAGTGCTGATATGGTTCCTTGTAGCCGAGCTGACTTTAGAGGAAACATGAAAATCAGAAGTTAAATAAATCTTAAAAATTTATGCTCCTTTCACTTCTGAATCACCCCATCTTCCTTTCTTTCCTTTCTTTTGCCTTTCTCAAAAACAAAGGCAGCCAGGCAGACTCTCTTTCTTCCTTTTAAAAAAATACCTTATTTATTTATTTTTAATATTCTTTTCTTTTAAAATTTTGGGGTTCAAATTCTCTCCATTTCTCACACCCCTCCCCCATCCACCAAGAAGGTGAGCAACATGATATCAGTTATACATATGAAATCATGCAAGATCTATTTCCATATTAACCATATCACAAAAAAGCAAAAAAAAGTGAGGAAATTGTACTTTAATTTACACTCAGAGTTTATCAGCTCTCCCCTTGGATAGCATTTTTTTCATCATGAGTCTTTTGGAATTGTCTTGGATCATTGTATTTATTTACTTTTAAATTTAATTAATTAATTAATTTACTTTTAGTTTTATAACATTCAGTCCCACAATCCCTTGAGTTCCAAATTTTCTTCCCCTTTCTCTCCTCTGCCCTCCCCCACCTATGGCAGTATTCAGTCTGATATAGCTTCCACAAATACCTTCACATTAAACATTAGTCAAGTTATAAAGAAGGATTATAACCAGTGAAATGAACAACGAGAAAGAAGGAACAGAACAAAACAAAACAAAAAAGAGAGAGAGCAAGTAGTTTCAATCTGCATTCAGACTCGATAAATCTTTTGGATCATTGTATTTAGCAAAGTAGTGAATCTTTTACATTGCTGTTACTGTGTATAGTGATCTTTTGTTTCTTCTCACTTCACTTTGAATCAGTTCATGTAGATTTTGCGGTGTTTTCTGACCCTCCCATCATTTCTTATATCACAATGTACTCTATTATAATCTTATGTCACAATTTCTTCAGCCATTCCCTAATTGATGAGAAATCCCTCAATTTCTAATTCTTTGCCTCCATGTAAAGAGCTGCTATACATTTTTTTTGTATATGTGGGTCCTTTTCCCTTTTTTGTGATCTCTCTGAGATACAGATCTAATAGTGATGCTGCTGGTTCAAAGGGTATGCACAGTTTGGTTGCCCTTTGGGCATAGTTCCAAATTGGTTTACAGAATAGTTGGTCAGTTCATGTCTCCACCAAGAGTTTAATATTGTATGTATTTTCTCACATACCCTCTAGCATTCATTATTGCTTATATGTGTGAAGTAGTACCTCAGAGTTGTTTTAAATTTCTTTTCTCTAATCAATAGTGATTTAGAGCATTTTTTATCTCTAAATTTTTACCATTTTGTCATATGTGAATGCTTAGATAGCTTTGATTTCTTCTAAAAACTACCTGTTCATAACCTGTGATCATTTTTTCAATTGAGGATTGGCCATTATTTTCATAAATTAGACTCAGTTCACTATATTTTTGAGAAATGAGACCTTTATCAGAGAAACATGCTGTAAAAATCTTGGTATTACCTCATCATCTAGGATACCTTTTAGCAATATGTCAGTGGTTGTCAACCTTCCTAATGCCATGACCCTTTAATAGCCGTATGTGAGTGTGTCTGCATGTGGACAGACCACTTGGAGATGGATAGAGGAGGTTCCTAAGACCATCAGAAATATGTGTTTTCCAATGGTCTTAGGTGACCCCTGTGACCCCTGTGAAAGGGTCATTTGACCCCAAAGGGGTCACGACCCACAGGTTGAGAATTGCTGCAATATGTAGTTTCCCTGATCTCTTTTAATTAGTTCTGTCTTTGCTTTTCCTTTATCTGAGATCATGATTGCTAAACCTGCCTTTTTCACTTTAGCTGAAGCATAATAGATTCAGCTCCAAGTTCTTATTTTAAGTCTCTGTGTCTCTCTTATAAACAATGCATTGCTGCATTCTGGTTTCTAAGCCATTCTGCTGTCTGCTTCTGTTTTAGTAGGTTTATCCCATCAACATTCATAGTTGTGATTGCTTACTTTATATTTCCTTCCATCCTATTTCCTTTTGTTTTTCCTTCTCTCTCTCTTTTTATCTTATCCTTCCTCAAAAGTCTGTTTTGCTTTTGACCACTGACTTCTTTAACTTGCCCTCCCTTTTATTAACTCTCTTTCCTCTTTTATTCCCTTCCACTACTATTTCCCTATTGTTTGAGATAGATACCCTACAGAGTATGTGTGTATATACATATGTATACATGCATATGTGTATGCATATTCTTCCATTTTTGAGCCAATGCTGATGAGTGAGGTTCAAGCATTGCCTGCCACCCCCTCTCTGTTTTTTTTTTTGGCAATCATCCCAACATAATCAATTCATAATTATGCTCTCTGTCTTTGTAGACTCCTAACTACCCTAATTCCTCTCCTCTCCTCTCCTCTCCTCTCCTCTCCTCTCCTCTTCTCTCCTCTCCTCTCCTCTTCTTTCCTTTCCTTTTCTTTTGTTTGTTCATTTTCCCAGCCAATTTCTTGCTTTCAAATTTTATGGTAGGATCTGTTTATTTATGTGGTAGGGATGCACTGTCTCAACTTTAGGATTTTTTTGTGCTGCTGATTTCAAAACTAGTTCTGGGATTCTACAAGATTTCAGTGCTTCCAAGATGGTGTGATTTAGGGAGATACTTATAACACTTCTCTCCTCATTCATGGTCTGGTCTTTACTGAGCAAGAGCCCCTGATTCCCTGAATTGCTAGCACTTCTCTTGGCCCTGGAACTGTGACCAGGTCCCCTGCTCTCCTGCAGCTACAAGTCTTTGTGTTTTTTTTTTTTCTGCTTAGGACCAGGTCTCCTTCTGCCTTGTGAGTGACCAGATATACTCCTCTCCACCCTGTAACTGTGACTGAGAACTGTATATTAACAATAGTGTTGCCAGTCAGAACCAACTGCACCTGGTCTCAGCAAATGGTCCCCTGTCATCTCTTTTGGAGCAGTAGTTTGACGTCCTTATCATCTCTTGGGCTGAGAGCTCCTGAAGTTGCTGCTCCTATTGCCTCTGATCTCAGCTGCCGCTAACATCCAGTGCTGCTGCAGCTGCTACTGCTACTATGCTCTGGGCTGGTCCTTATTCCAGCATCTCAGACATTTCCTGCTGACTTCCTAAGTTATCTTAGCCTGGAAAAACATTTCAGTCTGACCTGTTATTGCTCCTGTTGATCCAAAATTTGATTTGAGGCATTATTTTAAAGTTGTTTGGAGGGTAATGTTAGGAGGGTTCAGTTGGGCTACTGCAATCTTGGCTTCATCCCCAGGCATATTCTTTTGAAACAACTTTACATTCAAATGTTGCGGGATCACTTAAGAGAGAAAGGGATACCTGGAAATCTACAATGCAAAAACTTGTTTGCCATGATTGTTCTGTATATTGTCCATGACAGTCAAAAAAAGCCAATGAGATTTGAAGATTCATGCATAGAAAGACTGCATATAGAAAGAGGAGAGTGAGAGTATCATTATATTTTATGATAATTAAAGCATATTCAGATTATTGCCCTCTGCTTTGGTGCAAAAATTTCAGGAGAGTCATTAATAAGCTGGAATATATCCAAAGTGGGAGTGGGGACAATATGGTGGGGACATTAGCAATCATGCCATAGGAGCATTAGTTGAATTAGCTGGGGATATTTAACTTAGATTAAAGAAGGTTTAGTGGTGACATGGTAGCTATTGCAAAATACTTGGAGGGCTGTTATGTCAAAGAGCAATTTCTTGATACCAAAGTGGAAAACATTGTGGGAAATTTTTTTGCTCTATTTAAGAGGGGGGGCATATTTCTGAAAGAAAGAAAAAAGAAAAACCAGAGCTTTCTGAAAGTGAAATGGGCTGCTTTTGGAGGAGATTTAACAATGCCTAGATGACCAGAATGTGGATGTTTGTTGTAAAAAAAGGTTGAAGATATAGATTCTTAACCTGAGGTCCATGGACAACTGTAGATATCAGGTGGATGATATCATGGATAGATATCAGGTGGTCTCTGATGTTGGACGGGAAAACAATTACATTTTTATTTCAATAAGTTTTATTTCTTTTGTAATAATCTATTTTATTTTAGGCACCAAAAATATTATTCCGAGGAGTGGGCTTCACTGGACTGGTAAAGGGCTCACTGAGAGGGGAGAAAAAAAAAAAGAGATAGTAGGAGTTGAATAAGGTGACAACTAAGGCCCTTTCTTACACTGGAATTCTGGAATTCTTTGACTTTTTAAATCCCAAGTACTAGAAAAGATATCCAAAAATATCCAAATCATCCAAATTTCCAAGTACAAATAAAAGGAGATAGACTTCTGGCTACATAAAGGCTCAAAGGTAACTGCAGAAAGGACTTGAGTTTTGATTACGATATTATAGAAAAATCACTTGTTCTCAATGACCTACCAATGTGGGGCAAATTTCTTTCTTTCTTTCTTTTTTTTCTGTCACCAGGGGACCATCTCCAGCATTAGTAAAGATAATTGACAAAAATCCATTATCTGACATCTTTGTCAATTATCTGAAGGATGCCAGTATAACTGGAGTGTCAACTAATTCAAAAAGTCAATCAAGTAATTGACAGCAATCTTTCAACCTGATTATCTCATTGATTTCCTAGATTCTTTCTTTAAAATTGGTTATTCAGTAGCCTCCCAGAGAGATACGACCTGAGGCTATCCATTATATATCTTTGTTCCACCAGAAATGAAAAGTTCTGTGACCCATTTTGAACTTCAGTTGTTAAGAGCGACATTGTACCCAGGACTAGACTAGATAGGTATAAAGTTCTGTTCTATTCCCTGATCAGACCACATTGGGGGAAATTGTGACCAGTTCTAGGCCCCACATTTTAGGAATGACACTGAAACTGAATGATGTCCAGAAAAAAACACAAAGGGAATTGAGATCATACTGTCTGAGGATCTGTGGAAGGGAATGGGACTATTTAGCCTTAAGAAGAGAGGACATAGATAGGATGGTTGTCATTCAGTATTCAAGGGCTCATCACATGGAAGGAGGATTAGATTTGTTATATGTGTTGATAGAGGACAAAAGTAAGAACAATGGAGTGGGATAGGAGTGGGGGAGTGGAGGAGATGGTTAAGCAATTTTAGAATTCTTTTAAGGAAAACTTCTTAACAATGAGAGCTGTCCAAAAGAACAGCAGACTCTCTCTGGAGGTGGTGAGATCTCCCTTCTCTGAAAGTTCTCCAGCTTGGATAAGCATGTCTCAGGTATGTTGTAGAAAGGATTCCTGTTCAGTTTGGAGTTATATTAGGTGGCATATGAAGTCTTTTTCTACTCTAAGAATTTGTGATTCTTATAAGCTTTGCAAACCAAGGAGTAGCATATAAAT
The DNA here is from genome assembly GCA_028627135.1 of Pseudochirops cupreus. Taxonomy (NCBI): domain Eukaryota; kingdom Metazoa; phylum Chordata; class Mammalia; order Diprotodontia; family Pseudocheiridae; genus Pseudochirops; species Pseudochirops cupreus. The sequence continues at coordinate 135,771,700 of CM053583.1, forward strand.
GTGAGCTATTGTTATCAAATGAGACAAGATTAGGGTAAGAAATGACCACAATGGTAAAGAGCCTGTCTCATTCTTCTTTGTATTTATCTACTTAGGCCTACCCTACCCTGGAGTCTAACCCAGTATCTTCACTATATTTATACTCAAAGCAGAACTGTTCAAATTTCCTTGTACAATTCAGATTAATTAAATTAATTGATAATACATCTCACAACTTTATGTTTCTTTAAATGTTTAAAAATATTCAATATGTCCTCAGTTTTCTGTTATCACTTGTTTTCAAGATTTGATATTGATTTCATGAGATTTTGACATGTTAAAAAATTCTGTCATGAAACCATTCATCATATTGGATATTTAGAGTATCTTTCAATCAACAAGTCTTTATTAATTGTTTACTGTGTGTCAAAAGATCTGATAACGCACAGAGAATACAAAGAAAAGCAAAACCAAAAAAAACACATGATCTGCATTTTCAAGTAGTTTGCATTCTGATGGAAGAGCCAACATGCCCACACGTATATGTATCTATGCACACAAATGTGTAATGGAGTGGGGCAATCCCGGAGGGAAAGCACTAGTAGTTGGGGCTGGAAGGAAGGGCTGAACAGAAAAGGCTTCTAGCAGAAGGTAGGATTTAAACTGAGTTTTGAAGAAAGCCAGGGAAGCCAGGAGGAAGAGATGAAGAGAGAAAATGTTCCGAGTATGGAAGTCAGTAAGTGAAAATACCCAGAACTGGAGGATAAAATATTGTTTGAAGAACACCAAGAAATCCATTGTTGCTGAATCAGAGAATACGTGGACGAAAGTTAAGTGTAGGAAGTCTGGAAAGGAAGGAAGTGTGCGGGTTGTGGAGGGATTTAAAATCAAATGGAAGATTTTAATCTTGGAGGCTATAAGGAACCATTGTTGTATATGGTGTATAAGGTAGCATAGTCAATTCGGCATTAAAGTCTGATCAACACTGAATAAAATGCTGGATCCAGAGTCAGGAAGACCTAAGTTTAAATTTTACCACTGATACTAGCTGTATGATCGTGTGCAAATTACTAAACTAAGTCTGCCTCGGTTTTCTCATTTGTGTAATGGGAATAATAATGACACCTACACTCTAGGTCACTGTGAGGATAAAATGAAATATTACTTGTAAAGTGCTTCACAAACTTAAAAATGCTAGCCGTGAACTATTGTTAAATCTGGAATTCAGATGGATCATTTTGGTAGTTGAAAGGATGAGGGACTACAGTGGGAAGATACTGGAGGCAGGGGAACTAACAGAAGGTTTTTGCAGTAGTATAGGGATGAGTCGCACCAAGGTGATGGCTATGTGAATGGAGGAAAGGGGACATAAACAAGGGAAGTGAATAAGCACTTGTATACTGTGCTTCTTTCTTTTGCAAATATTACCTTACTTAGTGCTCCCTGTGAAGTAGGTGCTATTATTATCCCTATTTGATGCTGAGGGAGCTTCTCAAACAAAATTAAGTAACTTAACCCAAGATCACATAGCTTGTCAGTGTCTGAGACTGGATTTGAGCTCAGGTCTCCATGAATAAAGCCTAGTGCTTTATTCACTAGTGCCACCAGCTATTCATATACAAGAAATGTCACGAAGGTAGAAATGGCAAGTCTTGGCAACAGACTGGTTATGTAGAGTGATTGTGAGAGAAGAGCCCATGGTGACCCTCAGGTTGAGAGCTTAAGTAATTGGGAGGATGGTGGTTTCTTTCTACAGTAATAGACAAATGGAGAAGAGGATTTTTTGGGGGAAGATAATGAGTTTTGTTTTGGACATGTTGAGTTTTAAATGTCTACTGGATATTCATTTTGCAATTAGAGATGTGAGATTGAAAGATATAGCAGAGAGGTTGGGGCAGTATAGAGAGTATCTGTATAGAGTATCTGATAATCATTAGCATAGACACAGAGTTTGAGATACCTGCAAGACATCCCATTCAAGATGTCCAAGAAGCATATGGTAATGTGAGACTGGGGCTCATGACAGAGGTCAGGGCTGGGCATATAGCTCTGGGAATTATGAGTATAGAAATAATAATTAAGCCCATGGGACTTGACAAGATAGTATATAAATGAGATAGTATAAAGAGAGAAAGACCGGAATAGAGCGCTGTGGGACCTCCATGGTTAGTGAACGTACCTTGAATGTAGAACTAGTGAAATAGCCTGAGCAGTGGACAGACAGGTGGGCTGAGCACCCAAAAAGAACAGTATAATGAAAACATGAAGGGGAAAGTGTATCCAGTAGAAGATGATCAATGACGTCAAAGGCCTTTGACAAGTCCATTTTTCTAAGTCTTGTCTTGAGAGTAGGCCATAGATTTTCAATGAGATTCAAATCAGTAAAGTTCCCAGGCTAGAAATGAACAATTGTTTGATTTGAATTTGAGGAATATTAAAGGAATGCTCATGCACTTCATTTTGGGGGTTGAAGATATTTAATTATCTCTAATTTTTTGGTTGTTGAACTTAGAAAATAGACAGTTTTAGAATTTCAGTCTTTTGACAGATTCTGAAATGATATTTACTACTGTCATATAATAGACATTCAGCAAAATTGAAACGCTCAGTGAAATAGGGCTGTCCCTCAGTGAGGACCAATGATCACAAAGAAACCAATCCTAAGTTTCACACATAGATTTTGATTACCATTCTGCAAGCAGTTAGGATGTTATTTTCTAAGCAGTAGAGCAATTAATGGCTAGAACTGCAGGAAGTATTTAATTGAGTATTGATTTAAGGCCAAGCTGTTGTTTGGCTGAGGCATCACATTATAATTAATGGACCTTATCTGGAGCTTAATTTTTCTGTACTCTACCTGATTCTTAAGCAATATCCTGAATAGCAGCCTTCAGATAATCTTGGGAGGGAGGCTTGAACTTTGAACATTACTTTTTAGGGTCTTCGGGTCATTTAAAACACAAATGATTCTAGATATGTATGAACGACAGAGTGGATCAAAACTTCTAGCTTTGATCCATCTTTGAATCTAACTGTCTTCATGTACATATCAGCATTGCTTTGTTTTGTCATTTTTTTAACAAGTCAAACAACAATATCTTTGAAAGATGATTTAATTTTGGTGCCTAGGAAGCATTATGGAATCTCTTCTGTTGATTATTGGTGAGAAGGGGGGATGTTTGTATCTATTTGAAGAATGGCATAATGGGATCTTGCTTGAAAGCAGGAAATTAGACAAAGTTCACTTTCAAGGTGTTAAACTAATTTGTATTAACATCATTTATATTTTGTATTTATTTTCTGTAGACATGGTGTTTCTTCCCATAATAATTCAAGCCCCTTGGAAGCAATGATTGTTTCTTCCCCCCTCCACTACCCCGGTCCTTGCCCGCTCCCCCTGCCCTGCTTAAATATCTCCAGTGCCAAGCACAATACTTGGTACATACAGTACAACTGAAGGTCTCTCTACACTTATGAGTCTTATTTTTTCGTTAGAGTGTATCTATGTACAATCAGCTAGACTAAACGTTGGGCATGGGATATGTTACTTAACCTCAAGGACTGATAAGTAGGCATATTATAATAATAATAGTTTACAAATGCATAGGGCTTTGTTGCTTACAAAGTTCCATACACATGGGTGGTATATACACAACCCCGAGAGTCAAGTAGTATGCATTTTATTATGCTCTTTTTATAAATGAAAAAACTTTTTGAAGTCACATAATTCATAACTGTTGAAGAAGGGTTCAAACCCAGGTTCTTTGACTCAAAGTCTGATGCTCTTTCCACTAGACCTTTAAAGGGGACAGTATATGACCTTAGAGAAGTGGTTTCTCTTTTCTGGACTTGTTTTCTCCTTTATGAAATGATAAGATTTGACTAACTGGTCTCTGAGAGTCCTTCTAGCTTTGACAGTCTATGATTCTGACTCCTAACTCATATCCTTTGAAACACCCTCCATGACAGGGGTCCTGTTTGTCTTTATTTCCCAATGGAGGAGACAGAGACAGAGAGGAAGAATGGAAGGAGAAAAGGCTGATTTTCACTGATTGAAGGAGAAAAAAAAGAACCACCATATTGTACGACTTGTGGACTGGGAAGCAGAAGTAGGCCCTGTAGGCTCTGTGGGCTCAGCCCTGTCACTAATTTACTGTGTGACTCTGGACATCATATTCTCCCCTGTGGTCCTGTACTTCCACTCTTCTGCTCAGTGATGGGTTCGCTAGATCTTTTCTAGTTTTAATAAATAATTGTGGTATGATTGTGCTGGACAAATGAACAAATTAATATTAAAAAAAGTATTAGTCTGATGGAGTTTATAAGAGTGAGGGGTCACTCTGAACTGGGTTAAACAAAGAAAGTTTTATAAAGGAAGTAGATAGAAAGTGAGATGAACCTTAAAAAATTTATAGGATTTGAACAATGATATGGAAAAGGATTTCTGGGAGGGTGAGGAGAGCATTGTTAGAAGAACTATGAGAAAATCTGATGGTTACCTGAAGGAAAAGAGTAAAGAGTATTCATGTAAGTAATTATTCATGTAATAGTGGACAATGAGGCTAAAAAGATAGTATTGTTTATTTGGCATTTCAAACTAGGCATCCCAAACTAAACATGCCCCACTTATCAAGTCACTTGCCAAATCCTGTCATCTCCACAACATCTCTCCCCTTCTCTTCAGTTACAGAGCCATCTCCCAAGTTCAGGTTCTCATTATCTCTTGCCTGTGTAATTTCAAAAGCTCCTTAATAGACCTCTCTGCCCCAAGTCTCTTCCTGCACTAATCAGTGTGGTTTTCCAAATGTGCAGATCAGACCATTGACCCCTTGCCACCAACTCAGTGAACTCCAATGACTCCTTATTACACTGAGGATTGCATAGAAGCTCCTGTTTAGCATTTAAAGCAATTCATAACCTGGATCCTTTCCAGCTTTCTAGTTTTCTTTTACACTATTCCTCTCCATGCTATAATCCTTTCCATTGGGCCCATTTGCTATTACCTATAAATGAGACTCTATTCATATCTCTGTGCCTATATATTGACTTTTGGAATCCCTGGTTTCTTTTGAGATTCAGGTCAAGTACTCCCTTTGCAGGAGGCTTTTGCTGATCTCCACAGATGGTAGTGCATTTCCTTCTAAAGTTATACTACTTGGGGGTGGCTAGGTGGCTTAGTGAATAGAGCACGGCTGTGGAGTCAGGAGGACCTGAGTTCAAATCAGGCCTCAGACACTTAACACTTACTAGCTGTGTGACCTTGGGCAAATCACTTAACCCCAATTGCCCTGTCTTCCCCCTCCCAAAAGCAAAAATAAATACATAAAATTATACTACTTTTTAATGTTCTTTGAATATTATGTATATCATTTGTGTTTTGCTTTTGTATCCTTAGTGCTTAGCACAATGCCTGGCATAGAAGTAAGGAGTGCTTAATAAAGCCTTGGTGACTGACTGATTGAGGTGACAGCTTTATGATCTCCTATTTTATCCTTCCTACCTTAGAGGACCATCACAACATAATGGAAAAAATTCTGGGTTGGGAGAAAATGGATTCTTTCCCAACTCTGTCATTCAATTCTCATTCAATAATGAGCCACTCAACTTACATGGTCCTCAGTTTTCTTATCTATAAAATGAGGGGGTTGGAATAGATCAGTGGTGTGAAACTCAAATTCAGAGGTCACCAAACTGTACATGATGATCCCTGCAAGCTATGCATTGACTTTGAAAATGATATATTAACCTTATTTATGTTCTATTGTATTTTTGTTTATTTTGTTAAATATTTCCCAATTACATTTTAATCTGGTTTTTCCAGGAGTATTGCTGGCCATATGTTTGACACATGAGATCCAGGTTATTGTCACTGGTACTTTCCAACTACATATCACTGCTCCTTTTATTTTCCCTTGTCTTCCTTTTTCATCCTGACTTTTATTTAATTCATCCCACATGGACGATCTGATCCAATCATATTTTGCTTTACAAAAGAAATGGAATCATTTATTGTAATTTGAATTTTTTTTGTTACCCTCATCTCCTTTCCTGCACACTCAGATATTTTAAATTTGCTTTTATAGAGGCTTAATTTCAATCTTAATGCACATTAATAACAATGGACATGCAAATATAAGAGAATATTAATTTTTCAATCTCATCTTAATATCTTATCTCAGGAGAACATACTGTTTATTTCTGGCATGTGGAGACCTGAGAATTTGATGTAATTTCTCCTGTTATTTTTAGTTAGACAACTGGCCCTTAGTTTCTGAAGTGCCCAGAAGCTCCTGTGTCAGTTCCACAAAATGTCAAAGCATTTGGAGACCATAAAGAAATACTTGACACAAAGGTTTATGTAGACAGAATCCTGAAGTCTGACAATATTCCACGGCCCCATTCCAAATGAGGCTGACATTGGGTGAAGATGTCAGATGCAGCTTATTGAGTTTCCTAGAATTTCTCCTAAATATTTAAAATCAGGATGAGGAAGGAAAACAGGGAAGAATCGTGGGATCAGAGGAATAGGGGACCTTCCAGGTTATCTGTTCCAGCTTCCTTCATTTTATAGATGAATATAGTAACACCCAGATAACTTAAAGTGTGTGTGTGACCAAAGACACCTAAGTGGCAGAATTAGTAGGAAGACCCAGATACTCTAGCGGTTAATCCACTGGGATTTTTAACCATTGAACTATGCTGGCCTCAGCAGACACCTCTTATTAGGTTAGTGACATTTCATTAATGTTCTTGTAAATATTTCCATTTGGCACCAAGCACTAAAAAGTTTCCCCATTTTAATCAGAGGCTGTGGATTGGGGAGAGATGTACCAATAAAAGGCATCGGAGGAGAGTTAGAAAATGATGGCATCAATTCCCGGTGCTACTCATTTGACCCTGGACAAAGCACTTAACCTCATCTGTAAAATGGGGCCAAGAATGCTTATACTAAATCAAAGCATGGCATAGTGAGAGAGCCGGACTTTGATTCCTAGAATTTGGGTTTAAATTCAAATTAGCTTTGTGACCCTGGGCAAATCATTTAATTGCTTAGCTTTAGTTTATTTCTTTGTAGAAAGGAGATACTAACAGGTGTAGTGCTGTATGTAGGGCTGTTATCTCAAGTCGCAAATGAGATGATATACAAAAAGCACTTTGGAAAAAACTTAGAGAACTATTTTAATATCGGATAATGCTATTACGTAGAACACTTTGTAAAATTTGGAGAACTCTCATGAATATATTTATTTCTAGTGTGATTGGATGATTAAGAAAGCAACTTATATCCGTTTATGATTTTTTAAATTTAATTTAGGTTTAGCATTCGCCTAAGTCTGAGAGCTATTTTAGAGCCATATTGTAATTTCATTAGTGTGGGGACCTACTGGTGTAAAAATCCCCTCATCAATGTTGATTGGCAACTAGTTTAAGATTTATAGTTTTACAGAGTCTCCTGAGAGCATTGGGAGATTCATAGTAATACAGTACCTGACATATGCAAAGTATAACCACTTTGTAATTTAAAAGTGTAATAAGTGTTATTGACCTACTGACTTGTCCTTTATATGGCACTTTAAGGTTTACAAAGTGCTTTCCACATATTATCTTATGTGATTCTCATAACAGCCCTGTGAGATAGGTGCTGTTATAATTCCCATTTTATGGAGGAGGAAACCAAAAAGAGAGAAAAGTTAAGTGATTTGACCTTGGTCAATTAGCGTAGGTGCTCAAGTCAAAAGAAGTAGATTGTTTCGGATGACTAGCCCTTGTCTTTCGTGGCACCAGCGATTTTGATACTGACTATAGATAGACAGATATGACATTGATACATACATAGCAGTGACCAGAACGATAGCACTTTCTATTTCTCCAGGATGCTTCACATTCTTTGTACCTATAGGAAGGTAAGGTGGAATGCTGACCAAAGTTAGAGCAAAATCGTTTGTAGAAAATACATGTAGGGGGAAGGGAAATCTTTGGACATGGAGCTGAATCAAAAGGCAAAGTGTTACTGGTATGAGAAGCAAGTTTCATTGATGTAACTGTGACTCATCTGAAAGTCTGGAGGGAGTTTTCATTCACTTTTGGCCTATCAAACTTTGACCCACAGAAACCCAGAGATAGAACTTAATCTACCCTAAAATGGTATAGCCGTAAGGAGCTCAAAATGAAATTAAAAAAAAAAACAACAACACAGAACAAGAAGACTTCTCTTTGTAATGAAGCTTATTTATGGACTTTTAAAAGGCAAATCAAGGTGAATAGATTAAATTTTCATATAATTTTACCCCTTTTAAAGGAGAAATTTCAGCAAGATCTCAACCAGTTAAAGTGAGTATTGTAAATGATAGACTGTATTTTGGGGTGGTAGGAGGTCTGGAACTATTGGTAGCAACCAGGTGAGTGAGGAAACTAGCAGTTGGATGAGTGACTATTCTTCAGACTTGTGGTCTTGGAGATTTATCTGGAATTGATTAGGAAGTCTAGAGGTGATATGGTTTGCCCAGTGACACACAAGGCAGAATGTTATGAGAGGCAGAACTGGAGCTGTTTATGTCCTTATGCTAAGACTATCTCTTTAGCCATTATGCCAAGCAGCTGGGTTATGGAGAAGGAAGACATTCATTGAGATGGCTTATAACATTGCATAGGAAATTAGGATTCATACCAAACCCATGGATTCCTAGCTTATACATGCAATCCACACCTATGAAAAGTGGCTTTTTAAAAATAAAAATGAGAATGTGCCAAACTGTGGATGCCATTCAAGAAGTGTAAATCATCAGAAGTACTCCACACTGTAAATGTTTAGAATACTTTTATTGAATTACTCTGACAATAATAAAGTGCTTAGAAAGAAAGTCATCCATATATATGCTAATTAACCAACAGGGGCTCTCAATAACCACTGCACAGTCTGTAAAATATTCTGCTAGTGTTAGCTTAGGTTCCAGAACTCCATTACTCTAACTCAATAGGTACAATTTGGCTGGAAAGGTGGTGTATGTGGAGCAGATTGCAAAATGCTCTTTTACTGTTACTCACTGTTTAACAAGTTACTCTGAGAGCCATTTCTCGGGATGATGAGAGAGAAGTATAAATTGCACTTTCAAGACTTTTAAGTCATCTGGATAAGTTTAAAGATGGTTATGGGTGAGGGGGGGGGCAGAGCACATTTTTGCTTTGCAAATTTGCTTAGATAAATGTGAGCCCCTACTGGTGTCACCATTGACCAAGAGGATATAGTTGGTCAATGTGTTTTTCAGTTAGTTTGATTTTGCTTGTTTTTAACCTGCGTATAAGAATTTAATGAACCATTCACTGTTCATTTCTTCTTCTGTCCCCTAGATGGAGTTCTGAGTTTTCCCACCAACTTTCTTCATCCCTTTCTACTTCTAAACAAGAGAACTATAATGATGGATGTTAACAAAATGTCCTTTCTATTTGCATATCTTATCCCTGATTCATTTGAAAAAAGGCACGTTTGTAACAATTCATTCTGCATTGTCTTTCCCTTGTGACCTCCATTAACTCTAACCTTAAAGGCAAAGTAGTTTCACTCATTTTTGCCACACCAATGTTACATTTTATAAATAGTATGACTTTTGAAAGTGGGGATCATCAGATCTGACAAGAAGGATGTCTTAATGTCATTTGACTTAAATTGGAAATACATGGGCTTTCTGCTCACTTTCTAAAATACCTGAGTGCTGGGGATACAAATACATGCTAACAGGATAGTCTCTGCCCTCAAAGAGCTTATGTTCTAAAGGGTAGAGATAACCTATAAAGGAGAACTGGGAAAGTAATAAAAATAAGAGGGGTAAGGCTGCTATTGAAGAGATAAAGAATTATAGAATAGTGAATTTAGCTGGGTGTGAAGTCAGCATGTCAGGGGAACTCTTACAAAGTGGTGATCTGTGCTAGGGACCCACTAGTCAGGAGAATGGATGTCTGGATAGAAGAGTTTCTAAGACTCATAGTAAATCACAGTATCACAGGATGCTGAAAGAGATCTTAAAAATCATCTTGCCTAATTCCTAATTGTGCCTTCATTTTAATTCATGAAGAAGCTGAGGTCTACTGAGAGGAAATCATCTGCCCTAAGTCACAAATAGTAAGTCGAAGAGTTGGGATTCAATGACATGCCCTCCAGATCCAGTGACATTTTATTTCTTTAGCATGCTTCCATTCTTGTCTCACTTCCATCAACTCACCAAAGTCATCGATTTTATAATACCCTCATAACAAAAATCTATTTCCTTTCATTTCACAGAGAAAAAGCTTATGAGAATTGATTACAGAAGAGTCAGTGAGAGAAAAGTGTATAGAAAGCTGGCCTTAGAGTTAGAACAACTTGAGTTCAAGTTCATTCCTGCACTTAACATAAGCCTTGGCACAAATAAGTGCTTAATAAAAAGCTTTATCTATTTATTCATACTGAGAATGACAGGATTTGCAGCTGATGTTCCCTTTTTAAAACATACTGTTAAATGATAAACATAGCCACAAGGCCTGGTGCATTGTCAACCTGATTATACCTATAATCTTCAAAATATTCATCAGGTGTGTGGAATTCTTGTCTACAAGGTCTTTTGCCTGTTGTACTGTTCCATGAAATTTGTATGCAGAAAGAGGGCTGCTTGCATCTATTGTGTGAACGCTGGCACCTGCTCTACCTTCTGCCAGTTCTGACAGATTGTATTAAGGCCTAGACTCGGTATTCTGAATCTTTATTTCACATGCCCATGTGTACTGGTCATGTCCAGAGATGGGGGTTGCAGTGCAAAGTGATAAATTATTTTGTGTGGAACTGCTTTGAGAATGAGCCCCTGTAAAAAGAGAGACCCAAGAGCACTGGGTAAAATAGGCCTTCTTCTTGGCAGCAGTGGGATTCGTGTGGCATTTTCATTCCCTGGATTTCAGTCTATGCTCTTTCCTTGTTGGATACAGATAAAAAAATAATAAAACCAGGGTATTTGAATTTCTGGATGCCAATGGCAACTCACTGGACCATGTTTGCATGGGCAGGCAAGAACAAGTAGATAAGAGAGACTCTGGATGGACTAGAAGAACATTGTCCCCTTCAAAACCTATTCATCTCTTTCTGGGGACGTGGAACTTAATGTACTATAGCCCATTTATCATGCGCTAGCTTGATTTATACACCTGTAGCCCAGAATCCTCCTGCGTTAGAGCTGCAGCTACAGCTGACCACCAGACTATGTAACAGGAGAAAGGGGAGAGCCCTGACAACAAAAATCAAAATATAAACTACTTTTAATACTAATTAAATTAGGATCTTAGCAGAACTGACTGAGGCCGACCATAAAATAAGAGAAAGGAAGTTCAAACAAAACCTTCCAGGATTTTGTTTTCTAAATTTCTTATCCTAACTCCAGTCCCAAATACATCCTAATTCCATTCCCAATGCTATGCTAGAATGATCAGTATTGACTAATAGTTTGATCATTAGGTATGAAGTGGATCAAGTTGGGATCAATAAACTTTTAGAATAATTGCGCCCTTCCCCCGTCTTTAAATTGTCAGAGTAGTAGTGCCCATAATCTCTAAAAAAATATTTTCTTGATTTAGCAGACTGGATCAGATGGTTGTTTTTTGCTTTACTGAGCCTGGCAACTGAATGGCAGGTTACTTAGAATATTTACCCCCAAAAGTTGTTAATATGTCTCTCCTCAACTGAATCCTTTGTAGGGTTTTTTTCCCCAAAACACAAAATAAACTAATAACCCAAACCCAGATCCAGAAAGGGTCTGTAATTAGATTTCAGGAGTCTTGGATAACATCTTTAGATTCATTTCCTTTATCATCATCATCATCTCCATCATCATCATAATTCACCTTTGGTTTTTTTTATTTTATTTTATGCATTTATAAATATTATTGTTAGAACTCCATTAGGCTCTTTACCAGACTGATAAAAGATACTATGGCACAAATATGTTAAGAAGTCAAGCTCTGGAATGACCTGATAAGGACAGTGAGCTTCTTGTACAAACAGCAGCATTTTAGGATGAAGATACTGGTGAAGTACTGCAGAAAATTTTCTCCTTTTATTTTTCTGCACATTTGAGCTGGTAGGGTCCCACAGCATGTGAATTCTTGTCAGTACCATTTGCTGAGCCACCATTGATTTCCACACAACAAGCAGAGGAAAGCAAAAGTGTGAGCAAACTTCTTGCTTGAAAAATAAAATAGAATAGGTTCCAAACATCCAGCATCAGCTACAACACAGGCACACTGCTCCCCTAGCCACCTCCAAGTTCCCTGTTGCTACTAGTACAATATACAAAATCCTCAGTCTTCCTCTAGAGCCCTCTACCATCTACTCCTCCCATTTTCCTCATTTTTTTTCTTATTAGTCTTTTCCTTCTCCGTTCCAGTCAAACCTTGTTGCTAGTTCCCCATACTAGGGATACCATCTTCTGCCATTATACATTTGCCCAAGTGTCTCCCCATGTATGGCATGTGCTTCCTCTTCACTAGTATCTCCTAGAATCCTCATTTTCCTTCAAACAATAGGTCAAAAGGTACACAAGACAGGTGTTCTGAGCTTGAAGTACATGGAACCCCAAGGGAAGGTGTTTGGATAGATATTTCAGGGGATCTTTGATCTTGGGTGGGAAAATATATCTTTATTATTATTATTTTTTTTTTTACTAAACTATGGTTTCATTTATGAACTTACATACTTTATTTTATGCATTTAAAATATTCATAAATGGAATGTACAGTTTTCAAGATGCAAAAGGGATCCATGATAAAAATATTAACATGCTTCCCCCTAAATTACTTTGTATATATTTTGTGTTTATAACTACCTCAATAGATGGCTATACCCTTTCACTTCTAAACCTGTATTTTGAATAGAAAGTATTGGGGTTTGAGAACTGACTGGCATCTAGAGATTTGAATTCCAGAAACACATTTATTTTCCTTTCAGCTTTAAGAGCTTAAAAGTATTGAGTCATGTTCTGGAGTTCTTAAAGAGTTACAAATAGTCTTTAAGAGACAGGCAAAGAGGAAGGAAGGAGACCTCAAAAACTGAGCAACAGCAGCAGCAGTGGAGTCAACCTTCCCAGCCTTCCCAGATTCAGGGTGTAATGAGCTGAGCCAGGTGGAACTGGTTACACAGAAGCAAGAGGCAAAGGGAGAATGCAAAAACTGTGGCATAGAAGGGCTAGAGCGAAGGAGGCTGCCATCTTGGCATAGAAGATTTGGGAATAGAGCCACTGGTTTTACCTAACTCCTTTTAAAAAAAAATCTTTTTGGAAGGGGGAAGGCAGGGCAGTTGGGGTTAAGTGACTTGTCCAAGGTCACAGAGCTAGTGTTAAGTGTCTGAGTAAATATTTGAACTCAGGTCCTCCTGCCTCCAGGGCCAGTGCTCTATTCACTGAGCCACCTAGCTGCCCCTTACCTAAGACTAAGGACTGGAAGAAGAACCAACAAAAGATCTGCTTTTCTCCTAACTTCTTCTCTTCATTCTGATCCATTAACAAATAAGGTAGCATTTTCTCTCTGTTTCTTTACATTTTTCCAGTAAGAAGAATTTGGCCTCAGCTATAAAAAAGACAAGAGGTTAGCTAGAGATAAAGATAAATTGAAATAAAGGCAGAGACACGAGCCTCTATTGACATTGCTAGGAAATTTCCTAACTAGGGGCTATGAGCTATGGTTATTTTACTCCTAACTTTTCATGGAATATAAACTCAATCAAGCAGCTGAGGAGAAAATCACATGGACCCAAGGAGTCATTATATTGCTCAAAGACTAAAAAGTTGGTTAATTGCTATAACAGGAAGATGCTGATTAAATATCCAGAAAGAAGAAAAGAAAGTTAGTGATGAGGAGGATGCAGTTAACTGCCCCTTCCAAAGCAACACCCATTATACTACGAGCCTGTGTTGTACCTGCCGGCAAGTGGTAAGCTCCTTGAAGGTAGATGTTATTTCAGTTTTTGTCTTTGTAGACCACTTGCCTTGCACTTAAATACTTAAGTGTTTGTTGAATTGCATCAAATATGGACACTCTTTATTAATTTTCACCTAGTGCACAGATGTTCTTTCAAAGATTTTCATCCCTCCTCAGACCTCTCATGGCTTCCCCTACCCACCCCAACCCTACTCTCAGCTTAGAACTTTGCCTTATATTTTGCAGAAAAAAATTGAAGCCATTTACCATGAACTTCCTCCTTGCCCTTCCTGCCTTTCTGCTGCTTATACCTTACTCCCTGACACATAACTCTTTGTTCTATTGACATTGGCCTCCTCTTGGCTGTTCCATGAACAAGATGCTTTGTCTCTTACCACCAGGCATTTTCTCTGGTTGTCCTTTATGCCTGGAATGCCCTCCCTCTTCATATCTGCCTACTTGTTTCCATCTCATGTAAAATCCTATCTTTTATAGGGAGCTTTCCCTAGCCCCTCTTGATCTCCAAGCCTTCCCTTTATTAATTATTTCCTATTTATCATATATATAGTTGCTTGCCTATTGTTTCCCTAATTAGATTGTCAGATACTTGAGGTCAAGGACTGTCTTTTGCCTCTTTTTGTAACTCTATTGCTTAGCACATAGTAGGTGTTTAATAAATGTTGTATTGATTTATATTTGAACCAAGGAACTGACCATGCTCCTTGTGTAAGGGCATTTTAATTGCTTATTATCTGTCTTTAACCAGATTTCTTGAGCTAGGGGTGTTGCTGAGGATGGCCATTTGGATCCTATGGAGGGCAGAAGGAAGGGTTAATTAATGACTGGAAAGGACTCAAAATATAACATTTAAAAGGTTCATTATACTGTAACACACAGGCCAAGAGTCAGGAGACCTGGGTTCTAACACAGTGATAGGATAGTAGTTCATTTTTAGAGTCAATCGTCTGGGTTCGAATTTTGGTTCTGCTCATTTCTGCCTTTGGGACTGTAGACAAATCACTTTTCCCCTTGAGGTCTCAGTTTCCTTACTGATAAAATGAGAAAGTTAATTTACACTTTGTAAGATTCTTTCCAGCTGTGATCCTATGACTAAGTCTAAGTTATCACAATAAATAAACTTGGGTCAGTTACTTCACCTTTTTGGGCCTCAGTTTCTTCTTGTGAAAAATGAGGATTTTGGTTGAGACAATCTCGAAAGTCTCATTTGACTGTAATCATCTATGGTTTGAGATTTAAGAAAGGCTTGCAGGTTTTGCATGCCTGCCCCACTCATAAACTTGATTAAAATTATTTCATTAAAAATACAGTCTATGAAATTTCAAGAAAAATAATCTCTCACGATTATGGAGTGCTTACTGTTCCATCTTACAAGCCCTAATAAATTTCCATTTCCAGAAAGTAATGAAGAAATCTATTTGATTGTTACAAAATAAAGAAATCTGAAATAACTTAAACAGCTAATTTATGTCCCAGAGATATGAACAACTTCTTGCTCCTATTGCAGACTCGTGACTCAACGTGGTGGAGGTGGTAAGCACAAACTATAAAAGAAGCACATCAATAAGGGTATTCACAATATATTTATCTATAAACTACTGCTTCAAGTAGGGTGCTATATATCTAGGGAAATTTAGCCTGAATCAAAAATATGGAGTTACTTTCTGGTAAAAGAAAATTTTGTCACTTTTCAGGACTGGTCTTTCACCTTTGGTCTCCAGCTTTCATCCAACTCACCTTAAAAGGTGGACTGAATAAAGTAATTTTGGTTCTTTTCAGATATAAGAAGGATTATTTTTCATTTCATTAATTGGACAAATAATTTTTCCATGTAAATTGTAGAGATATAGCTTACCATGCCCCCTTTCCCTTTGCTACCAAAAGGTTATGTACTTCTAAATGTCTAACTATACAAAGGGGAGTATGGCACCAGTAAAAATAGATGTAATTAGGGGAGGGCCATCAGGGCTTTGCTGTAGGTTGCTGTTGCTGTTGTGGTTGTTGTTCATCCCCTTCATTTTAAGACATCATGAGGTAATGTCTTGATTCGAGCACAAGTTGGATTTAAGTGAGGCAGAGTTGCACAAAGTTGTCAGTCTCACTCTCTCTTCCAAGACAAAAGTCAGGATGACTGATGAAGGCCTAGGATGGATGACTTTGGGGTCTTCAGTGTTTGACCAAGCTCTAAGCACACCACAGTGCCTACTTCAACATCTTTCATGACCACTGGATCAAATTGTTCTCATCTGCCTATTCCACCAGGGAAAATCTTCATATGCTTGGAACAGACATTTCCCTAACTCACTGATGGATTTGAGGCTTATTGATTTACCCTTAACCTGGTTTAACCTGTCTGGGGAGACCATTTTACTAGGGTGTGGCTGCTGTGCATGCTATAGCTTTTTGGAGCCACAAGTGAGAGTTGGGTGAAAGTTGGTAGATGACCAGTCCTGAAAGGTGTTCAGCAAGCTCTCACATCAGAGGTTCTACTCCTTCCAGAACACCCAGTGAATAAGGTATAGACTTCTTAAGCCCATTAACAACACTTCTACTTTTTCAGTAGGTAGAGACAATTGAGTTTAGTGCCTAATTGTCAATAATAATTAAAATAGAAAATTCTTTGTTTAGGATTCTGAGCTCTAGGCTCAGCACTAGATGTGTGATCTTGGCAACATCCAGAGAATCTACAATTCTGTGATTGAAAAGTTATAGTTGAATGTTGGAAATATTACCTAAAGTTGGTAGGGAGAATATTATAACTATATCTCAACAAAATAATTAGCTGATTTTAGTCAGTTTAGTAAAATAACTCATAAATTCAGTGCTGAAGAAAAAAAGTCACATTAACTCTTTGAAATGACCAGATGAGTCAGTCCAACATGCCCAAAATAGTTGAATGTTTAAATACAGTCTTAGAAGCTATGCATTTGAAATCAATGGCATTTCATTGTTGACTTTGTCAAATGGATATTCAGGCAACATGGTATGGTAGAAAGATTCCTGGATTTCAAGCAAGGATTTCTAGTTCATCTAATTCAAAACATCGCAAAGTATCAAGAGATATCAGTGTAATAGCAGTCAGTTTAGCAGATACTTAGCACTTAGTACCTTGGGGCTAAGTATGGAAGGTGCAAACTCTGTCCCACTGTTGAGAAGGCATGAACTCCCCCATTGATGTAGAAGAAGAGGATTGGCTGAGCCCCTGTTGATGTGGAAGAAGGGGATTGGCTGAGACAGGAGGCCAGTGTGTGTATATAAGCAAGAATTCCAGAGACAGAGAGCCAGAATTGGAACTCTGCTCCTGGTGAAGGAAGAGTCCTGGAGACTGAAGCCAGCTGAGAGAGAGAGAAAAAGAGAGAGAGAGAGACAGACAGACAGACAGACAGACAGAGACAGAGACAGAGATAGAGACAGAGAGACAGAGAGAGAGAGAGACAGACAGAGAGAGAGAGAGACAGACAGAGACAGAGACACAGAGAGAGAGACAGAGACACACACATGCACACACACACACACACACACACAGAGAGAGAGAGAGAGAGAGAAAGAGAGAGAGTGAGTTTCTCTCCCAGTATCTGGAAGCTGAGAGCTGACTGAGAACTGGGATGGAGTTTTCCTGAGACCAGAATCTGGTGAAGGCTGCCTGGAAAGCTGATATTCCTTCTGGGTCCTAGGGCCAGCTGATATGCTGGAGGAGTGAAGAAACATGACCAGGATAAGACTTTGTTCGTGGCCTGGCTGATCTTTGAGTTCCAGGCAAGAGAAGTGGTGAAGAGTTTGAGATGTGCTGGATCCTGTGAACTTCAATGTGTAACAAGAACTGCTTGGAAGACTGGACAAAGAGTTGGGAGCTGGCTGCTTCTGAATCCAGGTGATTGTTTGGTGGATTCAAGTAGGAGCTGGGACCATGGAAGGGGATCCAGGGAATCAGATCACCCAGAGTCAAGATGAAGAAAAGGCCTCCCCTGGGATAAAATTGAGGTTTTTCTGGACACCGAGGGGTGGAGGGTTTGTGTGGTTTTCTAATGACTGTATTTGTGATTAATGATATTTAGTAATTGTGAATCTAGAATAGTGACTGATTAAGTTAATGGTTGCCCCATGAGTGGACGTTTGATTATTCTATTGTGAATTGATTGAAGGATTAAGTATTGAGTTGCCCCATGTGTGGAAGTATTGATTACTGTATTATGAGTTGATTGAGTGCTTTGTTTTAAATATTGTGGCCACTGTAGTGAAAACTGTGATAAGATGTAATGTTGTGAATATTATATTGTGATATATCGTGAATGTTTGCCTTGATTTGTAATGGAATAAACAGAGTGTTCACTATATTGTGTAATCTGAACCCTAAAAGCTATTCACAGTAGCATTCTCTTGTGAACCTGCTGGTGTATGGCATTACACTCAGAGATATTTCAATGCAACTTTTTTTCTGAGTGGGAATCCCCTTTATACATTTGTTGATAAGGGTCATTCATTTTTCCTTAGAAGTCTTCTTGGGAAGAGACAACTACTCTGTCCAGAGGCAGTTCACTCCATTTTTTGAGGGCTGTAATTTTTAGGGAGGTTCTTTTGACCTAGATCCAAAGATCTGTTTCCATTCATTGGAAAATTCTACTCATTACTTTAGATCTCCTCCCCCCCCCCCCCGAGACAAATAGAGTACATCTTAACCTTTTCAAATACTTGAAGACAACTCTTCTGTCTCCTAAGTCTTATCTTATGCATATGAGTGCAATGCTCATATATGTATACAAATGTATGCACACAAACCATCATACACATATGTATTATAAAGTATGCACCCATAGATGCTCAGTGGATTACATGCATGCATGCACATACATACATACACACATATGTACACATATAAACATGTATACATATTCTGTGAGGACTATACTACCTATATTGTATATACACATACCATATATATGTGTATATGCATGTGCACAATACATATACAAGTACATACATACATGCATTCGTTTAGTTTCCAGGGTTTTGTTTTTCTGTGATATTTTGGAAGGTTGTCCCTTATTGACATCTTTAGGTAGGGAATAAGATTTCTTAATTGCTTCTGGCCTTTTTCCTCATAAACATTTTTCTTTTTTTTTCTCTTATATAAAAAGGTATTTTTATTTTATGAAGATAAATAATAATTTCAAGCTATAATTTAACAGTTATAAAATAAATGTTATATTTAATATAATAAAATATTCCTTTATGTTCTGGTTCAATACGTGTCTCTTGTCTGCTAAGTAATTTTACCAAAATTATCTCAAATATTCTACAAATACTCAGATAAAGAGTTAATGGCGGTACTTCTCCTCCCTCCTCCTCCTTCTCCTCATCTTCCTTCTTCTCATAGAAATATAAGGTACGAGGAGATGATGGAATTTTCTATATACACCTACAATCAGAAAAATAAATTCTGTGATTAATTGACCAATGACTTACCTGCTAGACCATACTTACTTACTGACTCAATTTTTGATTAAAAAATCCTCATGTTAGTCTTTTAATTTTTAATGGATTTTAATCCATAAATTCTACTGGGGACTTTAACTAACAATTAATTATTTTAAAAATGAAGCCTTGAAGCCTGTACTTAAAATTGAGATGAAAAGGAGAAAATACTAGATGAGATCCTAGGGGTTTATAGCTTTGAAGCAGAGGTAATGCTTATAGCAAAGTTCATAACATGCTTTGCCTAAAATCTCAGCTCCCTCCCAAACCTCCTTGATTCTTAGAACATCTCCTACTCCTACACGGTTTACTTACCATTAATCTACTATTGAAATATTTATTATTTTTGTTCCTTTAAACAGAGGATCATTTTTTTCACATACATTCAACACGTATCTACTTTCTACAAGGACATGTGTTTTAATAGAATGGATCAATGTGATTGCCAATGTCATAGTAATTGTTTTCCACATTCATTTCCAAACTAAAATAAACCTGAAAAGAAAGTGATATACACCACATCTGGAGTAATTAAAGCTAAATTCACAAGAGGAGAAACTTCATAGGAGGCTAAATAGATTTATGAAATAACTCGAGGTTGGCTAAGTAAATGAGAGAAGTATTGAGAGAGAAAGGATTATGAAGTAGCTATTAATTTCAAGGAATATTTCTTTTTTTTTCTTTTTTCCTTTTTAAAATTTTATTTTAGTTTGCATGATTCATTTCCACAAGATTTTGAGTTACATATTTTCTCCCCATCTTTCCCCTACCCACCACCCCAAAACAGCCATCCCAGGGTATCACCCCTCCCCCAGTCTATTCTCTCCTATGCCTTCCCCCCTCTCCCCTCTGACTTTTTGGTAGGGCAGGATGGATCTCCCAACCACAGTGCCTGTGTATCTCAAGTTCCAGTTGGATGTAGTTAATAATAATAATAATAATAATTGCATATATATATATATATATATATTTATAACAT
>CM053583.1:135792579-135811943 GCA_028627135.1 Pseudochirops cupreus
GAATCCAGGCCGCTCAACGTGAGAGCACTGACCTCTGAACAATCGCTTAGTCCCCCTGCTGTCTGCAGGCTGCCGGCGCAGAAGCTGCAATGCAAAGGCGGGTGCAAAACCTCTGCCTTTCACTTTCCCGCCCTGGAGGCATTTTGGCCAGAAGCTTTTCTCCCCCAATTTTGCAAGCCCCACTGACCTAGTTCTGAACGCTTCTCGCAGCTGCCACTAATCTGAGGCTCCTCCACTCCTCCCATCCAGCCACCCCCAGGGCTCAGCCAGGGCTTCAGGCCAGGCTGGTTTCCGTTTGCAGTGCTGATATGGTTCCTCGTAGCCGAACTGACTTTAGTGGAAATTATATTTGTGTGCGTTTTGGAGTTCTAGGATTAGTTTAGAGTCATATTTTATGGGTATTTTGGGGCGGCTATGTGAGAGCTGCAATATGTTGCTGCTGCTACGCTGCCATCTTGGCTCCGTCCCCAGGAACATTTCTAACAAAAAAGAGTGGATAAAATTAGTACAATAGAAATAAATAGAAGACATAAACCTAACAATAATATTCTTTTAAAATATTAATTTATTTTTAGTTTTCAACATTCACTTCTATAAGATTTTGAATTCCAAATTTTCTCCCTATCCCTCCCCTTCCCTGGCCCCTCGAGAGGATGCAGTCTGATACAGGCTGTACATATACATTTATATTAAACATATTTTTACATTAGTCATGCTGTAAAGAAGAATGAAAAGCAATGGGAGGAACCATGAGAAAGAAGAAATAAAAATAAAAAGAGAGAGAGTAAATAGTATGCTTCTATCTGCATTCAGACTTCATAGTCCCTTCTCTGGATGTGGACAGCATTTTCCATTATGAGCCTTTTGGAGTTGTCTTAGATCTTTGTATTACTGAGAAGAGCCAATTCTATCAAAGTTAATCATCACACAATATTGCTGTTACAGTGTTCTGGTTCTGCTCACTTCATTCAGCATCTGTTCATGTAAGTCTTTGGAGGTTTTTCTCAAGTCTGCCTGCTTGTCATTTCTTCTGAAACAATACTATTACATTACATTTATATACCACAACTTAGCAAATATTATTTAATGTGTTGGAGATAATGAAATGAAGGATTATGGTAAAATAAATGAGAGCAAAGTCTAATAACTTTCTGCAGATAAGAAATCCATCTTAAAAAGAAAACATACATGGGAATAAGAGAGGTAGGGATAAAAAAGGACAGTGTGTCAGATGATCTAAAAAAGTTGAAATTGTAATTATGCTATTAGACAGATCTAAAATAAGAATTTTTAATATCAAGAGATAAAAATAAATTTGCTGAAGCAAAATTAATTCTAAGTATATATGCACCAAAAGACATACCATCTAAATTCAGAAAGAAAGAGTTTGTGGAATATCTTTTGTGTGTTGCTGAATACAGGTTACTGTATTAGAATGCAGATTCCACCATTTTACCAATCAGCATCTACATTCTTATACTTTTGTTGCAAGCATTTTATTTCAAGAAAATAGGAGAAAACAGAATTGAAAACTCAATGTAACCAACTTATTGGATTCACTGGACACCAGCAGCAGAGCTAAAACAAAATGGTGCAGTTTGAATAAATGATTCAGAGGACCTAGGTTTGAATGCTGGATTTGCCAAGCGCTGCTTGTGGGAATTTAGCAAAGGGACTCGACTTTTATGGGCCTCTGTTTCCTCATCTGTCAGTGAAGAGGGAGTACATTAGATGAAATGTTTCCCTCTATATCTTTAAGTCCTCTGGTCTTTAGAATAGTGATGTCAAACAAATAAAAACAGAGGACAATAAACCATACATAGGGATCCCTATGAGGATCATACTGATTTAGAAAACTATATGTCAAAAAATTTCTTCTTCTCTTCCTTCCTTCATTCCTTTCTTCCTTCCTTCCTTCTTTCCTTCGGTTCTTTCTTTCACACAAGCACATTATAATCAGAATGGAACCTCGTTTTAATTTGGTTTGGGCCACTATTGGGAGTGTTATGAGGTGCGTGTAGCCACAAGCCACATGGTTGACACTTCTGTTCTAGGAGGCTGAATACATACCAGATATGTAAGAACTGGGTAAAAGTAACCAAAATTTGAGTTGAGTTACTGATATGCAAGGGCTACAAGGCCATTACTAGGATGTGGAAGAGTTTATTTATTAAAACTTGGACTGGGCATGTCCAGGACTATTTTGATGTGTGCCATAGATAGAAGGGTTTATGGGGTGTTCAATGAGGACTAACACCTCTGATATGAGGGCTGCTCATCCACCACTGATGTCTGTCTTTCACCCAACTCTCACCTGTGGCTCCAAGTAGTCGTAGCATGCTCAGTAGTCACACCCTAGTAAGCCATCTTAGTGGACGGGCAAAACTCATCTGAGGGTAACTGACAGACCTGGAACCCATCTGGGAAGTAGGGGGATGTCTATCCTAAACATATGAATACTTCCGCTGGCAGAATGGGCAGATGAGAACAATTTGTTCCAGCAGTCATGAAGGTGACTGAAGCAAGTGGTCTGGGGTGCTTAGAGTTTGGTCAGACATTGAAGACTGTGAGGTCATCCACTGCATCCCAGGCCATTGCTAGTCATCCTGATTTTTGTCTTGACACTGGATTTTGATGATTCTGGAAGAGGGAGTGAGGTTGGTGAATCTGTGCCACTCTGCTTCACTTAAATCCAATTCATGAGTCAAGGAATCACCATGTGATGTCATTGGTCCTCTTAAAAAATGAAGACAGACAACAGAATTGTGTGTGTGTGTGTGTGTGTGTGTGTGTGTGTGTGTGTGATAGGTGGAGGGCTTGATACAGGACAGCACAGTGTAGTGGAGGTCTGGCAGGTCTGGCACAGATGATATTGTAAAAATAAGTGAATTCACTTGCATTAACAAAGGGTATCATTTGTTCCCCCAGAGAACCACTTATACTACTGTGAGAGGTGTGAGATAGACTCCATTGCAGTAGAATTTTAGGGATGGGATTAAAACAGGGATCAGGTTCCTACTATGTACTTGAGGCTAATGGCTGTGGCTTGGTACATAGCTTCATTAGCTCTGCCCTAGTTCAATGGTATCAATAGCTACTAGGAAGAACTCTGCAGACATAGTAAACTACTTAGATACTTCAGTTTTTTTCTACATTACTACTGATGCCAGAAAGCCATAGAAGAGAGAGAGCTGGTGAGCAGCAAAGGCAATTTCCATGCTTCAATATTTTCTCTGACATTGAAGTCTAAGGGTTGTTCTACAATGAGTACAATTAATAACTTTAATATATTGTGTGTCAGAAGAAAACAATTCATTACAAATCCCTTTGTGTTCATTTATTTCTTGACTTCTAGATGCCTGAACTCTCAATAGAGTATTGTCATAATAATCTTGAAAATCAGAGAAAGCTATTAAGTACACAAAAACTAATAAGACAAAAAAGAACTTGAAACAGGGCTAATAAATGCTTGAAAGTCATAGGATATAGAAACTTATGTCTTGCTTTAAAAAAATACACACAATATGAAATATTCTGTCTGACATTTAAGACCTTTTACCATCTGGCCCTTTCCATCTTTCCCATCTTTTAACCTTCTTCTCTATGCATGCCATAAATCAGCTATATCAACTGTCCATCTTGGGACGCTCAGGCTTTCTAAATCTGCATTTTCATTGTCTTCCTTATCTCTGCTTCCCTGGTTTTCTTTAAGATACAACCCCACCTTCCATAAGAGACTTTTCCTGGTCCTCCCCAACTAGTAGTATGCTTCCTTTATTGTCTCCCCCATTAGAATGTGTTCATCTTCTTATTTTTTTTTGGAGGGGGGAAGGCAAGGCAATTGGGGTTAAGTGACTTGCCCAAGGTAACACAACTAGTAAGTGTCAAGTGTCTGAGGCTGAATTTGAACTCAGGTCCTCCTGACTCCAGGGCCATTGCTCTAGTCACTGTATCACCTAGCTGCCTCAGAATGTGTGCTTATTGAAGACAAGACTTGTGTTTTTGCCGTTCTTTCTATACCTTACTTTTAGCACAATCTCTGGCTCATAGTAAATGATTATTGACTAACTGATGGGGCATAGTATGTGCAAACCATTATACTAGGCATAAGGGATGCAAAGATGAAAAACAACTCACTTCTATCTATAAAGGCACTTACAATCTGAGAGGAATGACAGAAATACTGTGTGATTACATTTGATAATTGAGTGGTAGTGTGAACACTATTTTTAGTAGCCACTAGTCAATAGCAAGATGTCTTCCATATGCTTCCTAGTGGTATTGAAGTCACTCTGCATGTTCAGAGATTATGGTAACAGACTTCAGTAAATAGCAGAATGAGGGATTTGAATCCAGGTCTTCTGACTCTAGATCTAATCCTTTTTCACTCTACTGCATCATCTCCCTAGCAACCTTTTTCCATCTTGAGTATCAGGAAGGATCCTAATTCTCATCAATATCCTTTGATATAAACATTTGACTCTTTAGTATAAACATTTTATTCTTTGGAAAAGTGCAATTTTTATGTTCTCTTTCAAAGATTCATAGAATTCAACTTTGACAGTTACTTTGTCCAACCCCCACACAAAATTAAGACCCACTTTAATATGCCCAGTAGGAAGCTGGTTGTCCACATTCTGCTTAAAGGCAGGGAGGGGAACTCACTACTTCTTGAGATAGCTTATCCATCCCTTTCTTGATATATACATACCAATGAAATAGAAGAATTACTCATCACGTTTGAAAAAGCTAGGAAATGTTAATTTGATTGTTTTATTTAATTGATGACCTAACTCCTCATTGGTGAAAACAAAGCTAATGTGCTGATGTCAGAAATTGGCCAGTTACAGACATCTCCAAATCCCAATACGTTGTATTTTAAGTCTTTTTTTTTTTTTGGCAAAACAAGGTCTGGGAATCTTCCTTGTAAGATTTGTGTCTTGCTTTTTAGTCCTTTTTAGTGCAAGGCTACTATGCCAAATTATACAGAAGAGATGTCTGGAAAAAAACAACAGTAAATTCTTGAGACGGGAAAAGGGCCAAAGAAGGCAAAAAATTGCTGTTGATGTAAAGTTAGGAGTGTTAAGGGAATTGATGCTTAAAAAACGGGGGGAAAAGAAAAGTTGATACATCGTTAGCAGTCACTTCCTCCAAAGGGGAGAAAATCTATGTGAAGCAGAATTAGACTGGAACTCATACTGCCATAGTTTCTAGTAGATGATGTCATTTTCATGATCACAGTTTTCATTTAGTGACATATTTTGAGTTTGATGTAGCAATGTCAATACTTTTAAAAATTATTTTTGAATGTAATTGTTTTTTTCTCTCATTATTACCCCAATATCTGTTAATGGTGTTGAATTATTAAAATGTCAATGGAACTAGAATATTACTTATGAAATGAATATGAAAAACAAAGGGAAGTGAGGGAAGAAATGAATGTTAGCAGATACAGAGTATGCATAATAAGCAAAACAGTACATGTGACCATAATATATATAAATGGAAACAACAGCAACAGAAATTTCTGAAAACTGAACTTTGTATAATGATAACTGCCAAGCTTCGCTTCAAAGAAGAGATATAAGGATACCTTTCCTTCTCTTCTTTACCAATGCAGAGGTGGATGGGGTGAGGCACAGAATATATTGTCAACTTTCAATATTTCATTTAGTCTTGTTATGCTTTTAAAAAATATTTTAAAGCATTCTTTGTTTTAAAAGATGTATCTGGGGCAGGGCAGGGAGACACAGGAAAAAAAGTAAAGAAGATCAAGGATATCAGTTTTGAATTAAAAAAAAAGTGAAGAAATTTCAATGGAGTACAAGTTGATCCAGCATGTCTCACCAAGATAAAGAGACTGTGAGTCTGTCCCACTAGGGCTTGTCTGTCTGCTATGTGAAGTTATGTTCAGAGAGTCTCATCATTAAAAGGTTAGCAGAGAGGAAATGAAATCTGGTCACAGCAATGCTTAGCACCAATGAACTAAAAGCAAGGAAGGGAAGTGATCTATAACTATGGAAAGAAAAGTAACTTCGGTGACAGAGCTCCTGGAAGTGTGGAAATCAACATTCATTGTTATGGTGCACTAATCAGATCCTTGCCTGGTTCTGCTAATGGAATGATTGAGAAGAGTAGATTTTCTGACCCAGTTCTCCTGGACTTGCCATACTCTTTATGAACTTTAGGGAAAGCTAAAAAATATATGCAATATATCTTTTTCTATCCTCTAGTTCCTCCTCCCCAACAAAATAAACCCTCAGTATTTTCCATGGGAGAGTGCACAAATGCTCCTTTTCATGGCTTACTATAGGGATAGGAACCAGGTTTATTATCTCATTGATAAAAAGCAAGGAAATTCTCTCTTCTAGGCCAAGTCAGCATTCTGTAACTCAGTCTTGAAGAGTTGCCTAGACCACTGAGATCTTCACTGATTTACCCTGGATAACCCAGCCAATAAGAGTCAGAGATGATGCTTGAGTCCATATCTTTTTGGTTTCAAAGCCAGCTCTTTATCCACTACCGTACTGCTTCTTTATCTGTCTAGGGTATAAGACTAGTTGTTTCATTAGTATAGGAGATTCCTAAATGATAAAGATCCTTTTACCAACATAGTTCCATATATTTTCTGAAACTCAAATTCTTAAGAGTGTTGCATAGAGAATTGAGTGATTAAGTGAATTGCTCAAGGGATGCAGACAGAGGTGGAAAATTGGACATTTCTCTGCATGGCTCTGAGGTCAGCTCTCTATCCAGTATGCAATACTGGCAGTCATGGTTCACTAGAAACCATTGAAAGTTTGGTGTATGATGCCATCTCCATAAGCCCTCCAGGGAATAAGAGAAAAGAAGAGATCATTTGATTGCCGGTCCTATCCAGGCTATATCATGTGACTGCGAGCTAAAACTTAGGCAGTGAATTGAATGTTTAGATGTTTATTCTGTCCCCCCTCCAAGCTCTCATAACAGCTGATGAAATCAATTCATTGTGGAACACTCCAATCAATTGTCCAATGATTGGCTCAAATTGCCCATAAAATTGTCAATTCTGTTTCCTGGGCCATCTTGTCCCTTGGCCCTTCTCTTTCCGTGTACTTTGTGGATCAATAACCACTGAAAGAACAAGTTCCAATTCATGCAACGAAGAAAAGGAATACCTGTCAGGATTTTTAAAACCAACCTTCATATCTAAAAACAATAAAGTTTTATTAATGTCTATTTATACGACGGTCATTTTCCCTTTGTGCATTTCCTACACTGTAGAATCCTTCTTTACAATAAAGAAAAAAAGTGAAATAAATGACTCCATCTGACAGCATACACAGCCTTCTACACCTGTAATTACTCCCATACTTCTACCAAGAAAAAGCAAGTATATCTCAACATCTGCCCTGTGGAATCAAAATTGATCATTGCATTTAATCTGAGGTTAGAATTCCTTTTGCTATTCTTTGCATTGCTACAGTTTATATTACTATAGTCATTGTTCATATAGTTAAGTCCTGTTTTATCATGCTACCCATTTTTATTACTCTAGCCCTGCTGTATATTGTTCTCCTGGTTCTGCTTACTTCCCTCAACACTAGTTCATATGAACTCTTCTCATGTTTCTCTGAATTCCTCATATTCATGATTTCCCTTGGTTCAAATATATTCTGTTACATTGATATAAGACAAATTGTTTTGATATTCTGAAAAGGACACTTGCTTTGTTTCCAGTTCTTTCCAATATACACACAAAATTGCATACTTTGGTACCTGTGAGACTTTCTTTTTGGTTACACAAACACACATGAACACACACATATACACATATGTATACATACATATATATGTGTGTGTTAGATATCTCTCCAAGTGGAATAGCTAGGTCAACAAATACAGCATTTTAGTCACTGTTTTGCATAATTCCAAATCAGTTTCCAAAAGAGCTCAACCATTTCACAGCTCCACAAAGAGTTTATTACTGTGCATGTCTTCCTTTTTTGTTTATTAAATTTTTAATTTATGGAATAAAACAAGCATTTTTATAACCTAGTATAATAAAAAAGATGATTGCATATGAAATTGCAAATTTATTATGCACAACTTGCTATTCCTTTTAAATATATAATAAAGTTATTGTGTAAATTTCTTTTTTTTTCCAATTTTTTTCCTTCCTTCCTTTACTCCTGCCCTAGAGATGGCTACCATTAGACACAAATATATATGCATATATATGTAAAATTATTCTATGCATATTCTATTTATCATTTCTGTCTCTGGAGGCAGATAGCATTTTTCTTCATATGTCCCTTATATAAATGTTGCTTTAAGAGTTTGTGTGCCTATCTCACTATGGCTCCTCTATCACTGACAGCTTGCGATTTTCATAATCTTTGCCAAAAGGATGCCAAGTGTCACTGAGTTGCTTGATTTTGAATTTCTCTTTTAGTGATTTGAAGTAATCTGTGATATTAATATTTTGAAAATATGTTTTATTGATGACCTTTGTCTTTCACAGTCCTTTCTGAGGAAAATGCTTTTTCTGAAATAAAGGAAAATAATAAAAGAACCCCCCCCCCCCATCTAGTGATCAGACTTTGTAATATACCCAACATTCTACTTTGGTAGTTCCCCTGCTTGGAAGGAGGCGTGTTTTGTTATCTGTTCTCCAGGACCATTACTGACTTTTTATTTATTTAGAGTTCAGCTTCTTTTAGTGACCTTTTAAATTTACATTCTTGTAGTCATGGTATAGATTGTTTTTTTTAATTTTCCATATTTTACTCTCTTTAAGTTTAAGTAGATCTATTTTACTTTTAATTCTTTCCTTTCATAATTCTTTTTACACAATAATATTTAAGATAAGACAGCTGGTATGTAGGCCTGTCTAAGACTAGCTGTGTGACCTTGAACAAGTCACTTAAACTTTCTAAGCCTCAATTTCTTTATCTGTAATATGGAGTTGATGATACTTGCTCTACATAACTTACAGGATTGTTAGGAGGAATGAAATGAACACCCAGTCAACTAGTATTTATTAAATACTTCATATACAAGAGACATTGAAAAAAATGTGAAAAAATATGGGAATACAGTTTATAAATTGTAAAGTTCAACTCAGACATACTTTTAAATTATCACTGTATGGATTTTTCAGTGTTCTTTCTCTCCTTTATGCTCCTGGTTCCTGAGAATCTAGACTTCTATGTTTAACCTTTGACTCCAAATGTCAGCATTTCCTGCTCTTGCTTTTGATCTAATGCTCATGGGTTCCTTCAAATCAGTAATGTCTCTAAGTTAACTGTTAAACTTTAATTCACACAGAAGAATTATCATCCTTTACCGCCCCGTGATTTCTTCACTGATTTTTCTCAGGTTTGGAAAAAAAAAAAGACATATAGATTTCCCAGCAAATGGCAGGACGGAATTTCTACATGGAAAAACTATAATACGCTATTGGAATATGAAAATAATATAACTTATTATATTTGAAAAGTTTGTAATTCTACAGTTTCAATACTTCAAAGATGTGCAACTTTGCTAAAATGTGTATGCTCTTCACTTATGGAGATGGACCAATCTATTTTTTAGTAGATTTTTCCTTATATTTACCATGATCAAAAACTTGGCCTCCTCATGGATAATCTGGTTACATAGACTGGTTTTTGGATAACAAACATTGCCTGTCTTCGGGCTTATACACAGACTTTTCCAGTTTAGTGATAGCCAAGAACTGGAAACAAAATAGGTGTCTACTTATTTGGAAATAGCGGAATAAATTATAGAAAATGAATGTAATAAAATGTTAATGTTTTAGCAAATGCTAAATATCATAAATTCAGAGAAACAAGGAAATATTTGTGTGAAATGATGCAAAGAGAAATAATCAGGACTAAGAGAACATTTTTTAAAAAGTAATATGCAGAAAAAATCACTTAAAAAACTACATGTCATCATCATCATTATCATCTTTACAAGTAGCATTTACATAGTACTTAAAGTTCATAAAGTGCTTTTCAAATATTACCACATTTTATCTCCATTTAAATGTTGAAGAAACTGAGGCCAAGAAACCTGAGGAAAGACCTGAAGAAACAGGTCAAATGACTCATCCAAGGTCACAAAGTTAGAGATCTAGTCAGGACTCAAACCCAGGTCTTTTGATGCCAAGGCAAGCTCTTTTTCTTCTACATTCCCCATTTTTCAAAATCCACTTCCTCATGCCCCCAGAAAACTTGTCCTCTTAACTGGACGGCTCCTCCCGGAACTTCCATTTAACGAGGGTTCCCATGTCAACTCTCTGTCTCGTCACTTGCCAACTAGATTTCTCCATCATAATGCTGTACCAAATACTTCCCCCCCTCCTTTTTCAGCCTCCAGTTATGTGTTGTCTTCCCACTAATGTAAGCACCTCGAGGGCAGGGATTGTGTTTTTGCTTCTATTTGTACTCTCAATGTTTAGCACAGGACTTGGCACCACATAGTATATGTTACTAAATCATTGTTGACTGATACATAAGAGAAGTTTGTGTATGTGTGTGTGGGGGGTTATGTAAACCTCTTTCTTAATCTTTTTATATATTGATTGTTAAATTCACACACGTGTGCCCCCCCCACATCCTCTCTGCCCTTTTGAGTTGCTGTTCCTGTAACATAGCACACACACATGCATTTACACATGTACATGCATACACACGCACACACATACACATATGCACATCCACTTTCTCTGCCCTGCTGAGTTGATGCTCCTGTAACATAGCCTTTGAGAGCCCAGGGTCACCTCTATACTGCAAGAAGGCATTAGAGGGTTAAGTTGAAGGGTACAACCACAATTAAAAATAGATTATTTTCTATAAAAAATAAGTATAAAACTAATGGGAGGATGAATGAATGACTGAGTGAATGAAAACGCATTTACTAAGTGTGTACTATATGCCAGACACTGTGGTTTTCAAAGTTACAATGGAAAAAAGTGGCAGATGAAATTTCTTTATTATGTCTTAGAAAATGGCCTATAAACTTAATTGAAAACTATTCTTTTGATGAGAGAGCTAGCCTGCACTAAGAATTATAGAGGACTTCTTGTCTGATTCATTGGCAGTAACTGTGTTTATACTGGAAATGCATAAGGCCTATAAATGAGTTATTGTGTTTTCTTCTCTGCCCAAATGAAGTTTTAAATTAAATGTAAAACACAAAGGAGATAAAACTGTGAGCAAATCATTCTTTTTTAGATCAGTTGTTTCACATTTGGTGAATGTGAAAAAAAAATGCCCTAAACCAAGGGGGAATAGATTAGTAAATTACTTCTAAAAAGCAAGTTTATTTTTTTTAATTATTAATTTCTTTTTTCAATTAACAAACAACAAAACAATTTCTCTTCCCTCTCCTTGACCTCTTTGGGAAAAAGTAAAAATAAAACACACCACTCATAGCAAGTATTCATACTTAAGCAAAATAAATTCCTGCATTCTGCATGGGCCATGTCCAAAAACTCTATATCTTGGTTTATACCCTTTGCCCACTAATACACTGTCAGAAGATGGGTAACACACTTCACACTCCTTTGAAATCATGATTGGTCATTGTGTCGATTAAGTTGTGAAGTCTTTCGAAGTTGCTTGCCTTTATAGTTATTGTTAAATTATTCTGCTGATTCTTCTCGCTTTACTTGGTGTCTGTATTAGTGTTCATAGGTTTCTCTGCAATCAGTATTTTCTTTTTAAAAATTATTTTATTTTTCCAATGGTCAACCATTATTTCTTCCTTTAATTTTTCTCTATTACCTAGAAAAATAAAATATAAAAAAATACAAAATCACATAAACTCACTCAAGTAAAACAAATTCCATTAAATTTATATACCATAATTTGTTTGGTCATTGCCCAATTGATAGATGGCCATGCCCAAAAGTTGTTATGACTATTTTTGTCCATATGGGCTTTATTCTTATTTAGAGTATAAGCCTGGTGGTTGTAGCCAAAGGGTAAATATAGGTTAGTAACTTTTTGAGCATAGTTCCAAATTGCTTTCTAGACTAACTGGACCAATTCACAGCATCTCTAACAGTGCATTAATTTGTTGGATCATGCTTGCCAGAGCATGTATTTTTCAAAATCTATCACTTTACAAACATTATTAAACATCTATTACTTTATGCCAGGCACTGTATCTTCTCTATGATCATCTTTTTTACTCAAGGAAATTGATGTATCTATTGTAGAAATGGAGAATCATTGCAATTGATACTGTAATATAAATTTAGATATATATGAGGAAGTCACATATAATATCTATATTAAAGTCCATTGAGAAGCACTGTGATGTAGTGGATAAAACTCTGGACTTCGAGGCAGGAAAACCTAAATTCAAATCATTCCTCAGACACTTACTAATATGACCCTTAGGCAGATCACTTAAATTTTCTGGGCTTGAATTTCCTTTTTCAGTTGAAGAGTTTAGCCTAAGTAAAATGAGGATGTTGGCCTAGAAGATTTCAAAGGTCTAGAACAGTGGTCACCAAAGTGGAAGATCTGGACACCTGGAGGACAATGTCACGACCCCAAGAAACATATGAGGAGCAACTCAGAGAGTAGGAAGATGGGTCACATCACACTTTCTCCTTAATGGTCAACCATTGGTTTCCAATACAGCCACATAACGCCTTTAACCTATTTTCACTTTAAATTCTCCCCCTCTACCTGCTCTCACCACTAACCTTCCATAACTATATAAGTTCCCAATCTCTCTGCTTGTGCACCAGCAGTCCCTCGTGGTTTTTATAGTTTCATCACAACCCAGATGTCCATATAGCCAGCTGCATCCCCAGAGCACCTGTACCCTCTCCCATGCCAGATCTTGTCATAACTGTGGCCAGGGTCCCTTCAAAGGGCAGGTTCTGATCTCCAGAGCCATGGCTGGTGAGTTGGAGTCTCATACTTCCTATTTTTTCATTGGACAGAATGGGTCCCACAGGATGACCAGGAACAGATAGATTGTGATCTGGATTGAAGATCTAATTACATTAACTTTTCCCTAAAAAATGAGACTGTTTTTTGAGAAGGCTCTGGAGGAGGGTGCTGATAAGAGGGTCACACTAGCGATGTGACCCTAAGCAAGTCATTTAACCTGTCAGATTATTTTTCTAAGACTGAATTACGTAACTATGTCGTTGACTATCTGACTCCAGAAGCTTCAGTGATTCCCTATTGCCCCCCAATTAAAATGTAGTTTCTTTGAGGACAGTGACTGTCTTTGATTTTGTATTTGCACACTTTCCTCTTAGTATAATGTTTGGCAAATAGTAAGAACTTAATATATATATTTTTTCATTCAGCCCTTCCTTCCTTCAAATCCTACAAGTTTCCCAAATTCCTATTTTTTTTTTTTGTAGAGGCCATCACCGGTTTTTTGGTCACCTAAGTTTACAACCTGGATATATTCATTTCCTCACCCCCTCTCTTTCTCTCATCCCCAATAACTAATTGGTTACTAAATCTTATAATTTTTTGCCACTGCAACATTTCTAGCATTTGTCACTTACTGTCTATGCATGTAGCTACTACCCTACTTCAAACTTTCATCACTCGGCCTATTGTAATGGCCTCCAAATTGATCTCCTTTGACTCTTGTTTCTCTTCATTCTAATACATTCTCTGCAGAGCTGAAAATGTGGTTTTCTAAAGGAAAAGTCTGACTACATCATTCCATACCCAATAAACTGCAGTGCCTATCTATTCACTCTGATTAGATATTACCTGATCTTTATCTCATAAAAGATAAAGTAACATAAGAAATTACTAATATAGTAATTAGTATAGTAGCATAATTTTACAATGTATAAATGAGTAAACATGTATTTATTTGGAATGCTGGCCTAATTAAAAAATTATTGATGTGGGGCAAATTTTTAAAAAGAGTTTGGAGATCACTGGACTTGAATCTGACCATATGTGTTCATATGTGGGTAGATGAACAGTATATAAGACTTATCCATTAGCATACAGTTCTTGGACAGGCACTATAAAAGGATAAGAAGATGGACTCAGAACTAAATAAGAAGACAGCGGGGTTGATTGTTTTTGGGAAATGACAAAGGGCTTTTAATGATGCCAAGCTTTTCTTTGAATTAAAAGTCGACAGTTTTAAGGATGTTTTTCTACCCTTGTTTGTGTGGCTAAATCTCATTAAAACAAGAGTTTGCATGTACATAAAAATTTACATCATTCAAAGGGCAATGGAGAGGCTTATGATTAGTGGTGAACATGATGTAACATAATAAATAAGGAATAATGAAGAAAAACCCAAGTAAAGGATGTTTTCACTCATATAAGAAAATGTATGAGTAAAAAGAGAATCAGCTGGTTATGTGACGGGAATGAGTAGCAATCAATGGACAGACCTTGTGTGCCTCTGATATCTTCTTGTTTTGGGGAGGAGAGGAAGGCCCATAGCTTGACCTCAGCTGATCTCAGCCATGTGGGATGTGGGAAATAGTTACCCATGATTCATGGTTTGTGAACTCCATCAGTGGAGAGAAGAAACACTTCAAAGGAATAACAAATCCATTTTTGGGTAGATTTTGTATTTTGCTATCTGTACACATGATATTCCCTATTGCCCAATAGAAGGTGAGATCCTTACATTCAGACTGTTTATCTTTGCATCTCTGGTACCTAGCCTAGTACCTTGTGAGTTGAAGGCCTTATCATAATATTATATTATTATCTATATCTATATTCATATCTGTCTATATCAATATCTATCTATATTTGTATCTATCTATATCTAAATACATTTATATGTGTGTATATATATATATATGTGTGTGTGTGCACACACACATATGGGAGAGGGGGAGAAAGGGGAAGGAAAGAGAGACAAAGAGAGAGAGAGAAGGAGAGAGAGAGAGGGAGAGAGGTGTGTGGGGGGATATTTAATATTTGGCCTAGTGCCTGAAGCAAATCCCCTGCACTTTCCTGGGCCATGCTATAATGACACTACCTATTAAGTAAGTTCTATCTTGTTTGATTTCCCTTTTGATATGACCTGACATAGCACCCATTCTTGGAAGCCTTGATCCCAGCTTGTCCTGAGTAGTCTGAAGACTGAGCTCCCCAGAAAAGTCATCCAGCCCTCACAGTGGCAAGGGAGGAAGGAGGGTAGTGGGACAGGTAAATGGCTGGGTGTTCAATGTGAGAGAAGTTGTTTTGAGGGGCTTTCACTGGCTAGCCCATGACATCTGCCCTTTGAACCAGGATTCTGAAGGAACATGGACAATGAGAATGGGGTGGTCATATTCTTGAAGGGCTGGCTTATATTCTTTTGGATTGCATGGGATATTGGTGAAGGGGTAGAATAAAGAAGAAGCCAGTTGGGCTTGCAAGCTTGATTGGTCTACATGAACTCAGAGGTTGAGACCCCAAGAGAGTGTCCATCAAATGTGGCATTTCCAGGCTTTCCTTTTGGAAATGGCACCAACTGTGGTAAATGGATCCCCTAGGTGCAGTGTGCATTTATTTGCCTGGGAGCCTCTTTAATTGGGGGATATACAATAGATGTTCTTTCTCTAAAACAACTTCTTCTGAGCTTCTCCTGTGGCCCAAGTGCATATCTGTGGGTGAGTCTTCAACCTCTGGTTATCAAAGGTCAAGATCAGATTCCTATAGTTAGTTGCTATGATTACTATATAGTACAAGAAAAGATCATAGGTCACAGAATTTAAAACCCAGTGTAGAAGTTTGCCTGCTGATTGTGCCTGCTCTGGTGGCGGCAGCGTGGCCCGTGGGAGCCTGCGGCCAGTGGCACCCTGAGGGTAGAGCTCCTGTTGGACACAATCCCCTAGATCTGAGCTCTCCTGAGCCCCGGCCATGGGGTGCTGCCATAGCAGAGACCACAAGGATGCAGGCAGGACTGAGAGGAGCGGAAACTACTTTTGGACCCCTGCAGTCACCCAACCAAGGCCTTAAGTGGAGCAGAACCCAACCACCACAGCCTGCCTGCAGCCCATAGAGAGGAGCAGGCCCTGCTGTCTTCTATCCTTGCTAAGACAGCCAGCAACGTCATTGAAGTATTGGCAGTGGGGGGGCGGAGCCAAGATGGCAGCGTAGCAGCAGCAACATATTGCAGCTCTCACATAGCCACCCCAAAATACCCATAAAACAGGACTCTAAACCAATCCTAGAACTCCAAAACGCACACAAAGATACTTCCCACTAAAGTCAGCTCAGCTATGAGGAACCATATCAGCACTGCGAACTGAAACCAGCCTGCCCTGAAGCCGCGGCTGTGCCCCGGCGGCTGGACAGGAGGAGCGGAAGAGCCTCTCAGGTGAGCGGAAGTATTGGCAGCGTGGGTACATGAGTACAAAGACCCAGCAAGACAACACAGTACCTGCCTTGCTGTCCGGCCTGGGCAGGAGCTTGACTCACCAGAAGAAGCTCCCACTGCCCACGCTCACCCACCAGCCCCACCAAGTGCTTGCCCCTTACCCTGTCCCCTTAGCAGATTTGCAGCGGGTCTCCAAAAAGGCTGCTTTATTCCTGTAGTGCGCTTTCTCAGATCCGGGTCGACACAAAAGAGGAGTTGGTCATGCAGTTTGGGGTCCCGTGAGGACAATTTCTGGAGATCTTTCCCTTGTTCCCTCCTTCCTTTCCCCTTATTTCTTCCTGCTTGTACAGAAACCCAACTTACTATTAATCACAGAGGAGAAACTACCCCAGGAGTCCAGAGATGTTTGGGGGCCTCATGTTGACACGCAATGGGTTCCCAAGAAGCCTTTGTACCCTGGGGCCCTGGCTGAATATTTTGCCACTTGGGGTTGGGGGGAGGCAGAACTAGAGGACTGGGAGGGTAGGGGTTTGGATATGAATTATTATTTCATGACTGGGGGTGGTGGGTAGGAAGAGATTTGGCTTCCTTAAGATGGCCCTTCTGTGTTGGGGCTAAGAGCTAAACTGGTTGTTTCTATTTCTCACACTCCGTTTTTACATGTTTGATCATTTAATTTAATTGTTTTGGTTTGCTACCCTCCATCAAGGACATCTATCCATCCTGAAAACAAACCAACAAACCAAACTGGGCATAGAAAGTATTTAATCTGGCATTTTATAGATGAATAAATTAATGCGAGGAGATACTGAGTGACTTATTCAACATCAAGCAGCTGCTTAGTGGTAGATACAGACCTAAAACCCAAATCTCCAGAGTCTTAAGTCATAAGATCATAGGTTTTGAGCAGGGAGGGCCTCAGAAATCCTCTAGTCTGGAGATTCTTGGAGTCCATGAACTTTGAAAAATACATATTTTGATAATGATTTAAATATAATTGATTTCCATACAGGCATTGGAGATCCATCTTGTTCTACTGGAAAGTCAGAGGGGTGATGGAGAGGATATAGGAGAGAGCAGATTTGGGGAGGGGATATACAAGGAGATCATTATTTTGGGGTGGGGTAGGGGAAAGATGGGGAGAAAATTTGTAACTCAAAATGTCGTGGAAATGAATGATGTAAACTAAAAATGAACAAAAAAAT
Source organism: Pseudochirops cupreus (assembly GCA_028627135.1). NCBI lineage: Eukaryota > Metazoa > Chordata > Mammalia > Diprotodontia > Pseudocheiridae > Pseudochirops > Pseudochirops cupreus. The sequence continues at coordinate 135,810,102 of CM053583.1, forward strand.
ATAAAAAATATGTAATTGATTTCCTAGGTAATCATATGTGTTACATTTTATGCATTTAGAAGATCATGCAGGTTCCATGATTGCCTTTTTAAACTAGTTTACTCTTAGTACAAAGACATGAAGAGGGCATAGTAGATTTAAGTCTCCTCGTCTAGAGAAGGGGTCCACCAACTTCACCAGGCCAAAGAGGTCTATGGCACAAAAAAGGTTAAGAACTCCCATATGTAATACAACTCCCTCTTCCAGGTCCTGAGAGACTCAGGAGGTACGCAAGTTTGGAGCGGTCACAAAGCCTGTATGAGTCAGAGGCAGGCTTGGAAACCTGGGCTTCCCAACTCTCAGGTCCCATTGTTCCTCTATTGTTCCTGATAGAATAGGTATCTGAATTGAGAAATCTGAGCACTGTACCGGGTAACTCAGCCTTTCCAATTCGGGGAGAAGAAGGCCAGCGTCAATAAAATTTCCAGCATTTCTTGGTTGCTCCCTAACACATTTTGCTTTTTCAGTTGCGGCTCACTAGCTCTTTTGACTGATGGATTCCATATGCTCCTGCTCCCCTGAAACATAAGTAAAACTCCAGACACGGCACCTATCAATTTAAGAAAAACAGCCAGGTTGTAGAATCATTTTTCTTAGCTTCATTTGTCACCACCTCACGTGAAAGGAACAGACAGTCCCTGCTGGGACAGAGAGTCTAGAACACAGGCTGCCACCTGAAAATCAGTCTCCCTCTTAGTAGTCTGGCCATTAGATATGTTGGCTTTTCATCTAAGTCTCTGATGTAATAAGAATTTTCCAAATGCATAAAATATGTTGCCTAACTAGAAATATATTAAAGTTATTAATTCACAACACTAGCCAAGTCAAAATAAACTCTATTTTCTTATCATTATCTTTTTTTTTTTTTGGTTGGCGGTGGTGAGGGAGGGGAAGAGTGGCAAATCAGTTGTATAAGTGACAATAAAATATTCATTATTTTCATCAGATTTGATACAATCATTACATATTAGGAAGGAACTGGCATTTACTCTGCATGGGGAAATCCTAGTGTGGGGACTTTTCCTGTCACTGCAGACTTCAGACTTTCTACAGCTCAGGAGAGAATTGGCAAAGGCAACCAGAGGTTGTTATTTGCTTGGCATCTGGCAGCTTGTGAGTGTCAGAAATGTGATTTGAACCAAGACATTCCTGAATTAATTCTACATCTACTTCCACTAAGCCGCATTATCTCTTTGCATTCTCTTTATAGAATTTTAGCAAAAAGTACACTAGTATAAAAATGACAAGGGTAAGCTTGGAACCTGCATGATCTTCTAATTGTTATCTCATTATCACAGGGGAAAAATAGGTGTCATAATGACAAAATTTTCCAAGATAAACAGGACCCATAGAAGGGGACCTTATTCTGACACCTTACTAGCTATACTTTGCATAAGTCACTTAAGTTGTATGTATTCCTTTTTTAAAAAAAAGTAATTTATTTATTTTCTTGTTTACATCATTCATTTCCACGAGATTTTGAGTTGCAAATTTTCTTCTCATCTTTCCCCCACCTACCACCCCAAAACAGCCTTATCCCACTATATAACTCCTCCCCCAATCTGTTCTCTACTTTGTTTTCCCCCATCACCCCTCTGACTTTCTGGTAGGGCAAGATGGATTTCCCTACCCCAGTACCTTTATATCTTAATTCCCAGGTGCATGTAGATAATAATAATAATAATAATAATAATAATAATATACATATACATATACATATGTATATATTTTTAACATTTCATTATAGAACTTTAAATTCTAGATTCTTTCCCTTCCTCCCTCATCACCCACCCCCACTGGAAT
>CM053583.1:135820273-135841359 GCA_028627135.1 Pseudochirops cupreus
TCTATGTCTATACACATGTATGCATATCTACAAAAAAAGCAGTTAGTAATACTGGCTGGAGCACAGACTGCTCAACACGGAATCAGAGAGACTTGAGTTCAAATTCCACTTCAGATATTTATTGATTATGTAAACCTTGACAAGATATTCAACATCTACATACCTCATCTGTAAAATGAGAAAACTGGAATTAATGGCCTTTAAAGGGCTCTCCCAGTTCCACATCTGTAATCGTGTTTGCATGTGTATGTTTGTATAGGAGCAACGTGAATATAAGATACTTTCAGAGAGAGAAACACTAACAGCTGAGCATCAGCTAAGGCTTCAGGCAGAAAGTGATACCTGAGTTGAGATTAGAAGAAGGCCAGTGATCCTAGGAGGCACAAGTGAGGGAGGAATGCATTCTGGCAAAGGTGCAGGTGCAGGAGATTGAATTTCCTGTACAAGGAACAGTTAGGAGGCCATTTGGGGTAAAACACAGAGAACATGAAGGGCAAAAATATACAATATGGCTGGAAAGGTAGGTTGGGGAAGGGTTATGAATGGCTTTAAATGACAACAAAAGAATTTATATTTAATTCTAGAGGCAACAGGGAGACAGTGGAAGCTAATGAACAGGGCAGAAGATGGCATGCTCAGATCTGAAACACTGAAAAATCACTGATAGTTGTGTGATGATATAAAGAAGGAAGGAAGAGGTTAGAGGCAGAGTGGCTAAATAGAAGTCCACTGCAGTCATCCATGGGAGATGTAAGGAGGGCCTGAATTAGCCTGATGCTGTGCAACTGGAGAGAAAGGAACAAATGTAAGAGATCTCACACAGGTAAACCCAGTTTGTTGGATCTGTGTTTGCCTCATTCAAAATAAAGCATTTTTTCACTGGACTCCTCAATAATCTCTCAGACAAAATGCATATTAACAATGATTCTCTTCATATTGGCTTCTTTTTTTTGTTTTTGCTTTTTGGAGGGGGGAGGTCAGAGCAATTGGGGTTAAGTTACTTGCCCAAGGTCACATGGCTAACTTCATCTTGACTTTTGAAACTCATTCATATATTTTGAATAGAAGTGGATTTATCCATTATTCCATTTCTTCCCCTTTACTGACAAATCTCTTTTTAAAAATTTGCCTTTCAGCAGCAACGTCAATACCACCATACCAACATGAAGCGTATTATTTTTGCCCCTAAGCATGTTCTTTAATTTGACTTCAGTATTTCCATTGGTGGTAATAACAATCACCTAGATTTGACTCCCATTTAAATATATCCCCCAAAACATATAAATACATATATATATATAAAATTTTAATTTATCGAATAAAGCAAGCATTTCCATAATATAATAACAAAGATGATAGCACATGAAACTGCAAATCTGTTATGTACAACTTATTCCTTTTAAATATATAATAAAGTTTTCATGTCACTTATTTTTCTTCTTTCCCCTTCACCACCTCAGAGATGGCTACCAGCAGACACAAATGTGTGTGCGTGTGTGTATAACTATTCTGTACATGTATTTTGCAATTCTTTCTCTAGATGCAGATTTCTATCTTAGTAGATCCTTTGTAGCTAATTTGTATTTAAAATAATCAAATTTTATATTTAATAATCATCAACAGTAATCAATAATTAAATGATCAAAATTTGTATTTAAAATAATCAGAATCAAAATTTGCTCAAAGTTATTCTTAAAACAATATCGCTGTTACTGTCCCATTTCTGAAACCTTCGTGTTACCTTTGATTTCCTTTCTCTCTTGCTTCTACTATCTAATCAATGAGCAAGGTCTATTGATTATACTTCCAAAATATTTCCTTTAAAAACAATAACTTCTTTCATATTTACACCACATTAGCAGGTCATCGTTGCTTCCTAAATAAAGTTAAAGCTTTACTTATCATTAAGTCATCCATAATTTGCAACCATTTTATCTTTCTGACTTTAGTTCATTCTATGCCTCTCTGAATTCTACATTCCCATCAAATTAGACTACCAAATAACCTAGCAAAACTGAGTTTTTTCCCATCCTCCATTATTTTTCACACACTATTTCTAAATTCAGGAATATTTGCAAACTCCTAACTTCACCTGTTTAATTCTGAACCTCTTAAACTCAAGACAAATTCCATTTCCTTCATGGAATCTTCTGTGGTCTGTTTACTTAATTACTTCTTTTCCCCCCTGAACCTAGCATAGGATTTAACCTTTCCAATGCATGAATTTCCCATGAACTTAGCATGAATTTAACCTTTTTAATGCATGAAGAAATATCATGTAGAAGAAGAATTAGACTTTATTCTGCTCTCAAGAAAGTGCAGAGGGACCTATTTCAGACTGACGTGAGAAGTAGCTTCCTAATACTTAGAGATGACCCAAGGTGAAATAGACTGCTTTGGGAATTAGGAAGCTTGCCTGCAGTGGAGTTCTTAAACAGAGATTGAATGAGCACTTCTTTTGGGATCTTATAGGAGGAACATTTGTTCAGGCATTGATTGGACTAGATGACCTCTAAGATTCCTTTCAACTTGGAGTCTGTGAATTATTAGAGTTAACTGCACTGGACTTGTGATATATTACCTTACTAGACCTTGATCTCTGTGAGATCAAAGACTTTGCATTATCAGAACTTTGTATCTTTTCCAATGCCTAGCACCATGTCCTACACACAAAGTGCACTTTAAAATGTTCCTTGAATTAAATAAAATTTAATATTATCAACCATGGTTTGGTTATTTCACATCTTGCTACAGATTATTTTTTAGACATTAGCTCTGCTGTATTCCTGTCTACTAGCAGGGTCCTATGAGTTTATCATTCCAAAAATGATGGGGTGAATCCATTGATTTTAGCTTTCTCTGAGCATTTCTCATAGCATGCTTTCACTTCTTAGAATAAGATTGTTGCATTCTGAATTAAAAAAAAAACAACCTTTATGGAAAGGGACTAGCAAAAGATAAATCAGAGTGAGCATTCCCTTTGATTTTTTCCCATTATGTAATGCTGATAAATGCTTTTATGAATAATTGAATAAAGACCAAAATTTGAAATGGAAATTATGATTTCTTAGAAGCTCTCTACAAAATGTTGGGTTGCTGTCAGGCTTGAGGATATCATATTTTGATATTGCCATATTTTTAAGTGGTCTGTTTCATCTGACCTTGACCAGAACTAGGTATGGAGTTCAAACTTAAGGCTTGGAGTGGCCCAGGGTCTAATATGGCACCACAGATAGTTTGTGGGACATGATGCCAAGGGTCTCAGGTCAAATAAAGTGGTAACCACTGGGATGGTGGAATTGAGCCTAGTAAAGACCAAAGTTGAAGTATGTAACAGAAAGAAAGACATCAAAACCAATCATTGCATACAGACTGAGATAACGCTAGAGGCAAGGGAAAGTAGCTTTATACATGAAGTAAATAGCAAAAAGGAAAAAAAAATGGATCAATACATCAACCATCTCTTATTAAGCAATGCACTAGGCATTTTGTATGTAAAACTAAAAATGGAAATTATCTTCCATCAAGGAGTTTACATTATACAAGGGATGTACCACATATAAACATAAATGACATAAATATATGATAATGTCAAGGAAGGGAAAGGGAGAGGACAATAACAAGTAGGGATATCAGAAAAGATTAATAAAGAAAGTGGTCATTGATCTGAGTGCTGAAGGAAACAAGTGATTATTAAGAGGCAGAGGTGAAAAGAAAGTAAATCCCAACCACGGATGTGAAAGTGTAAAGAGAAACAGTGGTCTATTGGCCAAATGAAGATGAAGAAAAATGGGGAGGGGCAAGACAAAGAATGGCTCTGAGCTTGTTCAAAGAGCTTACAAAAATGTGTTACCTTTAGTGAACCTGAAATTCTGTAGGAGGTTATAGAGGTGTAGCTCAACCCATTTCACATCTCTAATGAACCATCACTGTGGAGACTTCAGGTCCATTTCTGTAGACTACATAATAGGAGGCACCTGTGCTACTAATAGCAAAAGACAGGGAAATAAGAAACAGATGCTCTCTCATTAGTCCATTAATCTTGATGTTCAGAAGCTAAGAATATTGGCTGAAAACACAAACCAATGATCTAATCCAACTTGCCCTGAACTACTCGCTTTGTTCCACTTTATGAAGGATGGACAGGTGAGTCTTTAGAATCCTTTGGCAGGGTTTGATTAGACAGAGGTTATATTGCTACTATATGACCATTAAAATAATTTTTATAATGATAGCACCATCACATGAGAAGATAATAATATTAGTATTATGTTTTTATATAACAAAATAAACTCTTTTTAAAAAAAAATTAAAGCTTAACTATGGAAATAGATCGAGTTTGTTATCTGGAAATCATAAGGATGTTCACTCTGTTTAAAGGGCTTCCTGTGTGAACTTAGGCAAATTATCATTTCTTCATGTCTCGGTTTCCTAATCCAGTAAATGGATGAGGGAATTTTTTAAAAGTATTTATTAAGTGCTTACTACATGCCAAGAAATGTGCTAAGGATTGGAGATATTTAGGGACAAGCATAACAATCCTTGTTTATCAAGGACTCTGACAGTGGGGAAAAGTTTATATGAGAGTTTTCAATTTGCAAGACAGATGGAAAAGTCCAGTGGTCCTTAGAATACAGTGACAGTAATTTATCATTAGAGTCATTTCTGATTTTAAAAAAATCTATCTCTGACATTGAACATGTTACCTAAGAACAAGGATTATTCTATTTTTTGCATTTGTGTCTACAACACCTCGTATACAGTATGTGCCTCTTTAAACATGGTTGAATTTAATCACAATGAAACGGATCTACAAAAGAAGAGATCATATTTTCTCTTGCCTGACTGTGGGTAGTGAGAGGAAATGAATTAAGTGGTAGGCTTTGCTTCATCAGGTCACAAGGGCCCCATCCTCTGTTGTTACTCTGAAGGTCACTGGATCTGCTAATTATCATGGTTTCCTGTCATTATCATAAGCTGGCATATCAAGTTAGAAAGAGAAGTTACAATAAGTGGTAACTCTTTTGTATTTTGGGACCATTCAGTGGTGAAGTGGAATACCATACTGCTCCAATCTATTTCTATCAATGCTCAGTAAGACATAACAAAGAATTTTTTCTGCCTGGGTCAAACTTTCTTTGTGGGTAGTAGTTCAGAAATCAGGCCATGCTGGGGGCAGTATTGCCAAGAGAATTGAAAAAGCATCTTTCATTATGTTTAGCCCATGCTTCTGTACCATAGCCTCATGACCTAAACTAGGGGTGGGGAACCTGCAGCCTTGGGGCCCCATACGGCCTTCCAGGTCCTTGGATGTAGCCTTTTGACTGAGTCCAAGTTTCACAGAACAAATCCTTTTATTAAGGAGATTTGTTCTGTGAAGTTTGGATTTAGTCAAAGGGTTGCACTTGAGGACCTAGAGGGGCGCATGTTGCCTCAAGGCCACAGGTTCCCCACCCTTGGCTAAACCTTAGAAGGGAATAGACTGCTTTGAGGAAGGGGAGTCATGGAAGAAGGGAGGACCTGGGAAGGTTAAACCTAAAGGAAATTTCTGCTTAAGTGAATAGAAGGGCAGAGTTGTTATGGATAGCAGTCTAGGTGTCCATGGCACACAAAGCAGGGGCATCAAGCATTTATACTTGAATTTCAAAGACAGGTATGTGTGAGACAAGAGGGAACAGACATAAAGAGAATCAAACATAGAATAGACAGAGTAGTAAGAGGCAGACAATTTAACAATAAACATTTTGTGGGTCCAAAGGGTCAAGTTGGCAGAAGAAAGGTCATGGTCAATGACAAGTAGTTTCTCAGACAGATCATGGTGACAACTTTTTATCCTTGTCCTTAGGATGACCATCAAGGATAGTTCTAACTTTAGGAACCAGGTTGTCTAGGATGTAAAGAATCATCTTCCAAATTGGAGTCACAGATTAGGGAGATATTCCTCTCAAGGAGAGCAGAATTTAGAAAGCCTGATCCATACAAAGAAAGTAGACCTTAGTTTCTCGGGAAGGAATTTACCCAAGGTCATAAGATAACCTTTTATGATTCCCCTTTGCTTTTCCTTCAGTATACAGATCAAGAAATTATTTATTTCCCCCTTATGTGTGCTGTTTCCAATTCCTAGTGATAGTAAGCATCTCAAAGATGAGATCAAAGAGCAATAAATCATTTCACTCCTTTTTGGTCTGAATGTGGACTCGTTGTCATGGTTTGATTTGTTTCAGATTAGATATTCTGATGAATACTTGAATCCATCTGTGGACTCTTTGATGTAAGCAAATCTACCCTCCCACAATGCAGCTCACCAGTGTTTAAACCTTCTCAATGTGTGTTACTCTTGTCCCTGTCTTTCCATTAATCTTTCAGAGGGATCTACCCATTGTGCTAAGGGTTCTCAACACTGCACAAAGAGCATGCATGGGGTATTCAGGATGACCAAACCTTATTTTTCCAATATGGCTAGTTCATCTACTTTTTTTAGTTGTAATAGACTCTGGGCCCTTAAATCTCCTCAAGGTCAGGGATCATGCCTTCTACTTCCTCTGTAATTTCTTGCAGTGCTTAAGATAATGCAATTACACATGGGGTTCTTGAAATATATTTAGTGATTAAGATTAAATGGCAGTATATTATATGTAACTGTGTCATAGGAGCATAGATTTTTTTAGCTGGAAGGACTTCAGAGGCCATGTAGTCTAATGAGCAAATGAGCAAACTGAGGCACAGGGGAGCTAAATTACTTGAATCACTTGCCCAAAGTCACATGGGGAGTGTCAAGGGCAGGATTTGAATGAAGATTCTCTGACTTTATAGTCATTTCTCTTTCCAATACATCATGCTGCTTTCCCGGTTTGATCAAACTGGGTTGTGCCCCAATTTCTATTTATATATTATATATAGATAGATATAAAACATTTATCTGTTCACACACATGCACGCACACGCACACACACACATGTGTGTGACCAAGCTTACATCAGCCATTTTCACTGCTTTCATCATCACCTCCTTGTTGTTCTTCTTTAGGACCAGCATTATTAATCACTACCACGACCAGATTGAACTGAATTCCTTCATGTGTTATCCTAAAAACTCTTAATTGCCGAATTGTGTTACCTGAGCTCAAATCTCCCATATCTCTTAATGATTGATGCTTATTTCCAGTGCGAGTTAAAAATGTATAGAGAAACTAGCATATAATCTTTGGCTTGGTTGACACAACATACAACTTATCACTCAGTTTAGAGCAGATGGCCTCCAGATGCTCCTGTTTGGGGTTGTCCTTATGCAGATTCCCTCACTGCAGAGTTTCCTAAATGATCACTCAGAAGAGTTTGTTTCAATCATCTATCCAAGAAAACCAAGCAGGTGAAGAATATATATTGTCTAGGCCATGATATACAGTCAAACCTATTGCCTTTAGAACATATTTAACTACACACACATGCACATAATCTATATACATATATACAACTGTATATGTGTATACAGATATATATTTTACATAAATGTATTTATTCACATTATAAATTTTATAATTTATAATTAACACAAAATATTCACATATATGTATTATTATGTGAGTGTGTATGTATATATGTATATATATATATGTATAGATATAGATATAGATATAGATATATGATAGTGAGTGAGTAGAACCTCAAATTGACCAGGAAAAGGAGCATATAAATTAAATTATAAAAATTTGCTTTTAATGACTTCAAGATCCTCCCCTTTTATCATCAATAATTTTTGAGTAATGTAGGATAGTTATGAATCATGACACATTATAGCCTCTAAAGAATTCAAGTTGCAGAATTACTCAAGTTGGTTCTTCTACCCATTACTCACAGGACAATGGAGAGGCAGGTAGTGGGCTTGAACACATTACTACATATTATAACTAGGCAGAAGTGTCAGAAGGAAGGTCATCTAGCTATGTGATTTAGAGAAGACAAGTGTCACATGGGATGAAATGGCATGATGAGTAACAAATTGTACTACTACTGAAGGTAGTGTACTGTTGGAGGAAGGGGTTATAGGTTCATTAAATTATCCCTGTATAAAGTTGTAAGAAAGGTTGAGTGTTCCATTTTGACCCACCAATTCTGAAAAGAAAAATATGATGGAAGATTTTGAGGCTAGCTCTACATGCATGTGATAAGTGTAACATATACTAAGGTCCATGCAATATAGACTATGGTAGCTTTAGTTTACTTGTTTGTTATTTGGTTTGTTTTTCCTAAAAATAGGAGACTTAATTGATGCAGGGGACTAAGGATATAGATGTTGATTTAGTTTCCTGGTGGCTTAAGTACAAAAGCCAGGGCAGGAAGAGTCATGATTATAATCACTATCCCAATGCAGTCAATCCAGAGGTAAGGAAGTGATGAGTCCAATTTAACCAACATTATATCCTTGTTCAATATTGTTTCCATGCTATGCTATAGCAGGTCAGCTATGTGGGAGAATCATTAAGGGAAAAAAAATGGAAGCATCATTTTTCTCATGTGCATAGAATAACTGCTACTTGTAGTAAATTAAACCAACCTACTCTTGGAAATTTATTGAAATTTTTCCCACCAGAAAGTGGAATTTGTAAATGAAGCATCCATTGAACCATAACACCACCAAAACTATCCAAAATTTACAATCAGCTCAAAAATATATATAAGGGAGATGGCCAATAACTGAAAAAGCATGAGAGCAAAAACCCTACAGTAAGTTAAAAATAGGAACTAACAAAGTATACACTATTGTGGGCAAAAGCTACATGCAGCCACACACACACAAAAAAAGCAACAGCAAGACATCTGGCAAGAAGGTGAGCAAAACTGATGAGTACTGTTTACAGAGCCACTTACAGGAAAGAAAATCACAAGGAACTGGAAATTATCCTTTCTTTTTGTTTCCAACCAAGATGACAAAGGAATTCTTAAGAATTATAGACCTATCAGGTCTCTGTCTTCAGTATATAATATTTCTCTGAAGTGCTAAGTAAATCGGCTAGAGCAGTGCTCACTTTCAACAGCTAAAGAACAGATGCTTTCTCTATCAAGGACATATAAAATAAGCCACCTTTCTGTACTCACTGAAGATTCTCTCTCTCTCTCTCTCTCCTCTCTCTGTCTGTCTGTCTCTCTCTCTCTCTCTCTGTCTCTCTCTCCTCCATCTCTTTTTCTCATAGCATCCAATGATAAGAAGTATGCTTTGCAATCTGGGAGAGAGGTGGGTGGAGAGAGATGAGGAATATTCCACATTGAGAAGGACAGGGACAATACCCTGGTCTTGTGAAATTAACCTAGAAATAAGAAGTCCATTGCTCTGATGCATAAGGATAGAAGCAACCATGATTAACAATAAAGCTGAATAAAGATGCAAATGAGAGGAGCTCTAACTCATGGAGCATCAATGCACTTAGACATTTTTGAACCCAAGAAACTGAATAAGAAAGAAGTTTCTTCCTAAGAGTGGAATTGAACATTTCCAATGAACACTCTGGCTGCATTTATCATAATCTAGATCAAAGGACAACAGAGTGATGAGTCTTTTTTTTATCTTTCATCATGCTTCAGATCTGTTTGCAGCTGGAAGCCAGTTTTAAATGAAGCTAACAGTAAGAATACATTTGGTAGAGTATGTTAAATAAAGTTAATCTCTTTATCTTTTAAAGAATGTGGAATAAGATGAAACATTATTTCCATCTGGAAACTTCACAAATAATTTTTAGCCACAACCCCTTTTGAAAAATCAAAAGCTTTAGGTAAGGAATAAAGCTGGCATTTACATAATCTTGGAGTTGGAAAGGACCTCAGGGACCATCCATCTGTCTATCTACCTATTTCTCAGAACAATCATTTCCTCTTCAACAACAAGTGGCAGATGGTCATCCAGTCTCTACTTGAAGACCTCCACTAAAGTGGGACTGTACCATTCAAGGAAGTCCATTACATTTTTAGATAGCTCTAATTGTCGGGAACTTTTTTCCTTACATCAAGTTGAAATCTATCTCTTTAACTTCCAATCATTGCTCATAATTCTATTCTCTGGGAACAAGCAGAAGAATGATAACAATTCTTCATCTTTTATTATTTATTTTTAGTTTTCAACGTTCACTTCCATAAGGTTTTCAGTTCCAAATTTTCTCCCCATCCTTATACTTCTCTTTTCCCCTCTCCAAGACAGCAGGCAATCTGATATAGGCTCTACATATTCATATTAAACATATTTTAGCATAAGTCATGGTGTAAAGAAAAATCAGAACCAATGAGAAAAACCACAAGAAAGAAGAAACAAAATACAGAGAGAGAGAGAACAAATAGCATGTTTCCATCTGCGTTCAAACTACAAAGTTTTTCTCTGGATGTAGATAGCATTTTCCATCTTGAGTCTTTTGGAGTTCTTTTAGGTCCTTGAATAGCTGAGAAGGGCTAATTCTACCAAAGTCACTCATCACATGATCCAGCTGTTACTGTGTACAATGTTCTCCTGGTTCTGCTCACTTCACTCAGCATCAGTTCATATAAGTCTTTCCAGGTTTTTCTGAAGTCCACCTGTTCATCATTTCTTATGAAACAATAGTATTCCATTACATTCATATACCACTACTTGTTTAGTCATTTCCCAGCTGATGGGCATCCCTTCAATTTCCAGTTCCTGGCCACCAAAAAAGAGCTGCCATAAATATTTTTGTACATGTGGGTCTTTTTCCCATTTTTATGATCTCCTTGGGATACACATAGAAATGGTATCACCAGATCAATGCACAGTTTTATAGCTCTTTAGGTATATATGGTTGGATCAGTTCACAACTCCACCAATAATGCATTAGTGTTCCAATTTTCCCACCTCTTCTCCAACATTTATCATTTTCCTGTTTTGCCATTTTAGCCAATCTGATAGATGCGATGTGGTACCTCAGAATTGTTTTGATTTTCATTTCTCTAAACAACAGTGATTTAAAGCATTTTTTCGTATGACTATAGATAGCTTTAATTTCTTCCTCTGAAAACTGCCTGTTCACATCCTTTGACCCTTTATCAGTTGGGAAATGACTTGCATTCTTTTAAATTTGACTCAGTTCTCTATATATTTTAGAAATGAGGCCTTTATCAAAGACACTGCTTGTAAAAATTGTTGCCCAGTTTTCTGCTTCCCTTCTAATCTTGGTTGCATTGGTTTGGTTTGTGCAAAAACTTTTCAATCTAATGTAATCAAAATTATCCATCATTTCATAATGTTCTCTATCTTTGGTTATAAACTCTTCCATTCTGCATAAATCTGAAAGGTAAACTATTCATTGCTTTCCCAGTTTGCTTTTAGTATCAGCCTTTATATCTAAATCATGTACCCATTTTGAATTTATCTTGGTATTATGGTATTTTCTTGGTATATAGATGTTGGTCTATGCCTAGTTTCTGCCATACTATTTTCCAGTTTTCCAAACAGTTTTTGTCAAATAGTGAGTTTTTATCCCAGAAGCTGGAGTTTTGGGGTTTACCAAACAGTAGATTAGTATAGTCATTGACTACTGTGTCTTATATTCCTAAACTATTCCACTGATCCACCATTCTATTTCTTAGCCAGTACCAAGTAGTTTTGATGACGGCTGCTTTATAATACAATTTAAGATCTGGTAAGGCTAGGCCACCTTCCCTTGCATTTCTTGTCATTAATTCTCTTGATATTCTGGAGCTTTTGTTCTTCCAGATCAATTTTGTTATTATTTTTTCTAGCTCTACAAAATAATTTTGGTAGTTTAATTGGAATGGCACTGAATAAGTAAATTAATTTAGGTAGAATTGCCATTTTTATTATTTTAACTCAGCCTACCCATGAGCAAATGATGTTTTTCCAATTATTTATATATGACTTTATTTGTGTGAAAAGTCTTTTGCTATCATCTTCATCTAGTTTCTTGGTTTGTATTGCCAGGTAGACTCCCAAATATTTTACAAGGTCTATGCTAACTTTAAATGGAATTTCTCTTTCTATTGCTTATTGTTGGGATTTATTAGTAATATATAGAAATGCTGATTAATTATGTGGGTTTATTTTATATCCTGCAACTTGCTAAAGTTATTTATTATTTCAAGTAGTTTTTACTTAATTCCCTTGGATTCTCTAAGTATACCATCATATCATCTGCAGAGTGATAGCTTTGTTTCTTCTTTGCTTATCCTAATTCCTTCAATTTCTTGCTCTTCTCTTATTGCTAAAACTAACATTTCTAATACAATAGTAAATAATAGTGGTGATAATGTGCATCCTTGTTTCACCCTCCAATCTTATTGGAAATGCTTTTAGCTTATCCCAATTACATATAATGCTTACTGATGGTTTTAGGTACATGCTACTTATCATGTTCGAGAAGACTCCACTTATGCCTGTGCTCTCTAGTCTTTTTTAATGGGAATGAGTATTGTATTTTGTCATAAAAACTCCTCTTTAGATGGCTTTTCAATAAATGAAGATAGATATCTGCCTCTTTTCCATCATCTCCCAACTCTGCCCCCCGAGTCCTGTCTTCTCCAGGTTAAGTATTTCAAGGACCTTCAATGGATCTTTTGGGAGCATGATCTCAAGACTTTTCAATATTCTAGCAACTTTCTCTGGATACTCTCCAGCTTCTTTTACATCCTCAAACGTCACACAAATTGAAGACAATTTTGAAGTTGTCATCTGACCAGGTCATAATACAATCTAATCATCTCTTCAGTTCTGGAAAGTATACCCTTTTTTATGAAGCCCAAGGTCACGTTAACAATTTTTTTGGTTGCTATGTGTAAACCCCGTGGACACATATTCAGCTTTCAGTTCACTAAAACTATTGCCTAGTCATACTTCCCCCATTTTTGGACTTGTTATATAAGTTTATTTAACTCCAATGGAAAATATATTTCCCTACTGAATTTTATTATAGCCAGTTCAGTCCTGTGTTCTACACTGTTGAAATCTTTTTAGATCCTGACTCTGTTGTCATTCAAGATATGAACTAGCCCTCTTACCTTTGCACCACTTGTAAAGTCTATAAACATACCATCTATGGTTTTGTCCAATTTATTATTGGTAAAAAAGATGAGCAACACAGGGTAATCACAGAAGCCCAGGCAATGCCCTTCCAAGTAGCCATTTAAGCGTTAATGACTATTCAGTCTGATTATTCAAGCAATCCTGAGCTCACCTCACAATATTATTATATATACTACTTCTCTCCATCTAGGTTTAGAAAAGTTGACATATATATTTTTTTAATTTTACAAATAATTAAACTATAACTACAGCATCCTCTGGTTTATTGTCTAAAATATCTATCAAAATTAGGACATACAGTTAGTCTAATATGACTTATTTTTGATGAAGTTATGTTAGTAATTTGTACTCACTATTTTTTTCTAGATGTTCACTAGTCTTATCTTTCTTGTACTAGGTTATATAGTTGTACCAGTAATGAAACTCAAGCTCATTAGCCTATAGTTGACAGAGATCACTGTTTTCTTTCTTTTTTCCTTTTTTAATCAGGAAAGCTTTTGCCCATTCCATTCCAACAACAGTTCTCTAATTCTTCTTATTTCTTCAAAGATCATTGACAGTGGAACAGCAATCTCATCTTCCAGCTCATCCTAAGTGTCCTATATTTCAACTTCCCATTAGCCATTTTTTTCTGTCCTTTAATATCCAATTAAAAAAAGCCCTCCTTATCTGGGAAAATAGAAATAAAAGTAATAATTGAGTAGCTCTGACTTCTTTTACTTATCGGTTATCATTATGGCATCTACTCTGAGCACAAGTTCCATTACCTCTTTAGTCTTCCTCTTCTTACCTATGAAGACAATCAATAAATGAATAAATGAGTGAGTAAGTGAATAAATGAACTAACAAAGCCTCTTTTGAGTGGCCATTAGTTGTTTCTTAGCAGTCTCCACTCATTGTAAGAGATGGCACTAATAATACTTCACCTAGGGTAATACTAGGCTTTATATTTATACTGTCACCTATCCTAGTGACTGGATTCTGCATATGTCAGTTTAAAATAGAATTTGATTGATGAGATCTCTTTTCATCCACATCAATCTCTTCAGACAACTACCCTTTTTTCTTTCTCAGTGGAATTATTTTTCTTTGTGTCTCAGGGATTCCATTTTTGGAAGTTTCCCATCTCTCCAGGATTGACTTCCCCTATAGAATTTTGGTTCATAGATTTTACCTATTCTTTCTCTGAATGTTTTGAAATTTTCCTTCCCTGATTAAATTCTAAGGACTTGTCATCTCTCCTTATTAATAAGAATTTGCTCCATAAAAGACCTTCCCTTTCTTGGTTCCCTCACATTTTGAAGGATAAAATTATGATTAATTAAAATTGATAAACAATTAACTGCTTGTTTTGGGTCTAGAGAGACCTCTAGCTAATTTCTAGGTAGTTTAAATCTCTCATTACTACTGGACCACTTATATCTCCCTCTATGCCAGGATTGGGATCAATTTCATGAACTTATGGAATCTGTAGTTCAGTAGGAAAGAAAGAACACACAGGCACAGAACACTTACAGTGATGGAGTGGCAGCATCTTTAAAGAAATGCTCAAATGTAACAAAGCATTGTCTAGAGCCAGGGGTAAGGAATCTGTGGCCTTGAGGCCACATGTGGCCCTCTAGGTCCTGAGGGAGTGCAACCTTCGACTGAATCCAAACTTCACAGAACAAATCCTTTAATAGGATTTATTATTTACGTATATTTATATATAATCATTATTTTTATTTATTTGTGTATTACCAGGCTCTTTAAGAAAGGATTTGTTCTGTGAAGTTTGGACTGAGCCAAAGGGCCACACTTGTGGACAGAGAGGGCCACAAGTTGCCTTGAGGTCTCAGGTTCCCCACTGCTGGGCCTAGACCTTAAAATATTATAGAAATGTATAGGATTGCTGGGATGCAGAAGGCATGTGGCAAATTCATCTGATAATAGTCATAAAATGGTTCCATG
The DNA here is from genome assembly GCA_028627135.1 of Pseudochirops cupreus. Taxonomy (NCBI): domain Eukaryota; kingdom Metazoa; phylum Chordata; class Mammalia; order Diprotodontia; family Pseudocheiridae; genus Pseudochirops; species Pseudochirops cupreus. The sequence goes on from CM053583.1 coordinate 135,835,259, forward strand.
GCAACTTTTCTGCAGTAGTTTAGAAGTGACACAATCAAAATGAGTTCAACGATTGATAAATAGAATATTTTACTGGGAAAGCGTACTGAGGGAAAAGATTATATGTTATGTTAATAAATGGGGATGGGAGTACTTGAGAGAAAATGCTGGTTTTTGCTATAGTGGAAAGTTTCCCTGAGAAAGCCTTCTTTGTGAACTTGAAAGCAGTATAGAAATATGAATTATTAACTATTTTCAAAATACAACCTGAATTGGGGAAGAGTTTTTGTTGATGTTGTTTTATTGGGTTAAATTCTATTGTATGTGAAAGAATGTGAATAGCCTATGATTTCTTCAGTAGGGAAGAAAGGCACTGTATGGGAAAATTCTCAGTATGGGAATACTCTCCACCAGTAGATTAAACCTCCTATACCTTAGTAGATAAGTTTTTAGCATTTTCCTGTGGAACAAAGAGAAGAAGAAACTTGACTGAGGTCACATATCTAGTGAGTATCAGAGGTACGCTGGGAATCCATTGCATGATGCAACAGGAAGTGTTATTGGTGAATATGAGTCGGATGACTTGAGTTCAAATTTCAATTGCTACTTACTACCTCTATGACTCTGAGCTTGGCCTCCATAACCTCTAACAATCCTTCCATCACTAAGTCTGTGATCCAATAAGCCTATGTCACTCTGGTTTAACTCTAGATTTTGAAAGAACAACCTTGCCAAACTCATGACACAAATGTAGAGTTCATTGTTGTCTGATAAATAAAGAATTTAAAGCTCTTCACAGATGACCTTTTCTCCCTCTTCCTGTATTCTTACATGTTAGTCTATTCTCTGTACTCTCGGATCCAACCATTCTGACCTACTTGTTTTATTGGCACGTGACACTCCCTGATTTGTCTCCCTGTTTCTGCACCTATTCTCCAGACCCAGAATGTTCTCTCTACTGCCATTCAGTCATTTTCAGTCCTGTCTGACTCTTCATGACCCCTGTGGGGTTTTCTTGGCAAAGATACTGTAGTGGTTTGCCATTTCCTTCTCCAGCTCATTTGACAGAAGAAGAAATTGAGGCAAATAAGATTATGTGACTTGCCCAGGGTCACGCAGCGAGAAAGTGTTGGAAGCCAGATTTGAACTCAGGAAGATGAATCTTCCTGATTCCAAGCCTAGTGCTCTATCTACTGTGCCACATATCCCTGCACTTCTTAAAATCTCTAGCTGCCTTCAAGATTCAGGTCAAATTCCAGTGTCTGCAATAGACTTTTTCCTTTCCCTGCCCCCCAGTCACTAGAGTCTCCCAACTGAGGTTTACTCTGTACCTATCATATATACCAATGTATGCATATGTTGTCTCCCCTTTCAGAATATAAGTAATGAATGCCCATGTGAAGGTTAATCAGTATTTTTCATAAGAATCTCTTTCTATACATCTTGAATGCCCTAATTGACTGCCAGTATATCCTGATTGATATATTTTCATATCCTTAGTGACTAGGATGATATTTTGGCCTTTCTTTGTAGCCTCCATGCTTAGCATGGTGCCATGATAATTACAAAGCACTTAATACACGCTTGTTGTTCGAGCTGACATCATTCACAAGATGAAAGATCATCCTGAGTAAGATCTAAGTTCTAAACTAACCAGCATCAGAGATACTCTACCATGAGCTTCACACACACTATCCTAATTGGTCCCAAGGAAATAAAAGAGATGATTCCACCAACAACACAATATCAAAGGATAGGTAATAGCAAATAATAGGCAAAAGACTCACAATGTGTATAGCGCTTCTAAATGCCAATACAGATTCTGAGAATCTATTTGGTATCCTCAATTCTATTGCTCATAAGCCCACATGCTCCTCTTGAAATTCTGTAGTGGTAACCACACTGGCAAACTGAAGATGGCTGCTAGTCCAAGTTCTTAGATTTACTTTACTAGGAAAGATAGCTATTCAAGGAGTCATCAGTCTTTTTAAATTATATTCATTAATTCAGGGGAAAAATCAGCACTCTGAACTTCAGAGAAAATTCAAACAAATAGAGAAAATACAAGCAGAGAAATAAAGACCAACCGAGAGGGCTCCTAATTGTCTGAGAAATTAGCACAGATTATCAGACAGATCCAACTTGTCCTATCAAGGCAATACATACATACTTAACAGAGAGAGAAGCACCAACATCTGGGCCTTTCAAAGAAGGGGGAGGGGGGCTGGGAGGACTCCTTAATGTCTACCCAGAGTCTCATCTGTCCAAATCACAAGAATATTCTTCCAATGAGTGCGTCCCAAAGCAAAATGCTAACCTCAGAGCATGTGTGTGTGTGTGTGTGTGTGTGTGTGTGTGTGTGTGAGTGTCTATGTGTGTGTGTGTGTGTGTGTGTGTGTGTGTGTGTGTGCATATATACACCCACTTCTTCAGGGTCAGAGGGCATCGTAACCCTCATGACCTCATTGCAAAGTAACAAAAGGTATGGGCCTTTCTGAAAAATAAGCCTCTCCTAATCAATTAGGGCTTAATGGGCTCCAGGTGAGGCCTATTAATGAGCAGGAAGATCTTATATCCATTAACATTACAATCTCACACTCACATCTTCCCTTAAATCCCACCAAAATTACAAGCATGCTCTACACTGTAGTAATGCAAAACACAATTTACTTTAAAAGGAAATTCAATATAAAGATAGTAAAGTAATATAAAAAATAAATATTCTCATATCCACCCCAAAACCCTTCTCCCAAAATCGAGTTTGTTAATCTACTCCCTTTATATTTACAGAACAATGGGGGAGCTACCTGGGCAATTTTACTATTATCTCACATTTGACTCTTCAGTCTTTCCACCACAGCAAAAAATGGACTATATTATTCATGGAAAGGGGATGGGGAAACTTGCTGCTGAACTTGGTGTGTTCTGGCTTCCTCAGCATGCTCTACTGATAGCCAATGGAATCTTAGCTATTCCACATGTATCCTATACTCACAGGCTCTGGTCATCTTCCCTTTCCATGGCTTCTACTGAATTGGCTGGCTAAGGGATAGGCTAGCTGCTGCCATTGTGAGTATTGGAAACACTTCAAAGTCTTCAAACTTCTAAAGAAGAGAGACAACCCAGGAGAGAAGTCTCGATTCCAGGACTATTTATTTTCCTTCTCTAAGCTTTAATAGTTCCTTCATCCTTTTCTTCTTTTCTAGCCATACTACCCTTCAACTTTTATACAACAAGTCTAACACAGTATTTTCTAGGTTATATCATTGCTGGAACCTGGAAGATTATAATTTCTAGAGAGTATACGTCATCCTCTCCAGTGAGAAATTTTGCTTACATATAAATCAAGAAAGACAGAATGTCTCTTGGGGATAAGAAGTCACCTATGAATAAGATCCTCCAATGAATCTAAATACTGTCTAAATTCTGGTTATTAGTGTAGGACTCTATGTTTGGCTTCTCATTCAAATTCAGAACCAATCTCACTAAGACCTCTTACAGAGTTTGCTTAGCATGAAATGGAAGAACAAAATCATCCATAATAGGGTGTTGAAGCATAGCTAGTTCACCAGCACTCAAGTCCTACTCATTTAAATTCAACTTTGCTGTGTAGGTTATGTGAAGAAAATGGATGACAACCAGAGAATTATATCCAGTGAACTGAATGGAAGACAAATTCTCTGCAAAAGGACACCCATAACTTAACTGTAACACAAGGAATAAGTGGTTGGCTAGCAGTCAACCACAGTCTTAACAAATTTAAGCCAAACTCTTGTGATTTTTTTTTCCTTTCTTTTTTTCTTTTTTCTTCTTAAGAAGCAAGGCAATGAAGTGGTCAGCTATAGCATTTTGTTTAATTAGAAACTGAAGAAAATAGTCACAAAAAAATACCTCTGTGTACCAGCTTGGCATTTATTTGTATGTCTTTTTAACTACATTTGTGTAATGTAGGAAATGGGTCTTGAAGATGAGGCTACAGTAAATAAGGTCTTCTTGACACTTGGGTCAATCCTCTATCCATATATCTAGTTCCTTTTCTATATAAAAGCAGATGAGTTTTGCTGGTTATTTTTAAAATTAAAAAAGACATCATATCTCCAGGGAGATGGAGTAACAAATCTCATAACACCAACATCCTATCTATACCCACACATCAAAGATCTCTGATTTCTCTAATATGAGAACTCTTTCCATTGATACAGATCCCAACCTATTTGTAACTTAGTAGATAGAACTTTACAAAGCTACTTAAAATCCAAAGTTAAGGGTGAGGTATGAACCTAATTCTGCCTCGTTATGTGTTCAGTAGCGTGGCTCCTATTCAATACTAGCCCTCCATCCATAAGCAGCACAATTATACAAGAGATTTTTAAGCTTCAAAATGAAAGAGAATGGCATAGTGGAATGAGAAATGGGTTGTAACCCATATGGTCTGGGTTTTATTCCAGAGTCTGAAATCTTGGGTTGGTCAAAACACATTTGTAAGCCTTAGCTTACTGATTTTCAAATTATGAATTTTGAATTAGATGGTATCTGACACCTTCCAGTTCTAATATCTTTTATTCTATCCTATTCTTCAGTTACCCTCATGAGACTAGTTTTCCATAGTAATAATAAATATTGTACCACTGTCCACTTGCTGAAAGGCACAGTAATAACCTTTTCAATATGAGATTATAAATGGTAAAAAAAAAAAAGTGATTTAGATATACTTTTTCTCCTAAAATTCAATCCTGAGGTGATTGCTGATGTGAAAAACAATCCATCTTCTTCTTAAAAATCTTTCTATACATTTTGAATGCCCTAATTTACTGCCAGTGTGTCTTGATTACAATAAGTTATCGTATCACCCCAAGTTAAGGAATATGCTTCAGCTAGTGAGAGTGCTCCAAATCAAATAACAGAATCCTTGAGAGCTGGCATAGAATCTATATATTCTTTCAGACACAGTAAATATCAGGAGTGCATTTTTAAGAATGCATTTTTTCTGAATGTGCACGGAGGAGGAAATTCAGAAATTAGACACAGACAATGGTTCATTGACATAGTTTATTGCTAGTTCACGAAGGAATGAAACTGTCATGCTCCAAGAAGCACATAAACAAAGGCTTCTCAAACCAACCACCAGGACATGAGAATCAGGAACATGCCACACAACTACAGTGACAACTCCATACACTGTCATTATCATCTCAGCTAGAAGAAGATGAAGATCCCTGGAGATAAGAAAACACTGACTTCCCCTAGCACCCACAGAAGTTGCTCCATGGTTCCCTTCTTTTGTAACTCAGATTCCAGGCATAATGCTTTCTTTTCTCATACCATCTGAATAGCTGAGGTCACTTTGGGAATACAGATAGCATCGAAAGTATTGAGTAGAGTACGTGTGATACATGACAGGTTTTTGTACTGCACATTCAAACTGGTGAGGCTGTGCACAGAATGCTGACGCTAACAAGACAGTGTCTAAAATAAGAAACCAAGAGATCTCAAGCAGATGAGTTGCAGATTGAGATTTTTAAGGAACCGTTTCCATTCCTCTCCTCTTCAAGTGTTTAGGTCGATTTAGAAAAGAAACAGGCCGGCATTGGGTAAGGCAAGGAGCTCCATGAATTTCTCAACTAATTATTTTTTCACATGTTATTGAAAGTGTATTAGTCATTATTTCCCAGGACAATTTAACTGAAATTGTTCAAACATATATAGCTTAAAACTTGCCTTTGTGGGAAGAGTGCAAAAAGTTTTATTTAAGCCAGTGAATGAAGAAGCAACTTAGCTTAAAGTAGGGAATAAACTAAACATAAGGCTCTCTTGACTAATGACTAAAAAAAGCTTAATTCTTTTCATAGAATCTTTGATTTAAATATGGAAGACACCTCAGAAGTCATCTAGCTCAACCTTGAGGCAAATCATGAATAGCTTCTGTAACGCCATGCACCAGCAGATTCCCAAAGGAATGCTACTGTGAACAGCTTTTATAGTTCAGATTACAAAATATAGTGAACACTCTGTTTATTCCATTACAAATCAAGACAAACATTCAAAACATTATAATATTCACAACATTACATCTTATCACAGAAAATGGCCACACAGTTTTCACTACAGTGGCCACAATATTC
>CM053583.1:135841859-135866041 GCA_028627135.1 Pseudochirops cupreus
GAATAGACTGGGGGAGGGGGGACACACTGGGATGGCTGTTTTGGGGCGGTGGGTGGGGGAAAGAGGGGGATAAAATATGTGGCTCAAAATCTTGTGGAAATGAATGATGCAAACTAAAATAAAATTTTAAAAAAAAACCGGACACCCAGAAAAAAAAAAGAATTAAAAAAAAAAAAAGAAAGCCCTTCATATTCTGATCCCTTCCTACTTTTCCAGTCTTTACTTTACTCTTTACCCTTTACTCTCCTCTATGAAATCTTGGAATCCTGCTTCACCAGCTTATTTGCCATTCCTTTCCCATAATACTACAGCTCCATCTCCCACCTACATGCCTTTGAACTAACTGTCCTCCACACCTACAATATTCTGTCCTTTTACCCCAGCATCTTAGCTTCCTTGGCTTGCTTTAAGATTCAACTCAGGTCCCTTTTGCATGAAGGCTTTCCATGTTTTCCCATATGCAAGTGCCTTCACCCCCGAGATTACTTTCCATCCACTCTTTTTCCATGCCTCCCATGGATCCAATGCATTTTTAAATAACTATTCACATGTTGTCTTTTCCATTAAACTGCAAGCACTTAATAAAAGCTGATTGTCTGACTACCAATGTAAGAGTGTCCATTAGATGAAGAAAATGTGGGGATAGGCCTATGTCCTGACCACTTCTAGTGACATATGTATCCTGGCTATGATACAACCCATGGAGTGCTCAAAGTGAGTGCTGGTCACTTTGGGCAAGATATGTGCCTTGGCCTCATGCTAAATGGAATGTGAAACTGGAGGCTTTAGTTAGAACTAGCTCCTGAAAGTCAGTTGTTAAATTAAATATGAGCATTTGTACTTCAGAAACTAGCAAATGCTACAAATCAGGCCTTGATTTGTTGAGGGTTTTTTCCTGTCTAAACTTTAGAAAGTGATGGGAAAATGGGAACAAGTTTTATTTAAATGTTAATTTAACTCAACAATACTTGTTAAATATTTTTCAGCATTCTCCTTTCTGTTTGTGTCCCCACTGATTGCTCAATTCAATCACTAAGTTCATGTTTTCTGTAATGATTGAGGAAGAGAAATTCGACATTCCTTTTATAACCTCTAAAGAAATGACTAGATTCCAAACCCTGGAGGAAACACCACTATACAAAAGATTATTCAATTCCTCTCAGTAAATATTTATTAAGTGCTCTAATGATAACAACAGCTGAAACTGAAATAGTTTCTATCCCCAAAGAGACTGCACTTGTAGGATTTAGCAGATACATATATAATTATATAACATATATATACATATATATGTATATATATACATATATATACATACACATATGTATATATATATATATATATATTTTTTTTAAAGGTAGAATGTGATGGGAGGGAAAGCAAGAACCAGATCAAGTACTCTTGAAAAATTTCACAAGGCATAGAATTTCTCACTTTCAAATGAGGGGATTAAGAAAAGTTTCCTATAAGAGGTGATAGCCAAGCTAAGTCTAAAAGGAAAAGAAGGTATAGATGAAGAAGGATTGCAATCAAGGCATGGGAGAAAGTTTGTACAAATGGAGAAAATCGAGATGAGGTAGAAGCAGATTAAAAAACAATAATTTCAGGGCAGCTAGGTGGCAGTGAATAAAGCACCCTCCCTGGAGTCAGGAGGACCTGAGTTCAAATCTGGCCTCAGACACTAGCTATGTGACCTTGAGCAAGTCACTTAACCCCAATTGCCCTGCCTTCCTCCCTCCAAAAAGGCAAAACAAAAACAAAAACAGTAGTCTTGATGAATCAGAGCAAAGAGTCTATAAAAGGAAGTAATATAGAATAATTTTTTTCTGGGAAAGTTAAAACCAAATTGGAGGGGTCCTTAAAAGAAAATCTAAGAGGAGGACAAAGATTTTTGAGCTAGGGAATCACATGGTCAAATAAGGCTATTTGTGGACCTCTCAAGGATGGACTAGAAAGATGAGTGAAAGAAAGTAGGAAGACAAGAGAATATTAGAATTGTCCTGCTAAGTGATGAGGGAATCAACTAAGCTGATGACAATGTGAATGGAGAGGAAGAGAAGTGAAAAAAAAAATGTTGTGACGGTAGAATGGACAAAATATGATAACTGATTTGTTGCCATGAGGATCTTGGCTCAGAGATTTAGAGCTGAAAGTTAATTTAGAAGTCATCTAATCTATCCCTCTTCCTTTTTTTTTTTTTTTTTTTGCTTTCTGGAGGGGAAAGGCAGGGCGATTGGGGTTAAGTGACTTGCACAAGGTCACACAGCTTGTAAGTGTTTCTATCCCTCCTTCTTAAGGCAACTGAGTCTTCTAGAGGTGAAATGACTTGACTAAATTCATACAGGTGACTTGGAGAGTCAGGAATTGAGTTTGGAGCTTGTGACTCCAAGCTCAGTGTTCTTAACACTATATTGCAAAGTATTTGAAATGATTGATATGATAAATGACTCCAATTTGAGGCCACTGATGAGATGAAAACAAGAATATAAGGAAGTAGGGGGAGATGGATCAGTTGAGAAGAGGAGATGATGAATTTGCTTTTAGACAAGTTGATGGGACCTCCTCATATGTATTATAATTATTCCACAAAATGAAGTTATAAAAAATCTACCAGTCACCTTCTGAAAGAGGTTTCCAAAGATGTGGATGTGGATGTGACAGTCAGAGAGAGAGCAAGCATTTAAAAATGTGAGAAAGGGGCTCTGAGCAGAAGCTGGGGCTGGACCTATAGATTTAAGACTCATGTGCATATGGATGACATATGAGAAGAGAATATTAATAAGATAATCATTCAAATATAATTTGTCCATTATTAATTAATCAGTAAACAGTCATTGAAAGTTACTTATGTGCCTGACACTATGCTAGGTGTCAGAGAGATGTATAAAAGAGAAACTTTTCTTGACCTAAAGAACTTACATTTTATGGGTCAACGGCTGGTATTTTTAGCAGAGTTTAAGAGAAAAAAGCTGGTCTATAGTCTTTAAAAAGCTGGTATATAGCTAGCATATAGACAAAAGTGCTGGACAGGAGGTTGACCCAAATATCCAAGACTCATTGTCTGTGATTTTGATTCTTGAAGGTGGCTGTGGGAAAGATCAAAAGCCAGAAAAGAAAGAAGATGTCACTGAGAAAATCCAACTTGTCACATCAGTCCCACCCCATAAGTTACTTACGTCTGTGGGGATGGCCAAAGACACTGGCTTGACTGAAACAGATAAGTAAGCAAAGTGAGGAGACTGTGAAATTAAATAATATTTTGACACCCTTGAGCTGATAATATACAAAAATGGTAAATGAGGAGAGCTTGGATAGCCAAGGGAAAAAATGTTTCAGTACATAACTAAAAACAACATAGAAATATAATTATTATTACTTTTCTGGCATGATATCGTTACTGGTTATTAGGGGGAAATCACAGTTTGTTAAAATATTTAAAGATTATTTCTGCCCAGTTCCTATTTAAATATTTAATGATGAGCCACTGAAGCACTATGCTGTCTATTCCAAGTCTGATACTGCAGCTCTCAGGAAATTCTGAAGCTCAGAATCTGTATAACAAAGCAAAGATAACAAGTTCTGATTGATAGCAAGAGCTATTATAAATGGAAGTGATATATGTGTGTGTGTGTGTGTGTGTGTGTGTGTGTGTGTGTATAAACAGACATATAGATGTAAATATAGTTCATGGAAGATATAGCTGTCTTATATAGATCTTTAGAATGGCAAGGATTACTGCTGAGAATAGAAAAGTATAAAAAACTTTTAATTTCAAGGATATTAGGATTTAGGAAGGGGACAAGAGTGAAATATGTGTAACAAAAATGCAAGATGAGCGCTAATTTTTGATAAATGTGTAACGGAGAATATTTCATTAAAAACACAACCAATAAAATGACCCTGTGTCTGCATATACCATATTTGGTACTAACAGTCCACCATTTATGTTGCATACATTTCATCATATTGACAAATGAAGTGTTCTGAGTTCTGATATCGTTTGGTGTTGCTTTTCTTCACAATAGTGGGGATAGAGTATCATCTGCTTTCCTAGATCAATATCACTTCAAGCAATTCTTCTAAGTTTCTTAAAATTTCTAATATTGATCATTTCTCATTAGGCAATACTGCTCTATGGAATCCACATACAATCATTTAGTACTTAGCACTTCCCAAACTGATGGACAACCATTTTGTTTCTAGATTTTTGTTTCCAAAAACAACACAGTCAGCTTAAATTAAAAAAACAATTTCCAATCAAGAACTTATGGGGTTGAATTGGAAGGTGTACATTCAAATTACTTTGATCTCTGCCTTCTAGGTACACTGCCATAAATCTGGATAAAATAAATGTAATCATGTTACATTCCCTTATGTACAGAAACATGTTGACTTCTGTAATAATTAGGATTCGACAAATTAAATGTAATATTTAGCCACAATGTTTGTTTCTTTAATTCAGGTATCTAAAATATAGATAGCTAAAACCCTGAATAGGAATTTTTTTTAACAATAAGGTTATATGAACTCAGAGAGCAACCTTTGAGGGGAAAATGGGTTTCTTTTTAAAAACTTCTGAAAAATAACAAAATAATAATCATATTTATCACCATTCCCATATATACAGTATAATACAGAAAGAATTATCAAAGAAACAGTAAGTCTCTAGTTGATACTGATTATCTATGTGCTTTATGTCAGTACATTTTACATATATATGTATATATGTGTGTGTGTGTATGCATCTTTCTTCCTTTTATTTTCTTCTGTGTTATTTAAAAAAATGTTTCTTTGTTAATTACTGTTGCTAACCCCCAACTCTATCCCTTCTCTAAGAAACACCAACTCAAAACAAATTGGGGGGACCTTGCAGCAAATAAGCAAAGTCAATCAAAATAAATCCATACAATGACTGTGTCCAAAAATGTATTTCTCTTTCTCCACTACTTCTTTCTGTTGGTGGAATCATGTTTGTTTATTGCTTTGATCACAGTTCCTAAGACCTTCAGAGATTTTTTTTTTTTGCATCATTGTCATTATAAAAATCATTCTCCTGGTTCTGTTCACTTGATTGTGCAACAGATAATATAATTTTCAGAATTGTCTGAAATTTTCTCTTCCATTATTTGTCAGGGTGCAATATTGTTTCTTCTTCATTTTTGAAGATAACTAATGACATCTTGGAGTGATGCCTTGACTTGTACATGAATCTGGACTTATATGAGGCAGAACTGCATGAGTCTTCAGTCTCACTCTCTCTCCCAGAGTTACTGAAGTGGCTAGACGAAAGTCAAGAGAATAGGCAATGGCCTGAGATGCAAGGCATGACTTTGGTGTCTTCAATGTGGCCAAACTTGAGGTGTTCCATGGCACCTGCTTCACTTGCCTTCATGGTCATCAGAACACACTGTTCTCATCCACCTGTTCTACTTGGGGAAATCTTCACCTGCTTGGGGTACACACCTCCCCCAATTCATCTACAGGTTTGAGGCCCCCTCAGTTACCCTCAAACTGGTTTAGCCCATTTGCCCAAATGGTTTGCTGGGATGTAGCCACCATATGTGCCACCACTTCTTAGAGTCATAAGTGAGAGCTGGGTGAAGGTGGACACCAAAAGGGGATGAGAAACCTTGAAAAGGGCTAAGCATGCCCTCACACCAGAGGTGCTAATCCTTCCTAAATGCTCTATATACCCCACAATATATCCCGTTATATTCAAACACAACTTTTTTTACCCATTCTCCAAATGATTATTACACTCCTAATAGATTTCAATTTCCCTCCCCTCCCTCCTTTCCCTTTCTTTTCCTTTCCCATCCCCCTTCAGAATCAAAGTTTATATTGTTTGTTTCTTCCTGGTGTTCTCCACTCTCTTAGCCCCATCCACCACCCCTACCTGTTTCCCTTTAACTTTGATGCATTTCTACATCAAATTGTTTGGATGCGTGTGAGTGTGTGTGTGTGTGTGTGTGTGTGTGTGTGTGTGTGTGCTAACCTTCCTTTGCCTCTTTCACATAAAAGTAAGATTTATCTGATACTTGTTCTCCCTTCCCACTTCCTTCATGTTTGTTTATTCTTCTCCTCAAGTACCCCAAACATGAGAAATAGCAAGTTCCACCCCCTCCTTCCTTTCTACACAAATGTATTCCTTTTCCTTTCCTGCTTTTTTTTTCCTTTAAAAACTTCCGAAAAGAATCAATCTACCCTTTTGGTCCTCTGTTTCATTGTTTTGTTCTGTTTTTCTAACACAACTCCAACAATAGCCTTAAAGACATTAAGGTTCTGAAGATACATTTATTTTTTTCTTCTTCCTCTCCTCTTTAGTGTGTTTGTACAGCATCTTCCCATGGCTCAGATGAGCTTACTTTTCTTGATTTTTCTTCCCTTTATATGCATTTCGAAGTTCCCACTCACCTGTTTCTGGTATCTCACATTAAAGTTCCCTTCCTTCCCTTCTCTCCCCAGGATTATATTCAACCTTGCAAGATGAGTTATTTTTTATTGGAAACTCCATTCTTTTGCCCTTTGGGATATTGTATTTCAAGATCTTGTCTTACTTATAGAGGAATCTACCAGTTCTTATGTTACCCTGACTGTAGCCCTTTTATAGTGGAGCTCTTTCTTTATGGATGCGTATAGTACTTTTTTTTAAATTTGATGTGGAAATTCTATATTTTAGTAGATATTCCTAGAAATTTTGCTTTGGAAACCTCTTTCAGAAGGTGACTGGTAGATTTTTTATAACTTCATTTTGTGGAATAATTATAACACATATGAGAAGGTCCCATTATTACGACCTCTTGAACTATAGAATCCAATTTTGTTTTTGTTCTTGTTTTTCCTGGGTTTTGCTCATGGTTTTCGAGGAGTCTTATTATTCTTAAATGGTATTTCCTTAACCTGTTTTCTAGGAGAGTTGTTTTTGATATTAGATATTCTGCATTTTCTTATATTTTATTCAATCTTTTAATTTTGTTCTAAAATTTCTTTTTCTCCCGTGGAGTAACTGATTTCTCTTTCATCTATTCTAATTTTCAAAGACTCCATTACTTGTTAAGTTCACCACTTTTTCTTTTAAGATTTTTTTATTCTTCTTCAAAATCTACCCTCCAAGGCTTTTACATATTTATTTTTAATCTCTTAATTTTTTTTTCTGGATATCCATGTAGTCTGTGTGAAAAAATATGTTCCATTCTCCTTTGAGTCTCTGCTAGCCACTGTTGTAGAAAGTACTCTACTTCCAGATTGGATTTTAAGGCATCCTTGGATCAACAGTAATTCTTTAGAACATTTTGTGTTTTTATCAGTTTACCAGCCTCTGTGGTCCTAATTCCTGAACTATGGATTTGTGCCAGCACCTGGATCTACCTCTTTGCTTTGGATAGGGTGGTCTGTAGTACATGGTCTGAATCTAGGTCATCTGGGTTCCTACACTGATCTCCATCCCCGAAGGTTAGTTACCTCCCGGATCTTTGAAATTTAGAGTACAGGGCCTTTAGGTGTCTCCATGAAGACTCAGGACAGAATGTTAGGGATCTTGAAGCCCAAGAGATTGGGATGTTCTGATCTGAGGACAAAATCCTTTCTTTGCAATTCACAGACCTTCATAACTTAGCTCCTCCCTCCCCCTTACCAGTTTTCTTATATGTCTCTCCTAATCTCATATTCTTCATTCCAGTGACACTGGCCTCCTGGCTCTTCCATAAACAGAACCTTCCATATGTTTTCTGGCTGTCTCCCATGCCTGGAATGCCCTCCCTCCTCATCTCCACTTACCACCTTTTTGGACTTCTTTTGAGACTCACCTAAAATCCCAGCTACACAGGGATGGCTTTCCCAAATCCTCTTAATTCTGGTACCTTCCTTCTCTTAGTGATTTCCTTTTTATCCTGGCCATAGCTTGTTATTCATTTGCTTATTGAGAGCAGGGACTGTCTTTCGCCTCTCTTTGTATCTTCAGGCTACAAGTGACACGCACGGGCACAGAACATAGAGCCTGACGCGTAGTAGGCACTTTGTAAATATTTACAAACTATTGACTATTAGCTACTGACCTATGGCTAGTGAGGTCTCCCTGTTTACTACCCCTCCCAATCTCTTCCTAGGTCCCCACAGTGGTTTTCCAACCACCCTGGAGCAACATCAGGGAGCCTCCATTCTTGCCTCTCCCAACCGAGCCCTGCAGGCTTCAGGTTTCTCCAGTCGGTTTCAGATTAAACAAGAGATCTGATGCTTTGGTTTGTTTTTTGTTTTTTTCCCGGATTCAGTGTTGCCTTTGCAAGCAGCCCTCTTTTCTAATATCTGTGGGCTTCTGGATGACTTTCTGGGAAGTTCTAGGGTACACTAAGTCATTTAGCATAGTTTAAGATTGGCTTCCTTGATCGTTACTTGGCTTTATCTCATCTTTAGGTTCTGGTTTAGGTATATATGGAGGAGCTGTCTCTCTTCAGGCAGCTGTTCCCCCTTGCACCTTTTTGAATGGCACACAGTTTAGGATCCTTCTTTAAAGAAAAAAACTATTAGGTTCATAGTATTTAGAGATGAAAGGAATCTTTGCAGTCATCTATCTAGTTCAACTCACTTATTGTATAAAGGAGAATCTAAATCCTAAAGAAGTAAAATGACTTACCCAAGGTCATAAAGGTTATAGGGAGCAGAGCCAGGATTCAAAATCAAGTCCCTGATCCCAGCCCAGAGTTTATTTGATTATGTCACCTTGCTTCCCTCATTGTTTTTTTATATTGAATGATTCCTGAGCTGTATGACCTTAAGATCTCACACACACACACATACACACACACACACATTGTGTTGCTAGGCTAACCATTACTGAATGTCTGTTAGTGTTCAATCCTTTGAAATGTGTGGGACTTGGGAAAGATGCTGTACAAAAATTGCTACAGAAAAGTGAGAATATATAACGTATATATGAGGCAGCTAGGTGGCTCAGTGGATAGAGTGCTAGCCTGGAATAAGAAAGACCTGCACTCGAATCCAGCCTCAGATATTCACTAGTTGTGTGGCCCTGAGCAAGTCACTTAATCTCTGTTTGCCATAATCCACCAGAGAAGGAAATGGTAAATCACTCCAGTATCTTTTCCAGGAAAACCCCATGGGCATGATTGGCATCAGACACAATTGAACGTCTGAACAACAATAACAATGTAAGATATGATGAAAGAGCTATAACTCTGGGGTAGAATAAAGACATTCTTGTTATTGGGAAGACATTCAAATCACATAGATAAGAGGGGCCTCAAACATTAGGATCCAAAACTCTAAGAGGAAACACTGTCCTGTAGAGAGAAAAGAAGAGATCCTGCAACACTGGTTCAGCAGTTAGTGCTTAAAATATGAAGTTTTATTTCAGTAATCAGTATATTGCAAATAAGTACATGGAGTGGTCACAATTAAGCAATAGATTTAATGATTTGTCTTTCATTTTTGCAACTGACTACGCCAAATTACAAATTCTGCTATGATGCTTATGTGTTTTTCCAACTCTTTCCACTGCTCACTTTTGACTTTGGCAGAAGCAAACTTCATTCTGAAGCGGGATGTGAATTTTAAAAATCTCAGTCTCAGAATAAATAGAAATGTTTACATCAATCACATTAGGTTTTTTTTGTTTGTTTAAAGAGCACAAGGTATGCAGTAATGAAAAGATCAATACATTTGAAGTCTAAAGATATGGGTTCAAATCTCAGTTTTGCTATTTTACTGGGTATGATTTTGGGGGAAAAAATATGAAACCTCACCTCTCTCAATCTCTGTTTCCTCAGCTGTAAAATGAGTTGAATGAACTGGATGCTCCCTCGTGTCTCTTCTAGATCCTGAGTAATATGAGTTTGTCTTCTTCACCCTCAGAAGTAACCTGGTATGAGTCACTTCAATTCTTTTTTTTTTAATTTTGTGTTTGACATACTCTTGAGATGTTCACAAACCCCAAAACCAACTACACATAAATAGCTTTTCAAAATTGCTTTCTTCTCTCAAAAAAAAAAACAACAGAAAAAAAACCATGATCTGAGACCAATAAGAAAGAAGTAAGAAAAGAAAAATACATGGCCTTTAGTCACTTCTCATCTTTAAAATGAGGAGCTGGGCTAGGTGATATCTGGGTCCCTTCTAAGTCTAAAGACCATAAAAAATACTTGACACTGATAAAAATATCCAATTTAGATAATCATTCAACTAACCACAAGTATCTTTTAAATTGGTTAAGAGCTAAATCTGCATGAATCTTTTTTTTTTAAATAATATCTTCTTTAGATGAACTTATGCATAGGATAGTATAGTATGGGCTGTGATGGAAGCAAAGATACTCTATTAATGCTTCATAAATGTTTAGGCGATGGTGATGATGATGATGATGATGACAGTAATATGTTATTTTGATATATGGGATATGGAATAGTAAAGCAGGTACTGATTTACTTTAGGTAGCTAGGGAGTGTGATAGCAGAAGAGTCATGACAAGAGGAGAACTTACTTTTCCTTAACCTTTTCTAGGTCATGCTCCCCAAACAGGATGGAAATATGAAGGGGGTATTTCTGATTTAGAAATGTCGGTGTGTATATATGCTAGTGAATGAATCTTCAAGTATCTACCTGTAATCTTATCCTGGGGATCTATGAAAGGTAGGAAGAGAACTACTGGAAAAGAGTGAAGAGTTAAAAGGAAAAAAAGTAGGCTGAAGATAGACTTACTATCTCTTTTTTCTCCTTTTCTTCCTCTTCTCTTCATCTATCTGTATGTCCCTCTGTCTCTCAACCCTCTTTTTTCTGTCTCTCTGTGTTTCTGCCTCTGTCTCTCAAGCACACACACACACACACACACACACACACATACACTAAACAAACCTATTCAAATTGGTTTTCTCCAAGACATCATAGAGAGAAAATTAAGCTTAATAAGTTCATACTTTAAAGAAAGCAATATTCTTTGCTCTAATAAAACAAAGTAATTTGATTATTTATAGCTACAATGAAGGAGTTTGGCAATCACCACCAATTATTCATATTTACAAAAATATATCACATCTGGCTGTGTTTATATCTAGAGGGAATCGGTACTGTAGTTTAATTTTGCTTCCCTGAACCATATCCATAACTCCCCAAACAGCTAATCATGAAAATATTAATAAAATCTACCCATACTTTATTTATAAGGTTTTACTTAGTGGCCTCTCTTATTACATTGCCACAGGATAAAAAAAAAACAGAAAAATAAAAACAAATTATTTCTTTGTTAGTACTGAGAATATATCAAGAGAACCACTATTTCAATTGCATGTATCTAGCAAATGTTGCATTTTCAGCACCCAGACCAGAACTAGAAGAGTCTGAAATTCTGATTAG
Source organism: Pseudochirops cupreus (assembly GCA_028627135.1). Classification (NCBI taxonomy): domain Eukaryota; kingdom Metazoa; phylum Chordata; class Mammalia; order Diprotodontia; family Pseudocheiridae; genus Pseudochirops; species Pseudochirops cupreus. The sequence continues at coordinate 135,853,221 of CM053583.1, forward strand.
AATACTTAAGAACTCTAAATGAAAGAAACAAATTGCATGGAGGCATGTATGCCTTGAAAAGAATCTCCTCAATTTGTTTTAGAATACTCAGTGTTATGTATCTCTGGCATTTGTGCACTAAGCTATAAACACATAGTTCTGCAAGTGGATTGTCTCTATCTATAAAAACCCTCAACAGAGTATAGTGTAGCCAGCCCTCTTGGCTCAACAGAACTAATTCACTCTGTATTTTGTCTCTTAAGGGGTGGTGGTGGGAGAATATGACTTGTAAGTGATGAAATTCTTTACCAAATCAAAGATAGATTCTGGGATTAATTAGAAGAAGGGATATTGATTGTTACCATCTGTCATCTCTAGTTTTTAAACTATCATTCTTCAATCTCCTTTGTGACTTTTCAGAATGTTTCGTTCTTTCTTGTCATTCTTACTCTTATTCTCTGTCTCTAGCAAAGCAGTTGACTTTGTGGGGAGAACTCTTTATTTTGTCAATCCATATCATATTATTGACAACATGTAGAATTCATTTACAGTACATTTGAGAATTAGTAATATTGTATCTAGTATGTGAAAGGTTTGTGACCATTGCTGGGGATACAAAGACCTAGAAAAAGAGACAGATCATTAAATATAGACTATATGCAAAGTATCCGCAAAGTACTTTCAAAGGATAAACTCAGGATTTAACACAGGTGTTCTACATAGCTATCACCATGGAATCTTAAGCTTTTGAAACATCATGCTAGCCCACCGTCAGTCTATCTATCCATCTGTCTATTTAGACTTTACAAATTCATCCATATGTCAGCAGTCACAAATTCACCAAAAGTTGAATTTAAGTTTGCAGTTGAAAAAGATATGTCCTCGTAGTTGTCGGGCATTTATGTATGTCTCACAAATGACCCATGACAGATTCACACTCTCATCAAGAATGACCACTTAATTAACCTTTGGATAATTCAAAGTCATCCATTCATTACAGTAGCCAAGCAAAGTCATCACAAGGGCAGCAAACTCATTTTTTTCTGTATTAGAAAAATGTCACCCTGATCTTCCTGGATGCTAGTCTTTGGGTTCTCGTCTCTGAAATCCCGTATCACCTAGCTCATATATTATTTTTTTATGATTCTTTCAGTTGGCTCTTTTCACAGGATCATATTTTAAACCAAAAGGGCATGTTAGCACCCACAAAAACTTAATCACCTATTGTACTCAGTAGAATGGCAGTCTTTAAATTCACTGCCTGTCTAGAAATGGATAACTTTGTGACAATTTTCAAAAAGCATATGCCAGGAAAATAACTATATCTTCCAACTTCAAGTAGGGGCTTCGGCGGTAACTCATTTGTATAGCATATGGAAATAAAAATAGGGAGAGAGGAAACGATGTCTGGTTTTGTTCACTGTTAAAAGATTGGGTATGGGGATGGAGAGAATGAATCTAGCTAAAGCTGAAATCTTAGCTTCTTTCAAAGATTCAGATCTGTATTTGCAAAAGGATCTCTTCAGCGTATTGAGCAAAATAAACCTCAGCTCCCTTGACCTCAGTAGAAGAACTTCATCACTTAATTCCACTAAAAATAGATAAATTCTGCATTGAATTTTAGGTACAAATATTGCAGTAGTATCAAGTTCCACAAATTAAAATTAATAGCAGCTTTCAACCAATGTGCTTCCTATGAACTGGCTAAATTAGGGCTCATGTTGCCATTTCAACTTCCCTATGAACCAAAAGCCAAACATTTATGTTAATGATTGTGTTTATGTACCCGGCACTTAGCACATAATGTTGTTTGGCATTTGGTTTGGAAGAGGACCAATAATGGCATGAGCTGATGTCTTGACTTGTGCGTAAATTGGATTTAAGTGGCACAGAGTTGCACAAATTTGTCAGCCTCACTCTTCCAAACTTATCAAAGTACAGTGGCAAGACAAAACTCAGGATGACTGGCAATGGTCAGGAGTACAGTAGATGACCTTGGTGTCTTCAATGTCTGACCAAGCTCCAAACTCTCCATAGCATCTTCTTCAGTGGCCTTCATGAACACTGAAGCAAACTGTTCTCATCCACCCATTCCCTCCAGGGGGGCAGTCTTCCCATACTTGTGGTAAATATTCCCCTACTTCACCAAAAGGTAGTCTCTGTCTCTCTGTCTTTGTCTTTGTCTCTGTCTCTGTCTCTCTTTTCTCTTTGTCAGTCTCTATCTGTCTCTGTTTCTCCTCTCTCTGTCTTTCCTCTCTCTGTGTGTGTCTCTATCTCTTTCTCATTCTCCCTCTCTCTCTGTCTCTCCCTCTCTCTCTCTATCTCTCCCTCTCTCTCTGTCTCTCCCTCTCTCTCTGTCTCTCTCTCTCTGTCTCTGTCTATGTCTCTCTTTCTGTCTCTGTCTCTCTTTCTCTTTGTGTGCATCTCTGTCTCTCTTTTCTCTGTCACTCTCTTTGTCTGTCTGTCTGTCTGTCTCTCTCCCCTCTCTTTTCTTTGTCACACACACTCTGTTCTCTTCTCTTCTCTTTCTATCTGTCTCTCCTCTCTTTTCTGTCTCTCTGTTTCCTCTCTCTTCTGTCTGTGTGTGTCTACATATGTATAATCGAAATCAGATATTTATATATCGTATCTCCCTTTAGATAGTGAGTTCTTTGAGGGCAAAAACTGTTTTTGCTTCTGTATGTCTAGCCCTTAGCACAGTCCCTGAGACCTGATAAGCACATAATAAAGCACTAAGTGAATGATTCTGCCCAAACACATCCCTTGCTTATGGTTGGGCACCCGAATCACCATGTATATACTTTACATGTTGTCTGTTTCTGCTTATTAACTTGAACTTGTCAAATTCTCCTCCCCCACTCCACACCTCAATTCTTAGCCCCCTGAGGTCAGAGACAGCTTTGCCTTTGCCTCTATCTCTAGCATCAGTCACAGTGTCTCTTACATAGGAGTCACTCTAGTATAGTGTAGTATAAGGGTGGGGTTGAAACTACTACATCCCATTAGAGCAGGATACTGCCACTAGATGAGGCTCAGTCAATCAAGCTTGGTTGACTATTGTCAAAAGACTTCAAAAGTCATTTGATGAAGTAAAATGCTACCAGAAAAAGTGTATATTCCAGTCACCTGTAAGATTTCAGTATGCTTTCTCAATCCTGTCTCGGGTTAGTTGGAATGGGAAACTCTTCCATAAACTGTAAGAGTGAAATTCATTCAACTCAAATTTCTGAGGAGAAGTTATCTGGTAGGGCATGGGCTAGAAGGAAGGGTCTTGGTGCTGGTCAGGAGATGGCATTTAAGAATCACCCCAGCTTCCTCAGAGTTACCCCAGAATCCTTATGGTAGATAGATGCAGGATGTTCTTGTCCTAGCTGTGGGAAGCAGACTGTATCTATGACAGTGTGATTTGGGATAAAGACATCTCAGAACTTACATGAGCTGCAGTAATATTCAAAATATTGAAATTTATCTTTTTTTTTTAGTTTATCTTTAATGAATATCTGTTACTTCTCACTTTTCCAAACTGAAATTGCCTTTTTTCCTTTCTGTTCATCTGCAAAGTGTATCCAATCTTCAGATCCTTTTGAGTTTAAGCTCTGCCTTTGCATTTAAACACTCCTTTAGCTGCAAGATCTAGTAACTTTGCCAGAATAAACAGATTCTATTTTTCTTAGCAATTATTCTCAAGTCTGAGTAATCCTTTTTCCTTTCTTGTAAGCCTCTAAAAGTTTTAAAAATCCGAACATCCTTCCTTGGAGCATGTTTTGAAGAAGAAAATCTACCTTATAATCTCCCAAATAAGATAGGAAAAAAATGAAGTTCAATAAAACAAAAGAAACAAAACAAGTAAAAGGAGATAGACATTGGTAATAACAAATGAAAACTGACTTAAAATTCATGGATATTTTGATAAAAAGCACACTCAAAAATAAAGTGACCACAAAGTAGAGATCTGTTCCTTTTGCACCTTGGAAATCGGCAAATGCTACAGATCAGGGTTTGATTTGTTGCTTTGTCATCTGTCTAGAGACTTAAAGTGATGGAGAAAGTAACAATACAGATTAAATTTACAAGTGTGTTGCAAGCATTCCCTCTTCCCCTCCCCCCTGGGAGCCCGTTGTTAAATATTGATCAACAAACCACTGCCACAAAGCCAAAATTTCACAAACGGACCTAAAATTAAAAAAAAAAACCTAGCTATGATGAATTGAAATGATTTCATCTATAGTCAGGGGTTCGCAGTATACTCTAAAATCAATCCCAAAAATACATATAAGAGAACTTACAAAAGGCATCAATTAATAAATAAGCATTCATTAAATGCTTACTATGTGCTAAATTCAGTGCTAAGGCACTGTGCCAAGTTCTAGGGATACAAAGAAAAAGGAAGAGTCACTGTCTTTAAGATAACTTATATTTTAATGGGGGAAACTATGCATATATAGGAACATGAAACATAATGTAAAGTAGATGCAAGATAATTTCAGAGTTGAAGGAATAAGCAGCTGGGCCTACTGCTGAAGTTGGTGTTTCAGCTTATTCCTGGAGGAAGTCAGGGATTCTAAGAGGTGGAGAAGAGGAGGGGAGGGAATGTACCCCAGGCATGTGGGACAGTCAGTGTAAAAAGACATGGGGACTAGAGATGGAGTGTCCTGTGTGAGGAGCAGCAAGTAAGTCAGTATCACTGCGCCTTAGACTTTGGGGAGAAGAGCAATTTGCAAGAGGTTAAGAAAGGTAGGAACACTGCAGACTGTACAGGGAATTTATAGAAGGGCATTGACAAGAATCAGATAGAATGGAAAGACATAGATGGGTTATATTTTTTCCACTGTAGAGAGAATAATAAAAATACTGACAGTAACAATAGTATGTATTAGCAGTAACGATAGTATATAGCACTCGGGGGCTTACAAAATTCTCTGCATAAGTTATCTTATTTGACCCTTGTAATGACTATCTGAGGTGGGTGATACTTTTCTCATTCTTAATGTACAGATGAATAAATGAAAAATGAGACAGATTACTTGACATCTCTGAATCACACAAGTAGTATCTGAGGCAGGATTTCAACTCAAGTCTTCCTGATGACAAATTCAATAGTCTATTCACTGTGATACCTACTTGCCAGTAGTAGTAGTAATAGTAGTAGTAGTAGCAGTAGTAGTAGTTGCAAAAGCAACAATAATTGTCCACTCATCCACTCATTAGTTGTAATCATAGTCAAAATAGTAATAGTAACAACTAACGTTTAAATAGAGCTTTAAGGTTTGCACATCAGTTGTAGTAAACTAGACCTGACTTTAAATGACCTGCTACCTCATGCTTGGCATTTGAATGAAAAGAAACATTCATCTAATACTATCCAGTTAACAAAGGGAAAGTTATCTATCCATAGTAGGGAGAACAGATGAAGGAAAGTTATAGACTATATAGCTTTGATTCATTTGAGCACAAATCCCCTACTTCTGTGTTTCCCACATTGGTCCATTGGCCAAGCCTCAGGGAGGAGCTGGAGCTTCTTGTCCCCTGACTTTTATTGTACTCAGTTGACCAGAAAACTTCATCACTCCTTCGAGCTGTTAGCCCCCTGAACCAATTAGAATTCACTAATGTTTTCAACACTTTTTAAAATGAAAATAGCAAGCTTAGCTAACATGTTGGGGAACTCTGTGTAAGACCCATAACAGTAGCACACAGAAGGGCTGCTAGCATAGGTTCTTGATTGGCTTTTATAGAGGAAAGACAGCTTCAAAGGGGTTAACAGTCTTACTTTAATTAAATAATGCAGACAGATATGTAAGTAGAAGATAAAGGTAAAGAAGTGAGCATCCAAGAAAGACTAACATCATCCACTAGCTCAGGGGAAAGGTCATCACTCTGAAAGTGGAGAAAATCAATTAGTAATATAATAGACAGAGTTCCAACTGTCTTAACAGAGTAAGAGTAAAAACAGGAGTATTTACATACATTGCCAAACCGGGGGAGTCCAACATCTGGGTTCACAAAGCCAGAGGGGAAGAGGGGACATCTTAACAAAGGCTACCCAGTATCTCATTGGGGAAATCAAAAAGACCTCAGGAAAAGCATTCTTCCCATGAGTGAGCCCCCAGGCAAAATACCAGTCTCCCAGAATATATTGTTTTCAAACAAAGACTTGGCACCTGATTGACTTAGTGCCAAAAGGTGCTTAAGTCTATATGACCCAGCAGCTGATTGATTGGTCCAGTGTCATTGGGTATGTGAGATTCAGCACCTGATTGGGTCTGTGCCAGAGCTCTGTGTGAAATACCTGGGAACAAGAGATTGTTTTGGCCATGGATCCTGGGAAACTGAACTCCAAGAAATGCTAACAAAAATCCATTTTTCTTATGCTTACACTCTGACAGATAAGTTTCCTATCATTGTACTGTATGTACACCATGTCACCTGAATATCATAACACTATGAGGTAGGTGCCAGAGATAGTTTTATTCCCATTTTATAAGTATGCTGGGAAAATTTGGACAAGTCGCTTAACCTTGTTTGCCTTAATTTTCTCATCTTTAAAATGAGCTAGAGAATGAAATGATAAACCACTCCAGTATTTATGACTAGAAAACTCTAAATGGGTTACAAAGAGTTAGACACAACTAAAAAACAAATGACTGAAATTCTGAAACTCAGAGAAATAAGTGACTTGCCCAATGTCACACAGCTTATAAGCTTAGAGATAGAATTTGAACCCTGCTCTTCCTGAATCTGAGCTCAGGAGGGTGAACACTAAACACAGATGTAGCTCCAGCAAAGTATACAAGAACTATTTCCTAAAAAGAAAGAGCCCAGTGTATTCGTTCTTAATTATATTGTGTAGAGTCCTCATGTAGCCCTCAAGCAAAATCCTCTTTTATGCTCCCCAGGTCTTCCTTTCTCTCTTAGGCTTCTTCTTAAATTATGTTTGTACTTTGCCAAGCACTGCTCCCCACATTCTTCTAGTGAATTTATTTCTTGTGAAAACTAAATTTAATAGATACTAGGACTCTAGGTCTTTATTTGCTTATTGCAATATCAACTTCACAGTGGATAAGATATGTCTTAGAACTCTCTAACAAGGAAAATTCAGAGTTCCTCCTGTTGCCACACTGAAGATCTGTCATGCAAAGGTTCTTCTTAGGGAATGGGTCCTTGAGGTCTCCTGAGGCAATTTACACCCAAGGAGCTGATCTCAGAAAAAATATGCAATTAGGGAAAATGTAGTTCAAGTTTGTAAGAATGCAGGTTTTTGGTTTTTTATGCCTCATCAATGAAGATATTTTTCCTTTTTTCTTCCAACTCATCATCAAGCAGAGCTCAACACTGGAATAAAATTTAAAACCTTATTTTTCTTCACACTATAATTGAGTTCATATGCCAGCTATTCAAGGAGATATGCCTGCCCCTGATTTTAGTCTTTAAATAAATTACTGGAAGGAAATAGAAGATGGAGGAATTTATTCATTTTAAAATATCTCTATTCAATAAACTATCCCTTCATATTACAAAAGGGGAAATATGAACTTAAATGCCAAATCATCTCCATTCTCTCTCAGTTCTTGAAGTGAACAATTTCCTTCCAATTATGCCAGCTCTTTAGACTCAAGCAATTTCTTTCACCAGGAACATCTTAAATAACAAACCAAGGTGGAGCACTATGGAGGAATGAATAGGGACAAATGAACTCTGCCCCTTGACAAAAACAGTACTGCCTTCACTATAATTCAGCGATGAATTAAGGTAATAGGATTCAATTTCCTTCATGGACACCATATTCATAGCACTATCTTTTTTTTTTTTTGGATGAATACATTATTTCTTAACACATTTTGGATTGAAATATAAATGTTAAACTTCCCCATCCCAATCATCTGATTCAGTTTTTTTTCTTAGAATAAGTAGAAAAAAAGCAGCGATGCCTTTAATCCCTTTCCTCCCACATTAAATTTCTTCTACCTATCCTTTAAAGTTGAATTCAGATGCCACCTCCATTGTGAAGCTTACACTTGTCAACAAAAACCCTTCCTCTTAAACCCCACTGAGTCCTTTCTTTTTGAACCTTCTGTTGCAATTATTTTTATTATATTGTAAATTATAGCTTTTTTAGTGTCTTATATGTCTACTCGACTTTAAGCTTTATGGAGGTAGGGGCTATAATTTTTCTAAACTTTGTGTCACCTCTATCATCTAGCAAGTATAGTATTATGCATAGTCAATACTTAATAAATTGTTTAATTTTGTAGTATTGGTGTATGAAACAATTTTCACATTAAAAAAATAAACAAAACAAAAACAAAAACAAGGTTCTGAGCCCCTGGTTAAGATTTGCTGCAGAACAATGAAGCAGAAAATTCTTAACCTGAGGGTCTATGAACTTTTAAAAAAAGTCTTGTTAAGTGTATCTCAATATATTTATTTCCTTTGATATTCTATGCATTTTGTTCTATGTACATCATTCTGAAAAGGGGTTCGTAGGTTCTACTGACAAAAGGGTCCACAATACGCACATTAAAAGGCAAAGAACCCCTGGTTGTCATGGGAAGGTTGTCATGTCAGAAATCAAGGATTTTCTTGCTGGTTGCACCAAAAATGATCAGGATGACCTTGAGCACATCACCTAAGTTCTTTGATTTCCATACCTGTAAAAGGAGGAAGTGCACTAGAAAATCATCAAGGTACCTTCTGGGTCTAAAATTCCATAATTCTAAGAAATTCTATCAATCAGTCAAGGTCTAGCTCATCTTTACCCATTCCTTAAAGCCTTGCCTGACACCATCTCTCCTGTGGCATATCATTTCTACACCTTGCAGTATTGTGCTCAGATACCATCTTACACTGTAGCTATGTGTATGTATGTGTCTTATTCCTGCCTCCTACTAGGCCAAAAATATATCATTGTATTTCCCAGGACTTTATACATAATAGTATGTAGTGTAGTAGTACAGAGTATTACATAGCGGTAGGTACCCGAATATTTGTTAAATTAAATTCAATGACAAATTTTTTTCAAAGCAAAATTCTCCCTTAATATCACAAAAGAAGAAATTACTATAATGTCAAATCATCTCTATTTTCTCTTAGTTCTTGAAGTGAACAGTCTCCTTCCAATTATGCCAGCTCTTCACACTCAACAAATTTCTTTCACTGGAACATCTTAAATAATAAAACATAGTGGGAAGCCATGGAAGAATGAGTAGGGACATATGAATCCTTTCCCTTGACACAAGCAATACAGTCTTTACTATAGTGCAGGGATGAATTAAGGTAATAGGATTTAACTTCCTTCATAGAAGGCATGGGAGAAAAGGAAAAAAAATTTCAATAAATCCCTTCCTGCAAAATAGAAATGTGCCTGTCTATGTGTTTATATACCTGTCTGCCTATCTGTCTATGTCTGTCTGTCTGTCTATCTATCTATCTATCTACCTGTCTATCTAATGTTAGTAAACTAGGCAGGCATCTAAGTGGTAGAACAAGGTAAGGGTAAGGATGCTGACGCCACCTTATGTTTGTACCATTCCTTTATTTTATCGATTTTTCACCTTATCCTCTATCATATTTTGTCTTCTGTTAGGTTTATTTCTCATTTCATGAGGACAATAATGCTAAAAAGGTTCCCTAGCTGGATGGGTATTAGTGTGAAGATAGCTTTAATGTCCTGATTTTTTGGTATGAGAAGAAATCATTAGAGATGTTCTCGCTTAAAAGGTCAGAGACAAAGGGATTACATTTTAAAAGCCCTGCTGACTTTTGTTAAAGGAAATGAGGAAAAAAAAGTTATTAAAAAATATGAAGCTCTGAATAAGTTTGCAATTCAACCTCACATTACAGGGCATCTTCTGGCACCTTCAGGGCACAGAAGTGAAAATATGTGGTTTGAGAAGAGGTTTCTAATCACATTCAGATATATTCAGTAACTAGACCTCATAAAAATGACATCCTCAGAATCACTGCTCTAGTACAGTAACCATTGCATGAACAGATAATAATTCAAGTGATTTCTGCTATAAAAAAAAATGTTTACTTTGCACTCTCTAGTCAAATAGTATTGATTAAGCACCTACTCTATACTGGGCACTGAATATTCCAAGACTGCCCCTTCCTTCAGGAAGCATACATATCTTCAGATTTAAGTGACCTCATGGCTATGAGGACTGCCACCCAGATATAAACCACCACCCACACATGACTTTTTGATTCTCTGCCCTTTTTGCCCATACCTTTCTATGAGCCCTACCTCCACAGCAGGTCCACACAGCACGCTGGGGATTCTTTCTCTTTATTTCTTAATATTGCACAGCTATCCTCCTCCTGGATCTCCACTTCTAAAAGGGCCACAGGATAGACATGCCATTTTCCACTAGGCAGCCCTCATTTTGGACTCCTTTGACTTCTCCACCATATCCTTGTCCTGGATACTTTCCCCATATCTCCCCCAACCTCTTCAGTTATCTTTTGTGTGTTGCCTTCCCCTGTTAGATTTTAAGCTTTCTTTTTCATCTTTGTGTCCCCAGCACTTAGCACCTGGAACATAGGAGTTTCTTACTATTTCTTTTTTTTTTTTTGAAGATTTAACTATATCAATGAAGTAAGCAGGCTCTGCACTGATTATCCTTCACTCTACGTACATGATTGGCCCATCTCCTTGTCTAGTCATTCATCTCTCTGATAAGATCTTTTGCATTACTCCTTTGGTGCAATCCTTCATCAGTAATATTAAACAATATACTTGAATTTACTGTGGTCTTCTCCATTGATTTTTGGATAACTTATAATTTTAATCCTTCAGCTATTATGGAGCTTCATGACTCATAGCCAGAGAGCATCAGAAGAATACTGCAAAATTGATGCCTTCAAGATGGACTTTTATGTTAGGCAGAAGCTTTAGGTCATTAAAAGCACTGCGCAAGAGCAAAGAAAACAGAAATGTAAATTGATTCAGTGATGACAACATTATAAGAAAAACAACTTTGAAAGGTCTTAGAATTCTGATCAAAGCAACAATGAATCTCAATTCCAAAATAATGAAGATTAAATATTCCACTCACCTCCTAACAGAGAGGTGATGAACTTAAAATACAGAAAGAGACATAGATTCATACAATTATGGACATGAACAATGTGGGCAAATTGTTGGGGTTTTTTTTTCCTTGGACTGTGTAGTTATGTATTAAGGGCTTTGTTTTCAGGTTTCTTTGTTTTAATTTTTAATTTGCTCAATGGCAGGTAAGGTAGTGGGCATGACAGATTAGTAAAATATAACTTTGATTTGAAAAATAGAAATAATAAATTATAATGAAAAATTTTATTTTATTTTTTTGCGTAGTATTGTCTTTATTTTTTTTAATTTTATTTTACTTTGCATCATTCATTTCCACCAGATTTTGAGTTACATATTTTCTCCCCATCTTTGCCCTACCACCCCAAAACAGCCATCCCAGTGTGTCCCACCTCCCCCAGTCTATTCTCTCCTATGTCTTCCCCCCTCACCCCTCTGACTTTTTCGGTAGGGCAGGATGGATCTCTCAACCACAATGCCTGTGTATCTCAAGTCCCAGTTGGATGTAGTTAATAATAATAATAATAATAATAATAATTGCATACATATATAGATATAGATTTATAACATTTGATTATGGAACTTTAGATTCCAGATTCTTTCTCTTCCTCCCTCGTCACCCACCCCCACTGGAAGGACAAGCAATCAAATACAGGCTGAACATGTGAAATTACACAGAACCTCCCCACAGTGAGCACACTGTGAGAGTCTGATTACCTGTCCCTTCTTCCTATCCTGCCCCCCCCATCCACTCTCCACCCTGTCCCTCTCCCTATACAGAAATGTGAATATTCATCAGCCCTCCCCCCACCCTGCCCTCCCCCCCATCATCCTGCCTCTCATCCCCCTTATGTTTTCCTTTGTTGACCCAAATTCTTAAGTGAATACATATGTAATTACTTTTACATTATATTTAGGTGACTTTACAATATTGCAGAACTATGACAATCTCTGTCTGTCTGTCTCTCTCACTCTCTGTCTCTCTCTGTTTCTCTCTTTCTCTCTCTCTCTCTCTCTCTCTCACACACACACACACACACACACACACACACACACACACACACACACACACACGCACCTTTTGTTAACATATATCTGCCTATTTTATATGGAATGGGGGATTCACCAATCAATTCATTCAACCTGATGAGAATATGTTATGTAGGTCACTCCTTGGAAACAAGAAGGATTCCACCTAATGGAATATGATCAAATATACTGGTTCTATATTGATTTAATTTTAGTTTTGTTTTTTGTTTGGGGGTTGGTGGTCATGGTGTTATGCTGATTTTCTGAGAATCCACCACTACTCTTCATTTAAAAAGCTAACTGAAAATTCTCTCTCCTTCTCCCCAAGCCTTCATCTCCTTTTCCCTTTTTATACTTTCTTCCTTCTTCCAGATTGTAACAATATAAGGGCTCTCTGACCTCAACCCATACCTCTCCTCCTTAGTGGGAACTGACAGATACTACTAGAGAAGCACATGACAGTGTGGCATGACTTGTATATGACCTAAGAAAGCAATGATCCTGAATCCCAATGTCTGCTCTATTAAAATAGAATTATCCAAATACATATTTTTTACATTTTTATTTATTTCTTTTTAATTTATGGAATAAAAAAAGTATTTCCATAACGAGTAATTTTTTAAAAATATGATTGCGGGGCGGAGCCAAGATGGCGGCGTAGAAGCAGCAACATATCGCAGCTCTCACATAGCCACCCCAAAATACCCATAAAATAGGACTCTAAACCAATCCTGGAACTCCAAAA
>CM053583.1:135866541-135892912 GCA_028627135.1 Pseudochirops cupreus
ACTGCTCTCCCAAAGTCCTTCTGCCCTTCTCTAGGCTTGGGCCTCTCTCCCAATTCATGTCTCCTCCCAGTTCAGCCCCCTCTCTTCATGTCAACAAGTCCATCCCACAAGTGGGATTCACAAGCTCTGGGTTTTAACACTCAACCCAAAAACTAAGCCAATACAGGAGCATCTCCAAATTCCATTACCAATACAGTCATTTAAAAAAAAATTTAAGGTGTGGGAGAATTATATGGCAAAAGACATCGCTATCATAATTACTTAGGTTTGTAAAAGCATCCATAATGTAGGGCAGCTAGGTGGCATGGTGGATGGTGTGCTAGGCCTGGAGTCACAAAAACCTGAGATCAAATTTTGTCTCAGACATTTGGTAGCTGTGTGTGTTTGAGTTTTCCTTCTGTTTGTGTGTATAGATAGCCAAAAAGACTATGGCAGGGACAATAGGGTTAGCAACAGTTTTAGGATAGGCATAGAGGTGGGTTATCAGTGCCTGATGACAGAAAGGGAGCTTTAGGACACCACGAGGGTTACAAAGATGACATTCACTATGATTGACATCAACAGTCTGAGACGAAATCACTAGCTGGGATGTCATTGACAAGGGTGGGGAGAGAGTCTCACCAGTGTCATTTAAGAAATAAAGTAGCTTCTTCAGGGGCAACTCAAGGCAGTCTTGTCCCTGTTCTTTAAGTTTGAATTTTCCTCTCAGGGGTCTGTTCCTTTCTCCACTGGCACAAAAATCTTTGTATATATTTGTTAGGGGGGAGGTACCTGGACAGTCCACCAGTGCCACCCCAGGAAACTGAATCACTTCTATTTGAATTGTTTGGGGAAGATTCTAAAGATGGCCTGGTAGGATAAGATACACTGAGGTCCTTTCTCACACTGAACTGCCAAGCATTCAAACTCTGCTTCAGAGAGTGTGACCCTCATGGGCTGGCCACATTGTTCAAATGCAACACATACACTTGCCAAAAAAACCCTATTTCGTGGAGATCTCACATAGGGCAAGTGTTCACATGGTGGTCACAAGAAGCAATACAATGACACTCTCAAGGTCTTCCTTAAGAACTTTGGAATAGATTGTGTGGCAAGCAACATCAGAGAAGGTTTTGTGCTCTGTGGGCAAAGCAAAATTGAAATAGCTCAAAAGAAATGTAAGATGCACAAATTTAGAGAATCAGCCCTAAATGTTCACATGGACTATTTGTGCCCAACCTCTGGTAGAAACTTCCAAGCTCATTTTGGTCTGATCAGCCACACTGAAACTTGTCTCTAGCATAGTGATGTCATTTTGGTTCTTTTTGAGAAGAAAGGACAGTAACCAATCAGTGGAGGTGAGGGGACATTTTCATTGATTTACTGATGGTAAAATTATTTGTTTAATCATGTCTCCTGTAAGTTGTATTTTCTTAGTTTGGTTAAATTCAATTATTGTTTATTTAATTTCTGGTGATCTCTTTTTAATACAAATAAAGTTGAAGTTTTGAGAACTTGAGATGAGAATATATATCCTTTTCCTGACATGGAATTTGAGATTCATATAGCAATAGATAGACGAGGTAGAGATCCTTTTTATAATCCATATTGCCTTGTAGCTTGGCACCTTTTCAGTTTTTTTTCACATTATACTTCTCAGGCTCTGTACCTTGCAGCAATTCTGGGGAAGCAACTATTGCTAAACCTCAATTTACCATCTTTCTGTATTTCTGGATTAACACAAATCTTCCCTCATGCCTGAAAATTATGCTGTCTTCATATCTACCTGCTGAAATCATTCTCATCCTTCAAGGCTCTGTGTAGGTACTAACTCTTCTATAAGAGCTTTTCTGTTTCCTCCTAGTCAAGAATGATCCTCTCTAACATTTTCTCAGAACTTTACCTAGATATCACCCCCTCTTTTGTTTAATGAAGCTGATTTTTTAAACTGAAGTATTTATTACTAACCCTATTAAAATGCATTTTATTAGAGTTGGCACAAAGTTCTAGCTTGTTGAAATATTTTTAGGTCCTGTCTGTACTATTCAATATGTTAGCTATCTTGGCTAATGTTGAGGCTTCTGAAAAATTGATTAAGCATGGCTTCTGTGCCTTTATCCAAGTCACTGACATTTTTGTAGCTAATTATTTCTTTCCTGTAATGTCTCTATTCATGGGTAATTCTTTCCTTTTTGCTCATCTGCTTCTGCTGCTGTTACCTCTGCAACTGCTGATTGGCCCTTGAAGGGGATGATATTCACTGCCTTTCAAGATCTCATAAGGTCCTGTACCAAGGAAAAGTTGAGACAAAGAGGAGGCAATCTCCTACTAGACATGGGCTTTCATAGGAGACTATGACCTCATAGCTTGTAGCCAGGTAGGGGAAAGTATATTCCCCAGCCAATCATCCTCATACTTCTAGGTTATAGATGGAAGCCTGAGGGGAAAAAATCTCTTTAGTTGTCCATGGAATTTGGGCTCAGCAGCCAAGCAAGAATCATAATGACCAACATGAAGTAGTTAGGAGTATCAGCTCTGAAGTAAGCAAAATGGGGAGATGGGGTCCCCTCCATCATGCATCCTGAGGAGGGAACTATTAAGGTGTCATTCTTCTAACAAAATGCATTTTCTTCCTCTTTTGCTCAAGATCAGTGATTCCATACCCATAGGGAACACTTGGTAAGGAATGTCCCAACATCAGTATAGATCATCAATTGTTCCACAACGTATAGTTATAGGAGTGGTCCTATGTGTAGTTAAATGACTTGTCAAATTTATATATGCACTATATGCCAGAGGTAAAATGTAAAGAATATGTGCACATACATGTATATGCACTTATGTATTATATATGTGTCTATGTATATGCATATACATATATGTATATAAATATACACACACACATATATATATAATACATAGAAAGAGAGAGAGGAAGAGAGAGTGAGAGAGACAGAGACACACAGAGAGAAACAGAGAGAGACAGAGAGAGAGCAGAACATTTAGGAATTACAGATACCATAGGAAACTTCCACAGAAGAAAAAAAATAGACAGTGGGGTCTTTCTGTACCACTCAAATAATCCATGTTGACAGCTGCCCATGCATGTTTTCCCAGGGCCAGGCCTAATGAGGATAGTTTCTGAAAGGTCTATTAACTGAATCTTTTCTAATTTCCCCATACTTTGCTCACTCGCTCCCCTTTTTTGGCCACCAAAAATGTCTTCTTTCCCAACCCAATTTGCTTCTTAGCTCCCTGCTTTATACTCATACAGTGTTTCTTCTCTGCTCACTTATAAAAATTGTACATTATTAATACAAAATTCTCTCAAAATCCTTCCTGCCAGAATAGTCCACAGATATATTTGCATTCAATAATAAATCAGAAGCCATTAGATTTCTGTAAAATGCACCTGAGTTTTAAAATATCTTTCCTTCCATGGAGTTTGCATTTCTGATTTCCATTAGATTATAATTGAATTAATTATTTAAACTTGTTAAACAATGCTTTGTTAATTATTTATTAATCACTATTCTCAAACTGGGCCTTCAGAGAAAAAAAATGAAACCACTCCTGATATCAAGGAGCTTACATCCTACATGAACTCAGAAAAGGTAGTGGTAGGTGGTTTGAGAGATGATTTTGCAGATGAGGTTGTACAAGAGAGGAACTCTGAAGGAAGAGAAAAGATTCTAAAAGACAGAAGAAAAGAGAAGTGGACTATAGGAAGGAGGAGAGGGAGCTGTACAAAGGCTAGGAGATGGAGGTGGGATGAGAATGAAGCAAGTATGTTCTGATCTGTCCTCAAAAGCAAGGCCTAATACAGCAATCCTTCCTGGTTCTTAGAATTTCAAGTCTCCAGGATGTTTTGAGCCATTGACTTGAGCTTCCATTAGTTATATGCCTCCCCAATGCCAGTAAGTAGTACTCCAATTTAATTTAGCCTCTTAATATCAACTGAATTTTACAATGGGGTAGTTACTTCAAAGACACAGCAAGAACACATGGACAAATATTTTCTACTATACCCTTGAGGGCATACTCTCTTCTATCCAATTTTGGTCTCTTGAGAGGGTACGTTTAAACTTAGCTCAGATTTTATACAACATTGGTCCCACCAAGTTTATGACCAGATATGGCAAGATGGCTAGATGCGTCCTTGTCTGAGGGCTAGATCCTAAAGGTCATTCCATTTCCTTAGAGACATTGATGCTGGGGTGGCTGTAAAACACATTGGGATACTGGGACATGTGGACATTGGCATGCCTGCACAGTGACTTTCATGACCTTTTCAAACTCATATAAGGTTAAATGTCTAATCTTTTCACCTAGAATGGTAAAACAAAGAAACAAAAATTGGACATAGAGGCCAAGGGCAAATGCCACAAGTAGGCCCTGGTGAATAAGACCTCTGCCCTCATAACATTATCTCTCATGAGACAACGTAGGTACAAGAACCAAACCAAGATCAGAGGAGCCAAGAGAAAACAGCTGGAAGGAAATTTGTTGAGGTTGACTAAGGACATTTTGAAGGCATCTACCTATGCAGCTTATCAAAGATTCTTCTATTAATTACATGGTTAGTAGACTGTAACCAGTTACATAATGTACAAGTTAGCTTCACAGTCTCTCAAAGGCATTCCCATTAAAGTCATCACAGCTCTCCCTTTAGCAGGATCCCCAGGCCCTCAACATGATGAGTAGCTTCAGAAGCACTCCTTGCATTTGCCAGATCTAATTACACAGAATTCAGGGACGAAGTCAGCCAGTTTGATTGGAATATAAAGGGTATGAAATCCATTACTATGAAAAGTCTGGAGCCATATTGTAAATTCTTTGAGGAGAGAAAATCAAGCCTAATATTTCA
Source organism: Pseudochirops cupreus (assembly GCA_028627135.1). Taxonomy (NCBI): domain Eukaryota; kingdom Metazoa; phylum Chordata; class Mammalia; order Diprotodontia; family Pseudocheiridae; genus Pseudochirops; species Pseudochirops cupreus. Next base: position 135,871,388 of record CM053583.1, read on the forward strand.
AGCCTTTCACCATCTAGCTACAGCTTAGCTTTCCAGATTTATTTCACATTATTACCCTTTATTCTACATTCTATTTAATTTCTATTCCCTGAAATCTGCATCCCATCTCCATTTCTTCATGGAGTTTTTTAGTCATACCCCAAATATTCTCCTTCTTCACTTCATACTTTTAGAATCTATCTCCTACTTTGATTCTTGTCTCTGGTATTTCCTGCTTTGCCAATGTTTTACTGATCTTCCCATTTGTTAGTGTTTATCTCTACATACCTCCTATACTCTCCAGTAGAATGTAAGTGTCTTGAGAGGAGAGTCTGTTATTGGTTTTTCTCTGTCTGGGTCCTATACCAAGCACTGTACATTACATATAGCTGGATCTCAGATGGATCTGTCTTCTCATCAGTGTGAGATAAGATCACAGTCTATCTATGCCTTTCCCTCCTGTGGAACTCTGACCTGTGCCCTTCCTTAATTCTTCACAAGTGGTTCACCCAACACGTTGGGGACCTTCCTTTAGGTCTCTTGACAGTTAGGAAATACTAATGAGGTACACTGCTCTCTGTTATCCAGTGCTAATCCTGTTATATGACCAGCATATCTTTCCTCTGGTCATGAATGTCTTTGAAGATATCTTCTAGAATGTTTTTCCTGTACAATTCCTTGTTTGTATTTTTTTTTCTGTATCTAGCTCATTCATCCCATATTCTTCTCAGTTGCCCTTTAGGTGACCTTCATCTATGATATTATACATATGCAAAACTTAAGAAAAGCTTGTAGGATTGAACTTCACCTAAAAACTCTCTTCAAATATTTGGCACAGTATTCTCTAAGTAGCAGGAACTTAAAGAATGCTGGTTGTATTGTATTTAAATGTATAAATGCTTGTAATTACATATTTACACATATAGATATGAATACATGCTCAGACATTCAAATGCTCAACTGTACCAGTGATCTCCGCAATGTGAGTGCCCCCTCCAGGTGTCGAACACATCCATGCCTTCCCAATCTGTGTAACTTCTCATAAAGTCCCTACAGGCAGCCCAGTCAATGTTCTGGATACATTTCTCTCTTTTATATGTATATATGTTCATGTGCATGGGTGTATATGTTCAATATCTAGGGAACACAGTAGATTTCTTAATAATATTAGTTTTAGTCTTGAGCTCCTTTTATAGGAATAAGAAAAATTCTGGAGGGTGTGATGAGAGACAAGTGACAGGGAGATATTGTTAGTTAGTGGGCTATCATCCTTTTCAATTTTCCTAGGACATTTTAGGAATGGAGTAGAAATGCAAAATCTGTTTGGGAAACTGAGAAGATGAATATTTTTTAATGACTGTAATATTCTAGCCAGCAGTTATGCATGGATGCCATGCTGAGAGAGACAGTGAGGCGGTGGGGAGATAAAAGAAAGTAAAAGAATGGAAAGAAGAAAAGAAAGAATGAAAGAAAGGAAGGCAGAAAGAAAAAAAGCAAGATAGGAAGAGAGGATGAGGAAGGATGGAAAGAAAGAAGGAAGGAAGAAAGGGAGGGAGGAAAGATGGGAGGGAAGAAGCAAGGAAGAAAAAGAAGAAAAGAAAAAGAAAGGAAGGGAGAAAAAAGAGGGAGAGAGAGGGAGGAAGGAAGGAAGGGAGAGAAATAGAGAGAGAGAGAAAAAAAGAAAGGAGGAAGGAAGGAGAGGAAGAAGACAGGAAGGAATCCATGATAGATACTGGTCTTCTGGAGAGCAGAAGAACTGCTGGATAAGTTGCCATCTGCTGCTTCTGCTGCTCTGTCATCTGCCACCCTATGGGCATAATGCTGCTACTTGGCCTAGTTTCATGGTTGCCCAGCTGCCTCCTGCCATTTCTTTGCCTTAGCTCTTTTTCTTCCTCTGAGCCAATATCTGCAGCTGCTCCTGCTGCCTGTTGCCTGACCTCCTTAATGCTTTCATCATCCAGGATGGAAATAGGAGTAAGGAAAAGCAAGTGAGATTTCCAGGGATAGATAAAGAACACCAAAGGAGACTGATTGGGAGCAGTCTCCACCTGCACTCCCTGCCCCTACATATGGCTTCTGGACAATACTTTTTAGTTTCCCTCCTCACTCCCCCTCCACTGGTGCTTACTTGGATGCCTTCATTTATTCTCTCTTTGTGAAAACCCCTCTCTCTGTGATTTTTTTTCACATTCTGTTTCTCTGAATTCCAGTCCACAAAAGACACCAGAGAGGCCATTTCACCTTTGTCTTCTATTAACTGACTCTTTCCCATTTATTTTAGGATTTAGGTCACAACTTTTCATCGTCCCTTCATGAATTGTCCTTAGTCTCATCCTGTTCTACCTCTTGGGTTCAGCAGTTATGCATTTAGGGTCTTCCCACCTTTAGCTCACTATTGAAGCAGTTTTCTTTTTTCTTTTAAACTCACAGACTCTTAGGGTAGTTAACCCTTGGGGTGACCATATGATGAAGCTCTGCTGAAAATAAGCGCTTGCCTAAGAGTTTCCTGAACATCGGTGGAGGAAGAAAGCATTCAAGCACAATTTCTGGGCTCTCAGATCAGTGCCCCTGGCCATGGCACTGTATGCCCTTTTATAGTCGGCATTCTTCTGCTTTCAACTCCATTTGCAAGTTGAGGATTTGTCTTCTTTCTGCATTATCATTTCTCATTTCATCATGTCTCTTTATTTATCTTTAGGCTAGGTAATTTCAATAATGAATCAGAGATTGTTTAATTTCTGGATGTAAGCACAGCCTTTTTAGGCATTGCTTGGATGATGATTTACATGCTATGTGGCTTTGAATGTTATCATGTTTAGTAAGGATAAAATAACCATGGGCCTCTCCCTGTGTCTGCCAAGTTCTGAAGAAAAATCTTTTTTTGGCTGTTGGTGAAATCCCATGCACAAACTGGAAGCTGTAACTTAAACTAATGGAACGAGTGAGGGGAAGGAAGGGACAATAACAAAATCAGAAGATGGAAAAAACATATAGGTCCTTCAAAATCAAATTTATCTCAAGTGGGTTTACTGAGTTATAAAAGTAAAGCGTGTGTACATACCGCTTGCACATTCAAGCTCTAGCAATTCTCACAGATGTGGCTGAAGATGGGTGAAGAGGCACTATCGTGACGATAATACCAAGAAATGTGGGTGGCCTCAAAAATGAAGGCCATTGGAATTCCCTAATATCAACAAGGATTTCTTCAGCTGCATGAATGCATAGCTATCTAATGGGAATGAACAAGCATGGAGCCAGGTTACTACTCTGCCATGGTCAGTTATAGTAGATATCATTCTAGGTACCCGGCCTTGGAAAGGAGTATTCCTAGTCATTATGCCAACTGAGCTAAGAGGCTTCTTCTGCCTGACCCAAGAAGCTTCTCAAGATTAAGGAAATTGCAACGGCACAGGACAAAAATATTATTTGAAGTACCAAAAATAAATATAAAAGACATAGAAAGAAAATACGAAGGTGGAAAAATGGTCCTGGGTTTGGGCTTGCCATGCTTATTTATACACAAATCTGAAATGTTCCTGGGAAAAGTAAAAGTTTGCTGTTTTCAATACTTTTCACTTTTGCATAAATGCATGAAGTCTCCTGTTTCTTCCAGAAACATTAAAAAAAAACCCGAGGAAGTGAGGGTGCAAAGACTTAGGTTCTCTTTAGAAGGCTGTTTAGAAATATGAGCTTCTAAATGCTGGCATTTTGCTAACTCTGCATATCTGAGAAGATTTATTCTATTATTAAATTTGCCAACTTGCTAACAGGTATATACTGCAAAAAACCTGAATTTAAAATATTCTTTCTTTCTCTCTGTCTCTCTCTTTTTGTATTTGTACACACACACACACACCCACACACCCACACACCCACACACCCACACACCCACACACCCACACACACACACACACACACACAGGTTCGCATGCACTCTTTTCCAGAAAGCCATATTAGGCTTCCTTTCTTTTTCTAAATGTCTCTCTAAATGACCTTGATTGAAGAAACCTGACCCAACTTAGCATTAGCACACTTGTGTTAGCTGCCCCTCTTGACCTTCCCCATCTACCTACCATCAGAATAATAACAATAGTTAGAATTTAGATAAGACTTTAATGATTGTAAACATTTTATAAAGGCTATCTCATTTGAACCTTACAACAATTTTCAGAGATTGGTACTATTATTATTCCCATTTGACAAATGAGGAAACTGAGGCATAGGGAAATTAAGTGACTTGTCCAGGGTTGTAAAGCTAGCAACTGTCTGAGGCTGGGTTTGAAGTCAGGTTTTTGTTACTCCAAATTCATCATTATATGCATTACAACCCCCAGCTGACTAGCATTTTTGTTTCTCTCTATCCTTTTTCTACATCTCCTTTTCTTCCCTCACTTTTAATTTAAATAAAATATTCCACTTAGTTCTACAATTGGTGAGCTTATTAGAAACATTTTCAGGTATTATATAAGAATACTGGACTCAATCAGGTACAGAGGCTTTTATTGATTCCCTTTTACTATAATTCTTCAATTTTTCCAATAATTAAATTTTAAAAAGTAATACTAATTGTTTCTATTTGATCTCCATTAAATATAAGAAAAGGATGAGACTAGCCTATAGAGTTGGCTGAGTTAAAAAAGCAAACTCAAGTCTTTCAAGTTTAAGTCTCACCTCAGACACATATTAGCTGTGGGACTCTGTCAAGCCATTTGCCTAACCTTTCAGTTCCCAAGGCAGTTCTCTAAAATTTTAAATTTCCCAAGAAGACGCCAGATTTCCTCACTAGGAAACTCCCTACATTCCTATACCAATGAAATGACAAGTTTGGTTAATATAAAAAGTAAAATGAGATTTATATATCTGTTGAAAGTTCCCAAAGCATTTAACAATACATCATTTATACATATTTATATTTATTCTACTTTAAAAAAAAAGATTACTTGGCAAGATGAGGTACTAGACACTGAAGTCCTCTCTTGAGTTGAACTACAAGCATTCAAACTCTGCTACAGATAATGCAACTCTGATGACCCAGCCACGTTTTTTTATATGCTGGATGTATGTTTACCTAAAAGATATTTTACAAAGAACTCACACCAGGCAAGTGCTAACGCAGAGGTCAGAAGAAGTGCTACGTGAGCACTCTCAAGGTCTCTCTGATGAATTTTGGTTATCAATTGGAGACATAGGAGGAGACACTGGCACAGGACTGCCCAGCATGGAGAGCTTGCATCAAAGAAGGTGCATTGCTCTGTTTGCAAAGGAGAACTGCAAAAGCTCAAAAGAAACAGGAGATGCACAAATTTAGAGACATTTCCACTCCAAATATTCAAATGAACTATTTGTGTCTGAGTTGAGTTCCAAGCTCATATTGGACTAATCCGCTATAGTTGAACTCAATGTTACTTGACCCCAACATTGTGATGTCATTGGTGCTCTTCTATTAATAAGGATGAACAAAAACACTATTGCAATAGAGTCTTACACTAGCCCTTGAATTTAGTACTAAGATAATTGTCCATCCCGTTCCATAGATGGAACAAAATGATTCGACCAGCTTCTTCCCATTATTAATAAGCAGCAGAGGTGGGATTTGATCCAGGTTTTGACTCCATGTGCTTCTTCTGCTTCAAGTCATAGCAATATCTTGTGGGCAGTTTGAAGTTATTGGAGTTGCTCCAAGATTCACATTTGAAATTAATATTTTATTTATGACAACAATCTGACATGATTCTCAGAATGGGAGAAAACAGGAAATACCCCCTGGGCTTCTAAGTATTGTCTCCAAATTTTATTTTCATGCTTATCTAAGCCAATCCAATCTACCAAGCATTCATTCCTGTCCTCAAGTTTGCATTCCTCGGGAGCAATGAAATAGGTGTTCAGATACATAAAGGTTATCCCAAAGTCTTAGCAAAGTTTCAAAGTTACTAAAACTGATTTGCCCTGTTGGTGACCAAAGAATAGAGCTTGAAATTCTTGTTGACTGATAAGATGTGTTTTCTCTTGGAAACAGGATTGTCCCTTCTCAGTCTTTCTCTGAAAAACTTGTATTACTGGAGAGATAATCATTTACCAGGAAGAGTTTAAGCATGGTTTGCTGTAATCACAGAAGAGGAGAAAATGACCTGAGAATGACTTCAGTCTAAGTTTCTATTTCTAAAAATATATTGCATATGACATAAGTAAACATCCCAAAGGCACATGAGAAAGTGATATTTTAAGGTTGATTTAAAAGGTTTATGTTGATGATAATGAATACTGTGACTTCATGATATTCTGGAGCTCTTAAATGTCCTTACTATCTTTGCAGCCCCCAGAATTCACTAAACTGATCACATCCATTCAGTCAAACTATGATCAGATATTTAAAGAGTTGGCTTTAGAGGGATTGGAAGGAAAGCCAGATGTGCTTATCTAAATATCAAAGAAAATGGTCTCAGATGCATAGAGGAAAGCCAACCTAAGTAAGCTGAAATGCACTAGTACAGTAAATATTTACCAAAGAAAAAAAGAGATATCAAGATGTGATTTGTGCACCTTTTCTTTTTTCTCAAGGAAAGGAAGAAAATGCCCCTTCAGCAGGGACTGCAGCAAATTTGGTAGTAAATTGGTGGAAATAATTCCACTCTTATGTATTTTAGTTTTAAGATGTTTCTCTTTTCCTGCAAGGCTAATGGAACAGAAAATGGCTGTTGGGTCAGATAATGCCAGAGTAGCCACTCAGTGCAAGCATATGAATGAATTCCTCACTGGGGCCAATTTTCCCTAATGCTTAAAAAGTGTTGTGCTACTCTGAAAACATTTTTTCATTTGCTCATATTATAGCATCTGGGCCTTAGGTACATTTACGATTGTTTTGTATGAAACCTTTGCAGTATAGAAAGTGACAGAAACCTTTCTCCAACTGTCAGGTGATTATTCTTTTTTTCCTAAGGTATAAGTAAGTGCACAGCAAATTATTAGCTGCTGATCTTATGGAAATATATCTAAAACTATGATTCAGACATAGCACACAGGGAGCAGGCTTTAGTTTTGCTAAAATAAATTTTGAGGAGGAATTAGAAAAAAGAGAACACATTTGAGTTACAAAAATAACAGTCAAGGGCAACAAAATGACCCATTGGTTTCCTTAAAAGGCTTAAATGCTCTTTCCTCCCATGCCTTGACATGTTACTCTCCAAGCCAAGAAAATTCAGTGGCTTGCCTCCAGTATAAAGCACAAACACGACTTTTTGACATTTGAAATCTTCAGTCTGACTTCAGTCCAAATGACTCATTTCACATTATCTACCATCATGTACTCTTCAGTCCAGCCAAGTTGACCACTGTCATTCTAGCTTCCACATCTTTGCACATCCTTCCCCCCATATCTAGAATGTTCTCCCTCCTTATCCTCAGGACTTTGAATTCCTGATCATGTAATGGCTTAACTCAAGTAATACCTCCTCCTACAAGAGACCTTTGTGATTGTTTCATTTATCATCTTTACTCTTCATATGACTTTATATTTACTTTGCATACATTCCTCGTGTGCTTCTCTCTCTAATTCTAGTTTCCTCCAACCAATGCTGAAGCCATTGATCATGTACTTGAGTTCAAAGTCAATCCTTCTCTAGCCAAACATCCGACTGAAGAAGAACTTTTAAATGCCATTAGTCTCCTCTCAAGTGGCAAAGCATCCGGTGCTGATTTTATTCCAGCTGAGATTTACAAGGCAGGGGGTCCATTGCTCATACAAGAACTGACTGAAATCTTCTGGGTTATATAGCAAGAGGAGATTATCCCCCAGGCGTTCAAAGATGCCTCCACTGTCCATCTCTAGTTGGACAAGGAAATAGGTTGTTCTGCGACAAGGACAAAGGGGTCTCTCTCTTAGTCACTGCTGGCAAAAGTCTTTCCAGAGTCCTCCTTAAAGGAATGATCCTTTACTGGAAGGTGGTTATCTACCCAAGAGCCAATGCAGCTACAGAAAGGGCTGAGGAACAGTTGATATGGTGTTTGTTTGCCAACAACTCCAGGGGATGTGCCAGAAGAAACAGAGGACTGTACACAACATTTGTGGATCTGAACAATGCCTTAGATACTGTCAGTCGTTAGGGCTTCTGGAAGGTCATACCCAGAGAATTTTATCAGTATTATTGTGCATTAGTTTCATGATGGAAGTTTTACATTTATTCTAGAAAAGAGATGATGCTCTTGTGCTTTCCCAGTCACTGATGGAGTGAAGCCATTAAATGCTTACTCCCATATTTTTTAGCATGATGTTTTCAGCAACATTGCTGGACACTTTCAGTGAGAATAAAAATAGCATTAAGGTCAGCTACTGCATTGGCAGTGAATTATTTAAATCGAAAAAGCTATAAACCAAGACTAAAGTGGAAGGAGAATTGGGTTGTGACATTTTATTTGCAGATGACTATGCACTGGACACAGCCTCTGAGGCTGAGATGCAATAGAATATAGACCAATTCTCTGCCTCTTGTACTAATTTTGGCTTGACAATTAACAAGAAAATAGAGGTTCTTCATCAGTCAGCATCCACATGTGGAATCAATGATTATAGCAAATGGAGAAATTTTAATGCTGTGGTTAAGTTCATTTACCTCAGCAGTATACTTTCCAGGGATATACACATAGATGAGGTTGATGCACACATTATTAGAGCTCTTCCACCATATTCTATACTTGATAAAACATTACTTTGATTATATGTGTCACACTTGCATTTAAACCTCTTCTCTTGGGCTTTCTAGTATTCATAAGGGGGTATTCTTCTCTTGCCTCAATCCTCCACTGATGGTATTTCAAAGCACTCCTAGTTCCATTTAACCACTTAAATGTCAGACTAGCTTTTACAAGAGAATATTTAATTCAAAAGTATAGCAAGAACAAATATAACAAACACTCCCAATACCATGGGGGCATAATTGCCCCAAACAGCTCCCTTTCAGTTTTGGGGGAATGAGAAGGAGATTAGATTCACAGTTTAACTCAGTTCCTATATAGCATTAATCCCACCAAGTTCCAAATCCAAAGATTCCTGGATCCAAGTGACAGGGTTTATGTCCTGACCTTCTAGGACTTCTCTCCTGGGCTTGTTGTAACCTCCAACCTGTTATCTAGGCTCCAAGGTTCCTATGTCTTAAAGTCCTACTTCTGAGAATTCTACCTCTGTCCTTGGAACCGAAAGGACAGGGCAGACTAAACTTCCAAGCTAATTTAAGACCATACGGAATGGGGAAGTTGCCCCTTCCCCAGTCCTGCTTAGTTCATGATGTCTATGCCATGGAATGAATAAGATTTTCACTCTTGGATGCCACTAGAAAGAGACTCATTATACCTTCATCATACATAGATTTAAAGATGCCACTTGTTCCAGCTTTACAACCAATAGAAAGAAGCTGTTCAACCCATGGGAGAGACAAACACAGGATATATTCTCCAAGAAGCAGTCTCCCCACATGTGTGCTTCCATCCTAGGTGATCTGGGAACACATTAAAGCCCTATTGCATATGTAACCTTACCTGTTCCCCTGGCTGATTTCATGTATGACTCTTTTCTCTTCCTCATTAAGCTCATTGAAACCAGGAAGAATGTTATCCTGATATTTTGTAATATATTTGACAGACTGTTTTATTAAAACTTTTCAGGATTAGCTGGCAGTTCAAAACCTCTATCCTTAATCATATTTCTTTCCATCTGAGTGCACTGATAATACCATTCAATAATTTCAGTTTTCCTTAAATAAGAGTTGTAAACTCTCAGCCTTTAGTGGGTAGAATTGGTAATATCTAAACTTTTCTGTAATCTCTAAAAAGAAAACAAATCAAGAGTGTCAGTTTAGCAGACTTCTCTCCTTCTCACCATCCCCCACCTCCACCCAAGTCATTTCTTTTTTTCATCTCCTCCTCAACCCCATACAATCCTTTCTTATGAGCTAGCTATGCCCAGTTGGTACCAGCTCAGTTCAGAATCTTTCTGAGCAAAAAAAAAAAAAAAGAAAAAAAAAAGAAAGAAGGAAATGTGTACCTCTTACCCCCTTTTTGCTCAAATTTAGAACTGTGGCATTAATGAGCAAGAACATCTTGGAAAATTGAAAATTAATAAAGCAATGGAAATAACACCTTGAAAATTCAACTGCAGCCCCAGCAGATGAAATCTCTTTGTTCATTACCTCCATCTTGGCTCCTGAACTGCACTAGCCTTTTGAGAGGATTATAGCACCATCATCAGAAAAAAAAATAAAGCATAAAAAAAAACCACTAAAGAAAATGGTAGATATGGTGGGGTATGGAATAAACATATTGACTTCTGAAAGGGCTCTGGATCTGAGTCTTTTCTAAATTAATATACTGTGTAACTCACTTGAAAGTGTGTACTGCATGATCATCATTAGCAGATTGGAATGGATATTAGATGTAATTTGTGGTTTTTAAGGAGATTCCAAGTCATCAGATTTGTGATACATGGTAAGTTGAATGACTTATATTTTTTTGTCATTCTGCTCAGTCTTTTTGTTAGGCAACAAGACTTAGTTGAGTCCAGATGTTTTTGCTACTACTTGCTAATCATAGTATAACCCTACCAAATGAGGGCAGAATCATGAATACTATCCAGTTTGCAACATGACCCTCACTCTTTTCCTCCTGTATTTTGCCAAGGAAGAAATGAACAGCCACTAGAGGTTACACCAACCTCAAGAAACTTTCTCAGCATTCAACTATATTCACCAGGTTTGACAAGCTCAGATTTATCTTTTCTATAATTTATATGTTAGTTATTATTGAAATACTAAAAACCTTAAATACTGCAGTGCACTGGCATTTATAGCTCCTCATATTAGTCGGTATCATTCCAAATAACAGACGATAACACTAAATGGAATTATTTTTCCCTAAGGTCTTTGCTAAACCTTTAAACAAATGTGCAAGGCATGTGAATGTAACCAGAAGCTAACTAAAAAAACAAAACAAAACAAAACAAAAAAACCCTTCTCTCAGGCTACTTAATGAATTGTCATTTCATTATTTCATGTCTCGAATGCTCAAAATGTTTTAGCTGCCCAATAATAAGATTTTGGGTATTAGCTGAACCTTACAGTGGCTTTATTTTTCATTTTAAAAGAACCTTAAAAGCATCTGCTATGAAAATCTGCTTGTCTTTTTCTCCCTTTTCTTAACATAACTCCCTTTACTATGCTTCTCTTCCAGGTATGAATATCAATTTGTTTAATTTGTACAATCATTAGTTATGTTTCCCATATATGTATGTCTTCTGTGTATGTAAATGTCATGATTTTCTCAGGATTGGTTAGATCAGGGGTTCTTAACTTGAGATCCACAGACCTTCAATGAGTTAATGCCAAGATTTCAAGAGGTTTAGGAACTTGGATGGGAAAAAAGTACATCTTTTTCCCCCCATAAACGTTTGATTTCTTTCGTAATCATATGCATTTGATTTTGTGCATTTAAAAATTTATTTTGAGATGTAGTAGATAAGGCTTCACTGGACAACCAAAGGAGTCTATCACACACACACACATACACACACAACACATACAACACACACACACACACTCTCTCTCTTTCTCTTTCTCTTTCTGTCTCTGTCTCTGTCTCTGTCTCTCTGTCTCTCTCTCTCTCTCACACACACACACACACACACAGCATTTCCAGACACAGACTACATGTTCACTTTGAAGCTACCTTCCTCCAGAATCTTGGGTAGCATGAGTCTTGCAGAGTGAGAGAATTTGAAAAGCCCTTGTGGGGAACAGATGCTCACAGGAAAGGTTTAAACTTGGCCCTGCTTATCTAATGGCAAGCTAGCACTCCATTTTGCCAAAGAAGCACTGATCTCATCCACTTTTCTTCATTATGGTCAAAATGGAGAGTGGATGATACCTCTAAGTACAGTAGTTTCAAGAAAGGAGCTGAGATTACTATGTATTAGTCCTTGTGAACCACGAGATTTAGGGCATAAAACAGGGAAGGAAGAAAAGACAATGAAGGAAACAGATAACTGTTCAGAGAGGAAGGGGCAGAACAAGAACATGCACGAGGGATACTTTTTTTCAATCAATTGATAAGCATTCATTATGGATCTACTATGCATCATGCATTTTTCTTGGTGCTAGGGATAAAAGTACAACGAATTAGACTATTTCAAAGTGAAGAACTTTATTAAATGGTGTCAAATGTTTCAGAGAGATAAAAGAGAAAGAGGTAAAAGGTTTTTGACTATTTTAAAATCTAGAATACAGCTATTTTACCAGAATAGTGAAGTATTAGGAATAAATATTAGTTTTCATATATGCATTCCTACTTACTTCCCCACTCTACTTCCTCTTCACTCAAATACATTATTATTGAGTTTAAAAAAAACAAGTGGCCAGAACAATGGCCCTCATATTAATGTTAGTTTCTATCTTATAAATTCCTCCACTGACATCATTCATACTCTTAAAAGGTATGACAAATTGTGTGGCTCTCCAAACTATTTCCTTGCCTTTCAGTGCTGAAACCCATCATTAACTGCTTCTGTATGACAAAAAGCAGCAGACTGCAATGGAATTTAGAAAATGTTGGGGGAATGGGCCATCTTGATGAAGTGGCTGAAGCACTTTACTAGGACATGTGTTTGAATCTTGGCTTTCCTGTTGACCAGTTGCATGACCCCAGACATGTTGTTTCACTTACCGGCCTTCTCACCAATAAAACAGGAGTAATTGTTTTCTGGCTCTCTTACAAGACTATTATTAGGAACTTGCTTAATAAGTCTTTAAATTCTACATAAATGAAAGAACTTATTAGAATGACTTTTTCTTTCATGACTTTATTGTTGCATTTTCACAATTTTTGTCTACAGTAACAAAGGACTTGGCAACAAGTAAAGCCCTATTTTACTCCTGCAATATCTCCCTTCAGGGTTGCAGGTGTATTCAAATCTGAAACAAATACTCTAAGAGTAGGCAAAGATTTAAAACTGAATTGGCTTAAAGCTTAAACAAAAACCAAAAATAAATAACAAAGATCTTAGCAATTGGTCCCCCCACTTGCTGGAAAATATAGAGAGAAGAAATGGAAGCAGTGTCAGATTTCATATTTTTAAGCTCAAAGTTCACTGCGGATGGCCATGAAATTTAAAAACAAAACCAAACCCTTGCTCCTGGGAAGGAAAGCTATGGCAAATCTGGACAAGATGCTAAAAAGCAGAGAAATCACCTTGCTGACAAATATCCATATAATCAAAGCTATGGTTTTTCCAGTAGCAATGTACGGTTGTGTAAGTTGGACTACAAGGAAAGCTGGGTGTCACTGAATTGATGCTTTTGAACTGTGGTGCTAAAGAATTCTTTTGAGAGTCTCTTGGACAGCAAGGATATCAAATAAGTCAATACCTAAAGAAATTAATTCAGATTATTGACCAGAATATTTCAAGTATTGAAAAAATGAAACTCATTGGAAAAGGTTCTGATATTGGGGAAGATTGAAGGCAAAAGGAATAGGGGATGACAGAGTGTGAGACAGATACATAGCATCATGGAAACAACAAACATGAATTTGGAGTGACTTCGAGAGATAGTGGAGGACAGGAGGATTTGGCATACCATGGTCCATTGGGTCACAAAGGGTCGGATATGACTGAATGACTAAACAGCAGGCAAAGATTGAACTCATCCCTAGACTAAATCATACTCTGTTCTTATAAATGAGTCTTGGTTGGCAGTGAGATGAAATAGATCAGAGATCCCTGAGACCCAGGGCCTGAAAAGATCCACCGACCTACAACATATGTTCAGCAGTTCATAAACAGTAATTATTAGGTAGGATTCATCTTTTACTCATCCTTTTTCTTCCCCTCACCCCTCCAAGGTCTCTTTTCAGTCTGTGGCCAAATCTCATTTTAATCTATCTCCATATCATGTTTGAACCATACCCTTTCTCTAAATTCACACCACCACTGCCCCTAGTTCTGTTCCTCTAGTCTGGACAATTATGAGTTAGATATCTAGTGTCTCTCCCTTTTTCCAGTCCATCTGTAATGTAGCTGCCAGAATAATTTTCCAAGGGCAGAGGTCTGAGGAAGTCATCCCCCTGATTAAAAACCATCCTTGGCCCCCCATTACCTCCAGGATAAAATTAACATTACTTCACTTGACATTTAAGGCCTGCACAATCTGGCTTCAACTTATCCTTTTTAAGAATCTGGTAAAACTATGAATTTAATAACTATCAATGTACATGAGCATTTCAAAATACAAGGAGAATAAAAATAGGATTGTATATAAAACCTCAAAATTTGATCATATACATTTATTTTTAAAGAGAAAGGAAATCAATCTACCTTTTGAGCTTTATTTTCCAAATCTATTTTCCATCCATGTTAGACAGTCAATTGTCCCCTGAACTTACCATACCACCTCTCTCTGTATTCATTTGTACTAACTATCCTTGGTGTCCAGACTATACCCATCTTCTTTACCAACACCTTTTAGCATTCTTCTCTTCTTTTATGTCTTAGCTCAAATATTGCCAGCTCCACAAAACCTTCCCTAATCTTCCCAAATTAAAGTACTCCCTTCCAATTCAATTTTCTTCTCTTGTTCTCCTTTCCTTCCTTCTTTCCTTCCTTCCTTCTTTCCTTCCTTCTGTTTTTCCTTCCATCCATCCTTCCTTCCGTCCTTCCTTCCTTCCTTCCTTCCTTCCTTCTTTCCTTTTTCTGCTCCCCTCCCCTCTCCTGAATTAAGTCATATGTGCCTAAATGAGAACTTGCCTCCTCCCTATACAATCCTATAGCCCTCACTTGAGTGAAATTTTGAAATGCTTTGGTCTTAATGATTTGATAGTTCTCTGTGTGTCTATGTGGGTGAAGCAGGGAGGTAAGAGGAGGGGAGGTGTGTGTGTGTGTGTGTGTGTGTGTGTGTGTGTGTGTGTGTGTGTGTGTGTGTGTAAAAGAATAAAGTACAGGAATGCAGATGCTCTCCTTTGTGGCACAGGCCATGAACATAAGATTACTGCAACTGAATCATCAAATCACCTACAGGACAATGCAGCTTTCTCCTTAGCTGTCAGGAGTTAGCAGACTATTTTCTCCTTCCCACCATTCTCTCAGCATCACACAGACATCACCACATAGGCTGGATAGCATAGATTCCAGAAAGAAAGGTGTTACATTCACCTGGAGCAGCTGAGAAAGGGCAGAGATTGTTCCTGAGTCTCCATGCTCTTTTCTGTGTGTGTGTGTGTGTGTGTGTCAAATTCCTTTAAATTCCCAGCTAGAATAGACTAAGATCACTAGTGATCTAGGGAAAAATGGAAGGAGAATCAGATATTTTTTTTATTGTAGAAAAAAAAGCTGTAAGTGAAAATATGACTCTACCTTCTATAAATCAAATGTTTTCCACCTGACTAATTTTATTGGACTTACATTCTGATGGGGAAAATACTTCAATGCTTCAATGACCTGTATTTTCATTAGTGTGAGTTCTCCTTCCACTAACATGGGTCATCACACCTTCAGGGTTTAGTAGAATTTTTTTTCAGAGTTGCTCTAGCCAAAAAAAAAAATAACCACCCTTCAACCAAGCTGTTGATAGGTTTCTCCAAACTTAACAAGGCTGGATCTTGGATGACAGAATTTTCTATATTCTGGCCTAGCCTTTTAAGAACCCCAAATTGCCTCTAGGCCATAATAGGTTGGTGAAAATATAATAAAAATTCTAATGTGAGAAATCTGGCAAAGTTACATAATTATAAGGTAAAGATGTTTTCTGAAAAAATTGTCAGCATACACGATAAATTACAGATTTAGCATTAAAACATAATTTTGGTAGAACATTTTATATTATCTTTAGGCTACAACCTTCAGAGCAGGATCTATACACTAGAATACCTAATTATTTATATTGGTCTATGAAACAGAAATATATCTCAAGTAAGAATTACCTTAGGCATTTAATTGTTTCTTGTAAATGGATTTTGAAGTATTTATTAATAAGCATAGGGTTATATACATTTATAGCTAGAAGAGACCTGTGGGGCCTAAATTAGGGATATTCACTATAATATTTATAATTAGGGGTCTCTGAATGTAAGACATTTAAAAACGAGGAGACTTGATCAGTTTCTTCTGATCATATTAGTTCCTTCATTTGGCAGAGAATACCTCCTAAAATGAGTGATCAGAGATAACCAGGGTCACACTAGGGAGAAAAAAGAAGAAAACTCAGATAAAAAACATATGTGTCCAAAAGAGATTAAAGTATATTATTTACAGCCAGCTGCAAATGGAAATGGGGTGCTATCAGGCTCCAAATCTATATGTGGAATGGAGCATGGTGTAGCACTTCTCTAAACTGGGGTGGTGTGCCAGGTCTAAAAATAGTTTTCCCTTTTGGTATAGGAAGAATCTTATTTCTGTCATGTGTTAAAGATATTCCCTTTGGTGTGTGTGTGTGTGTGTGTGTGTGTGTGTGTGTGTGTGTGTGTGTGTGTGTGTGTGTGTGTGGTTTGAGGGTGGTAACTGGTGGGAAGCAAGGTATCATAGGCTACTCTTGATTCCTTGAATTCAATAATTAGCTGATGAGGAAATTAAGTTATGACGTGGGAATGTTCCCAATTTGTTCAAGCAAAGGAGGATATGGAGAGTGTTATCTATAATTTTAGGTGCTTTAGAGGCACTCTGCCCCAAATAAATATTTTACCTATAAAATTATTATTGGGAAAAGGCCAGATTCTTTGTTCTTTTTAAAAGTGAAAGCAAAAAAAAAAAATCAAGGGACAATGAACACTTAACATACCATTTGATATGGACATGAATCTTCCAGGAGAGTTCTGGAGGAGTGTCAGAAAATAACATACTTAAAAACTTTCTCTTTAGGGATTCTACATATGAATTCCAGCTCAGACTGCCTCAGTCCAAGGGGTCTGGGTTTCTTTAACAAGAATTCTAATATTAAGAAGAAAAAGTTGTCAGATCAATACAGCTACCTATACTCATACATTTTCCATTGCAAGCAATATCATTATATTTATATTCCCCAGAGTGGAAAACAAAAGTGCCTGTGATTTCAACATTCAAAAGTAGAAAAGCATCTTCATGTACAGCATGGTCCAAGGTATAAAACTACAGAGACCAGACATTATGGGAAGTATTGTAGCAGTAGAAGTTTTTTGGGCCCTTTCACAGGATTATTTAGTCTAATCCCCTAATTATTTAGTCACGAATGAGAAAAGTGAGGCCTAGAGAAGTCTGATTTCCCCAATGGCATAGAGGTCTTCTTAAGCAACAGAGAGGAGTTTAACCTGTTTCCTCTTATATCAAGGCATGCAGTCTTCTGTAGCTCCTATGTGTTGCTTATGATGAAAGTCAGCTCATTTCTGCTGCCCCCTCCCCAGTATCACTAAAGATGAACCATCCTGGATGAGATAGACAAGGAAAAGAAAAGAAGGAAGGAAGGAAAGAAGGAAGGAAGGAAGGAAGGAAGGAAGGAAGGATAATTGAGGAGGTTTATTTCCTTCTTTATTTCCCCTTCTCAAAATAATATTTTCAAATGCATAAAATAAATTACATAGGAATTTTAAAGGAAATAAAATATACTGAAATAATTATCAAATATTTTTAGAAGGCAAATTCACAGAACCCTGGTTAAGAGCCCCAGGTCTGAATCATTTCTACTTTACTAGTCCCTAAAGAGATTAGAGCAAATTCACTTTCATGGGCCTCATTTTACACACTTTCTTCTATTTACACTGCATTTTTTAGTTTTAAAAAATAAAGAATAAACTGTTATTTTGTCATTTTATAGATATTTATCCATAATAATGGGAATTTATTACAAGAGAAAAAATGATAGTATCCTTAAACTAGGCAAATAAAACAAACCTTTTCTTCTTCTGTTTCGTACAGGCCCTCCAAAGGTCCAACTCCCTTTTACGCTGAGGAGCCATTAAATTTACCTCCCTGTGGAAGCTCCCTCTGAGAAAGAACACTTATGCAGAAGCCATCCTTCTGGAAGCAGCTTTACAATATTCTCTTTAGTCTCTGCTTGTTACATTAAGATGCAGGTAGAAAGTGCCATTTCTACAGGATTAACACTTCAAAGCCTTTTAGTTGCACCATAGTGATTACCATGATACATTATATTCTCATGTTATCAGCCTGTGAGTAACCTGCTGTTACTTTGGTTGGAAGTTGAGACCATTAAGGTCATTACACAGTTGTACTACCTCTTGAACTAAAGAGGGAATCCTTAGGAATACGATTCCATCCATTGGCTAAAAAGACATGATAATTTTGTATGAAAGTATTATTTCTCAACTGCTCAGTTTCAATTCCCTACAGTTTAATTCCAGCAAATTTTGAAATTAAATGACTCACCAAAGCAACAAATGGATGAATTATCAAGAGGGCATGAGCAAGCTATGAAATATTAAAAGTGAAGAATTATAAAGGAGAAATATAAAGGGAGTCATCTAAGAAAAGTGTGACCTGAAAAAAAATTTCCAGTCACATAGTGAGTGACAACAGATGGGCAGTCATCTGGTTCCATTATTATTCATTCAATGTCAATAGAGGAAAAGACTCTTGTATTTTGGATGGACCCCCTATGGTGAATGTATGTGAAGACAAGGTCTTGTATCACACAGCATTGACTGACACGGATAAGTTACAATTTTTATCAATGTAGCCACGTTAATGAGGTCACAGATGTCATTTGAGCATTCCCTCCCCCCCAGTTTTGTGCCTAATTTTACAAAAGTTTGTTTTTTCACTTTTGCAAGTGTCCATATTTTTAATATAATAGATAACATGGGGAAAACTGAACTTACTGTTTCCCTTCTCCTAAACCCACCGCTGTGCTAGACTTCTTTATTTCTGTTAAGGGCGCCATGATTCTATGTTCAACTTATTTTGAGGAAGGTTGTGAGAAAAAGAAAGAGAAGAGAGAGAAAACCTTGAGCCAAATGAAGAAAAGGAAATCATGTAGGTGATTTGGAGGGTTTTGGATGAGTAAAGTAGAATTTTAATTTAAGAAAGACTAATTTGATGAAATTTAGGACGATTTAAGGGAGAGTAATCTACAAGCAAAGATATTTTCCCATATTCTACTTCATGGTTAAAAAGGGAGCAGAATAAGGAAAGTTAAAAAGGATCAGAATTTAAGAATATCATGAAATACCATGCTACATTAGTTAAAATAGTTCATTTGCAAATACTGGATGCAGAATGAAAATTTTTATTTCAGAGTAAAATAATATCTGCTTATTAGTCAATAAACATTTATGACATGTTTACCATACACCAGGCACCATGATAATCATTGGGGATGAAAAAAAGATGCATAAGACAGTCCCTGCTCTCCAGGAGCTCACAATCTAGTGGGGGAGAGAACAAAAAATATCCATCAGCAGGGTATGTACAAGAGAAAATTATCAGGAGGAGGAAGGCATTAGGATTAAACAGGATTGGTAAAGGCTTCTTATAAAAGTTGGCATTTTAGTTGGGACTTAAAAGAAGCCTGAGAAGGAAGTGGGAAGAGATAAAGAGGGAGAACAGTCCAGGTATGGGGGTGGGGGTAGCTATTGGAAATACCCAGAGACAAGAGATGGAGTGTTTGATTCATCAAACAGCAAGGAGGCCACTGTTACTAGATTGAAGAGTAAGTAGAGAGGAGTAAGATATAAGCAGAGTGGAAAGGTGGTGGTGGTCTTGGTGGTATGAGGGTAAGTTATAAAAGGCTTTGAATGCCAAATGTATGACTTTTTATTTGATTCTGGAGGCAATAGAGAACAATTAGTGTTTATTGAATAGGGGGGCAGGGTAATATGGTCAAACCTGTGCTTTAGTAAGATCACATGGGCAGCTGAATATAAGATGGATGGGGGTAAGGAAAGACTTGTGGTAGATAGACCCACCAACAGACTATTGCATTTCGAGTTGCAAGTTTGAGTTGATGAAGACCTGCACCACAGTAGTATCAGAAGAGAGAAGGGGATATATTTAAGAAACCTTGAAAAGGTGAAATTGAAAGGACTTGACAAGAGATTGGACATGGGCTCAAGAGACAGGGAGAAATTGAGGATGATGCCTAAGTCATCAAGCCTAAAGGACTGGGAGGATGGTGTAGCCTTCAACTGTAACGGGGAAGTTAGGAGGGGGAAGAGTTTAAAGGGAAAGATAATAAGTTCAGGTTTTGACATGTTGAGTTTGAGATGTCTGTTGGAATCCAGTTCAAGATATCTGAAAGGTGGTTGGAGATGAGAGGCTGGTGGATGGGTAGGGAAATTGGGGCTGAAAAGGTAGATTTAAGAATTATTGGCATAGAGGTGGTAACTAAAGCCATGGGAGCTGTTGAGATCACCATGTAAAATAGCAAAAGAAGAGAGAAGAGGACACAGGCTAGAAAGATGTGAGCTACATAAGGTTAGAGGTTGTTACCTGAATGGGGATCCAACAAAGAAGACTGAGAAAAAGGGTTCTGATAGGTAGGAGGAAAACCCAGAGAGGAAAGGATGACGTGCTCAAAAGTAGAGACAAGAGAGAGTATCAAGGAGAAGAAAGTGATCAACTGAATCAAAGGGGAGAGGTCTAGAAAAATGAAAATTGAGAAAAAGCCTTTGCATCTGACAATCATGGTTAACTTTTGAGAGAGCAGTTTCAGTAGAATGCTAAGATTATAAACTTAGTAAAAGACTAAGAAGAAAGTGAGAGGAGAGAAAATGGAGGCACCTATTGTGGATGACTTTTTTTTTTTCAGGAAGTTTAGCTACAAAAGGCAAAAGTGATACAGGACAATAGTTAGATGGGATGCAAAAATCAAGTCAGATTGTTTGTCTTTAGGATGAGGAAGACGTGAGCATGTTTCTAGGCAGTAAGGAATAAACCAAATAGGCAGAGGGAGATTGAAAGTAAGTGATAGTACTGGGATAACAGAAGGAGCAACACTTGTGCAGGTAGAGGTGTTAGCTGTAGGAAGGAGAAAGGCCACTTCTACGTGTAAGACAAAGGTGAAGGGAGAGATAGTGGCAGAAGGCAAATGAATGATGAGAAATGAGGAAGAGAAGAGGGAGTTTACAGCTAATGACCTTATTTTTTTCTGTAAAATCTGAAGCAAGTTTCTCAGTCAAGAAGGTGGTGGAAGGGGAAGCCCTGGGAAGTTTGAGGAGGGATGAAAAGGTTTGGAATATTGTGAGATGATAAAGAAGGTGTAGAAGGTGTAGAAGGATTGCCTGGCAGAAGCACTTGTAATTATTTGCATTTAAGGGGTATGCGCACGGGCAGTAGGTTATTATAAAAAATACACCAATTTTTGTGCCCAGTCTTTCTAATCTTAAGAAGAATCAGGGAAGATTAGGGAGTAAAATCTAAAGAGGGGACTTCAAAAATATGTATTTTGGGCGGAGCCAAGATGGCGGCGTAGAAGCAGCAACATAGCGCAGCTCTCACATAGCCACCCCAAAATACCCATAAAATAGGACTCTAAACCAATCCTGGAACTCCAAAACGCACACAAAGATACTTCCCACTAAAGTCAGCTA
>CM053583.1:135893412-135910195 GCA_028627135.1 Pseudochirops cupreus
GCCTGCAGGCCGGGACGGGAAGCTGCAACGTGGAGGCGGGTGCAAAACCTCTGCCTTTCACTTTTCTGCTCTGAAGGCCTTCTGGCCAGACTGCTTATCTCCCCCTTTCACAGTTCCCATTCACAGCTGCTGCTAATCTGCTCACCTGAAGCTCCTCTGCTCCTCCCGTCCAGCCGCCCCCAGGGCACAGCCCAGCTTCAGGCCAGGCTGGTTTTGGTATGCAGTGCTGATATGGTTCCTTGTAGCCGAGCTGACTTTAGTGGGAAGTGTCTTTGTGTGTGTTTTGGAGTTCTAGGATTGGTTTAGAGTCCTATTTTATGGGTATTTTGGGGTGGCTATGTGAGAGCTGCGATATGTTGCTGCTGCTACGCCGCCATCTTGGCTCTGCCCCGATTTTTATTTTTCTATCCCAATGCCTGGATACTTAATAAATGTTTCTTGAATTTTCATTGAATATGAATTAGTAGTATGATATTTACCCTCAACTGATCTGTAATTTCATTGACATAAGTGCTCCCTCTAGTTGTGTTTGCCATCATGTTTGCCTCTCCTGTCATATTCTTCTTCATGATCTACCACCAATCTTCCCTAGGGACTCTAGTCCATATGCTAAAGAGCTTTAGTTGGGTATTTTAACATTATGTAGGCATAGTACTTGGGAAAATGACAAATGATGATAGAAGTTATAGCTACATGTTTTCTTTGTCAAAATTAATTTTGAAAAGGAAGGGCAGAAGCAAAATGTGAATGGAGAGCTAATACTCAAGATGACCAAGGAGATAGTAAGAGAACATTCACCTGCCCCTCTTGAGTTTTGACCACTTGACCTAGATGAACCACAATCTAGGGTACTGAAAGAACTGACACATAGGTTAAGGTTATTGCTAAGTGTCACTGTCAATTATCTTTGAAAGATAGTCAAAATTGGTAATGGAACCCTGGAATCAAAGGCAGGCAAGTGTCCAAAAATGGAAAGAAAATGGAATTTGCAAACTAGAGAATAGTGAACTTGGTTTGATTCTTGATAAATTTCTAAAACATATTAAAAGGATGCTTAGTGGACATAAGAAAATAAACCATTGAAAACAGAGAACCATCATAACCTCGTTAGAAACAGGTCATGCCAGGCAAATTGATTGGTTTTTGTTTTGTTTCATTTTGTTTTGTTTTGTTTTAGTCGGGATTAGTAGACATTTGGGAAGGGCAATATTCTAGATATAGTGAAAAAAGTGTCACATATTTTTTTTCTTCTGGAAAAGATGGAGGGATGTGGGCTGAACAATAGTACAGTTAAGTTGATTTGGAACTGCTGGAAGTCCAGACTCAAGAAGTAATCATTCATAGTTCAAAGTTTAACCTTTTGCTTGGTCTTGTGATGCTTAACATTTTTATCTGTAGGGAAATGCATTCAGTTTGATGGCATCAATCTTGTACCATGCTTACAGCTGAGAGATAATCTTATTCAATTGGGGAAAATTCTTTTGACTACATATTTCAGAAAACTGTCCCTGGCAACTCATTGTCTTTCAGTAGATATATTTAAAAGAATGCCCTCTAATAAGTGAGGCTTTCTTTCAGTTCAAAGTATAGGTAGCAACACTGAGTACATGCACAGAAAGATTTCTCTACCCCCACTACATACCAATAAATTGGATAAAGGCATGCTTTTCAAATTTACAAATGACCCTAAAGTTTGAGGTATCTAACAACAAAGTTAGAGAGCTAGCATGCAAAAAGATCAAACTATTGAGTTGAATCTTAATTTTAGTAGGAAAAATTATAATATCTAACACAAGTGTTTTTTTCTTCTTCTAAGATAACTAGTACAGGCAAATATAACCATGGCTTATCCATTCAGTCCTTTTGAAAAAAAAGATTCAGAGACTTTGGGGGAATTGCATGACTTAAGATCATTGTATAGAAGAAAAAAATGAGTGCAATTTTAGGTTACATTAAAAACAGCATAATATCGCAAACTAGAGAGGTAATATAAAAGACTAGAGGGGGATAGATCTGTTTTCTTCTGACTTGGTCAGACCACATCTGAGACAATGCATATGGTTCTTGATGGCATGTTTTGGGAAGGACATAGATACAGAATTCTCATAAGACAGCAAACAGGATGAAAGGAAATTAAGATTCTATGACTTGAAGGTCAGTTGAAGAAATTAGAGATGCTTACCATGAAGGAGAGAAGAAGGGAGGGTGGAGGGGCATGATAACTATCTTCTAATATTGAAAGAGTTGTCCTGTAAAAGAGAAATAATAGAAACACAGAATTTGAGAGTTGGAAAGAAACTTAGTGAACATAGAGTTTGACCTATACATTTGGTTTTTTGTATTTTCAGTAGGAATATCTAGGTTTATAACCAATTAACCAGTTGACATACTATTTGAAGACTTCAACTATACCAATACTGGCATTTTCTCTGTAAACAAACCTCAAAGATAATAGAGTTGCAGTCATGTGGAAGGATGGTTCATAGATTCATCTTAGATGAGCAAATAACACAGATGGTAAAGTTAGTTTTTATTAAGCACTCAAGGCAACAAGAAGAATCATTTTTCAGGACCCTTGGTCATTTTAGCTTGGAATGCCTATATTGAATGTATAATTAAAGAGATCACTATGAAGATAATCACAGCTTACTCACCAGCATATGTTGCAAAGAATAAGGAGTCAGTGAAATTCTATAAAGAACTTGATAAGATTCTCCAAATTGAAACACTAGTAAATTGTATTTTTTATTTTAACTTTTTTTTTGTTATTCTCAATGTGACAAATACGAACATTTCCTAAAACAAGGAAGAACAGGAAAAATGTATATGTAAGCAAAAATCTCATTATGTAGAGCTTAAAAAATTTACTCAATTAATGCATTGGTTCCAAAGCTTGTCTATGTTAACCTCTGAACCCCCTTCTTATGTTTTATGTGTGTTAAAAAAACAAGACTTCAGTTATGTTCTTTCTTTTCTTCTTTGTTATCACTATTCTTAGACAACTTCAGTCCCTCAATTTTCATCCCTTCAAAATTCTCTCTATGACCCTGACAAACAAGAACAGCAATAAACCTCTATCTCCTAAAATATATTAATGTAATCAAGCAAAACAAATCTATGCATTGCCCATGTCTGGAAACCTATGTGTTATTCTGTACCTCCAGTTTATCTCCTCTCTGTCCAGAGGTGAAAAGCACGATTCATCAATGATCATGCAAAGTTGTGATTTTTCATTACACAGATCAGAGATCTTAAGTCTTTCATAGTTGTTTTTCTTTATAATGTTGTATTAATAGAAATTTTTTTATGGTTCTGCTCAATTCACTATGCATTAATTAATGAGTCTTTGTAGATTTCTATACATCTGTTCCTAATGTTGTTTCTTGTAATTCTTTTTATTGTTTCTTATAGTGTAATAATATTCCATTACATTCATATGCCATACTTTGTTGAGCCATTTTGAAGTTAATGGCTACCCTTTAACTTTTCAGATCTTTGCTACATGATTATGAGTATTTTAAAGCACATAGTGCTTTCCCACTTTCTTTTATTTCTTTCTGGGTTTATTCCTAGTATCACCACTTAGTGATATGGGGCTCTAGTTCCAAAATGCTTTCCAGAATTGCTGGACCAATTCTTAGTTCCACCAATCTTGTACAATTGTATCTGGCCTTCCACAATCCTTCTCACAACTGTGAATTTCTTTTTTTTTGTTTTGAAATTTTTTATTTTTTTGTGTTTAGTTAGTTTGTTTTGTGTGTTTGTGTGTGTGTGTGTGTGTGTGTGTGTGTGTGTGTGTGTAGGAGTGGGTTGGTATTTTTTTTTTAAGTTGAATACCTGCTTCATGGATCGTTTCTTAATTCTCAATTCTTTCTACATTCCTAAATGTTGATAGCATTTTATTTAATAAAATTACCTATTGTTTCCATAATTTATCCTTTAACCCACCATTTTATTTAGGATTTTTATTGTAATTTGTTTGAATTCTATATTTAAAATATTTTATTAATTATAATTTTATTTCATTGTGAGGAGTAAAGGATGCATTTAACTTTTTTTGCATTTATGTATTTACTTATGAGCTTTTAATGACTGAGGAAAACGATGTATTTTTATTTTTTAAAATTAATTAATTAATTTTTAGTTTTCAACATTCATTTTTATAAGCTTTTGAGTTCCAAATTTTCCCTTCCTCTCTGTCCTTCACCAAGATGGCATGCAATCTGACACAGACTCTACTTATGCATTCATATTAAACATATTTCCACATTAGTCATGATGTAAAGAAGAATTAGAATTAATGGGGGGAACCACAAGAAAGAAGAAACACAACAAAACAACAAAAGAAAAGGAGAGCAAATAGTGTGCTTCCATTCACATTCAGATCCCAAAGTTCTTTCTCCAGATGTGAATAGCATTTTCCATCATGAGTCTTTTGGAGTTGTCTTAGATCCTTGTATTTCTGAGAAGAGCTGTCTATCAAAGTCAGTTTTCACACAATGTGGTTGTTACTGTATACAATGTTCTCTTGGTTCTTATCATTTCATTTAGCATCAGTTCAGATAAGTCTTTCCAGGTTTTTCTGAAGTCTGCTTTCTCATCATTTCTTATAGCACGATAGTATTCCATTACATTTGTACACCACAACTTGTTCTCCAGTTGATGGACATACCCTCAATTTCTAATTCTTCGCCACCACAAAAAAGCTGCAATAAATATTTTTGTACATGTGACTCTCTTTCACCTTTTTTATGATCTCTTTGGCATACACCTCTAGAAGTGGTCTTGCTGGGTCAAAGAGTATGTATATTTTTATAGCCCTTTGGGCATAATTCCAAATTATCAGTTCACAACTCTACCAACAATGCATTAATGTTCCAATTTTCCCACATCTCCAACACTTATCATTTTCCTATTTTGTCATGTTAGCCAATCTGAAAAGTGTGATGTGATACCTCAGAATTGTTTTGATTTATATTTCTCTAGCCAATAGTGATTTGGAGATTTTTTTTCATATGACTACAGATAGCTTTAATTTTGTTTATCTGAAAACTGCCTGTTCAGATCTTTTGACTATCCATCAATTGGAGAATGACTTTTGTATTCTTATAAATTTGACTCAGTTTTCTATATATTTTAGAAATGAGGTCTTTATCAGAGACACTGGTTGTAAAAATTATTTCCCAGTTTTCTGCTTTCTTCTTAATCTTAGTTTCATTGGTTTTCTTTGTGCAATTTTTTTTTTAATTTTCAATGATCTATTTTGCATTTCATAATGTTTTCTGTCTCTTGTTTGGTCATACATTCTTCCCTTCTCCATAAATCTGACAAGCAAACTATTCCTTGCTCTCCCAGTTTCCTTATAGTATCAACATTTATATCTAAATTGTGTACACAATTTGATTCTGTTTTCATATGTAGCATGAGAGATTGGTCTATGCCTAGTTTCAGTCATACTATTTTCCAGTTTTCCCAGCAGTTTTTGTCAAATAGTGAGTTGTTATCCCTGAAACTGGAGTCTTTGGGTTTATCAAACAGTAGATTACTATAGGCATTGACTATTATGTCTTCTGAACCTAACCTATTCCACTTGTCAACCACTCTATTTCTCAGTCAGTACCAAGTAGTTTTGATGATTGCTTCTTTTAATTCAGATTAATATCTGGTATGGCTAGGCCACCTTTCCTTGCATTTTTTTTTCTTTTTGGAGGTGGGAAGGCAGGGCAATTGGGGTTAAGTGACTTGCCCAAGGTCACACGGCTAGTAAGTTTTAAGTGTCTGAGGCCAGATTAGAACTCAGGTCCACCTGTCTCCAGGGCTGGTGTTCTATTCACTGTGCTACCTAACACTCCTCCCCCCCTTGCATTTTTTTTCATTAACTCCCTTGATATTCTGGACCTTTTGTTCTTCCAGATGAATTTTGTTATTATTGTTTATAGCTCTGTAAAATAATTTTTTGATAGTTTGATTGATAAGGCACTGAATAAGTAAATCGATTCAGATAAAATTCTCATTTTTATTATATTAGCTCAGCCTACTCATGAGCAACTGATATTTTTCCAAGTATTTAGATCTGACTTTATTTGTGTGAAATGTGTTTTGTGATTGTGTTTCTATGGTTCCTGTGTTTGTTTTGGCAGGTAGACTCCCTAATATTTTACAAGGTCAACACTTACTTTAAATGGAATTACTCTTTTCTTTCTTTTGCTATTGTGCTTTGTTAGTAATATACAGAAATGCCAATTATTTATATGGGTTTATTTTATATCATACAACTTTGCTACAATTGTTTGTTATTTGAAGTAGTTTTTTACTTGATTCTCCAGGATTCTCTAAGTATATCATCATATCATCTGCGAAGAGTGATGAACTATTCATTTTTAAAAGTGTGTATATTCCCTTCTATTTCTATTAATCACTAGAAATCTATCATATTTAACTTTTCTAAAGTATCAGATCCTTAAATTTTCTTATTTATCTCTCTGTTATACATGTCTAGTTCTCAGAGAAGTGCATTGAGGTGTATAGTTATTAAAGTTCTGCTGTCTATTCCTTATTGTAACTTAATTAACTTTTTGTTCAAATACTTAGATGACATTCTCTTGATGCCCATGTTTCTAATTTCAAATGTCTACTTAACTCTGGTCTTTTCATAAAGAATGCCTGAAAGTCCACTATTTCATTAAAGATTCATTGCCTTTCCCTCCATGACCACCCCCCACCTGGTCAGAGACTATAATGAGATTTGCGAGGTAAATTATTCTTAATTTTATAGCTAATATTTCTCCTTTAGAAATATTTTATTACAAAGTTTTCTTTGGTTTATAGCAATTTCTGCCAAGTATTGATATTTTCCTGGCTGGTTTTCTGTTGGTATTTTAATTCTTTCCTTCTGATCCTTTGTAATATTTTTACTTTGCCTATTAAGTTCTGGGTTTTGGCTCTGCCATTCCCAGGAATTTCATTTAAGGAATTTCTTTTGGAAGGAAAATGGTCGATCATTTCAGTTTTTGCCTTTCCTTCTGGTTATAGGAAAAGGTGTTTTTTGGTATTGATTTAATATTTTCTTTCTCCCCCATTATATGTAAAAACAATTTCTAATATTTAAAAAATTTTTAGTTCCAAATTCTCTCCTTTCCTTCCCTTTCTCCTTATTGTGATGGAGAACAATTTCATATAACTTATACATATGCAGTTATACAAAACATCTTTCCATATTAATTATGTTGTGAAAGAAAACATAGACCAAAAAACCCACAAGAAAAATAAGATAAAAATAGTATGCCTTGATCTGCTTTCCAACTCCATCAGTTCTTCCTTTGGAGATGGATAATATTTTTTTAAGTCCTTTGAATTGTCTTAGATTTTTTTTTTTTTGCTGAGAATAGCTAAGTCATTCACAGTTGATTATTATAAAATTTTGTTGAAACTGTATACAATATTATTCTGGTTTTGCTCATTTCACTTTGCATCAGTTCACATAAATCTTTCTGCGCTTTTTCTGAGATCATCTTGCTCATCATTTTTATAGTGCAATAGTATTCCATTGTAACCATATACCACAATTTGTTCAGCCATTCTCCAGTTGATGGGCATCCTCTCAATCCCCAATTCTTTGCTATCACTGAAATAACTGCAATATATATATTTCTATATATATGTCCTTTTCTCTTTTTTAAAAATCTGCTTGGAGTACAGATCAAGTTGTGTTATTGACAGGTCAAAGGATATGCATGACTTTATAGCCCTTTGGACATAGTTCCAAACTGCTCTCCAAAAAGGTTGAATCAATCCACAACTCCACCAACAGTACATTAGTGTCTCAATTTTCTCACATCCCCTCCAACATTTGTCATTTTCCTTTTCTATCACATTAACCAATCTGATAAGTGTGGGGTGTACCTCAAAGCTGGTTTAATTTGCATTTCCATATCTATTGTAATTTAGAGTATTTTTCATATGACTTTAGATAGCTTTGATTACTTCTTCTGAAAACTGCTTTTTCATATTCTTGATCATTTATCAATTGGGGAATGCACTTATGTTTATAAATTTCACTCACTTCTCTATATATTTGAGAAATGAGACCTTTATCAGAAAAACTGCTGTACATTTTTTCACAGTTATTATTACTGTGTATTTCCTTCTTTCCTATTTTCCTCCTGCTTATCCTACTCTCTCCTTTTACCCTGTCCTTCCTTAAAAGTATTTTGCTTCATACTAATGTGTCCCCCAATCTGCCCTCCTTTCTGTCAGGCCATCTTCTCTTTTAACCCCTTCTCCTCCTGCATTCCTATAGGGTAATATAGATTTTTACACTCAACTGAATGTATACCTTGTTTCCTTTTTTAGACATTTCCAGTGAAAATAAGATTCAAGTGCTCTCCCCCAACTTCCCTCTCTTCCCCTCCACTGTAAAAGCTCTTTTGTATTTCATTTATGTGAGATAATTTACTCTGTTCTATTTCACCCTTACCTTCCAGTGCATTCCTCTTTCTCACTCCTTAATTTTATTTATTTTTTGAGATCATCACATTGTATTCAATTCATACCCATGCCCTCTATGTATACTCCTTCTATCTGCCCCAATAATGAGAAAGTTCTTAGGAGTTACAAGTATCATCTCCCCATTTAGGAATGTAAACAGTTTAACCTTATTGAATACCTAATGATTTCTCTTTTTTTGTTTACCTTTTTAATCCTCTCAAGTCTTGTATTTGAAAGTCATATTTTCTATTCAGCTCTTACTTTTTTCATCAGGAATGCTTGAAAATCCTCTATTTCATTGAACATTCATTTCCCCCCCGAAGCATTGTACTTAGTTTTGCTAGGTGGGAGATTCTTGGTTATTATCCTAACTCATTTGCATTTTCCAAATCTTATATTCCAATTTAGATCCTTTAATGGAGAAGTTGCTGAATCTTCTGTTGTTCTGACTCTGGCTCTATGATATTTTGAATTGTATCTTTCTGTCTACTTGGCAATATTTTCTATTTAACCTTAGAACTCTTAAATTTGGTTATAATATTCCTGGGAGTTTTCATGTTGAAATCTGTTTCAGGATGTGATTGGTGGATTCTTTTTATTTTTATTTTACCTCTAGTTCTAGAGTATCAGGGCAGTTTTCCTGGAAAATTTCTTGAAAAAATTGTATCTTGGCTCTTTTTGTAATTCTTATAACGGCTTTCAAGAACTCCAATAATTCTTTAATTATCTCTCTTGGATTTATTTTTCAGGTCAGCTGTTTTTCCAGTGAGATATTTCATATTTTCTTCTATTTTCTTTCTATTTTAAGTTAGTTTTATTGTTTCTTGATTTCTAGGGGAATCATTATATTCCACTTGTCCATTTCCAATTTTTAAGGGATTATTTTCTTCAGTGAGCTCTTGTTATAGTAAATTTTAGAAATTTACACTCATTATTTCTTAAAATATAATATCTGGGCCTTTTTATTTTTGTTGTTTCCATGTAGTACAATGGTGCTCAAGTTATTTATGCTGAATCTTTCTCCAGGCTTTCTATCTCTCCTCTCTCTCTCTCCCTCTCTCTCTCTCCCTCTTTGTCTAGTCTAATTTCAAGGAGCCCAATCTTTAAGTAAGGCTCTACATTTCTGTTCTATGCCACCAATCATCCTTTCAAATCTTTATGCCATAACTCTTATTTCATTTAAAATTCCATGAACAAAAATCTCTTACTTCTTTTCCCCCCAGTATTCTCACAAAGGCCTTTTGATCAAGTATTTTTATTTTATTTTTTTCCCCTCAGAGGCTCTGTTTGTACTATGGCTTTATGCTGATTTTCTGGACTTATCTTTTAGTCATCTCTTGACCCTTAATATTTCTTTATACTGTTGAATGTCTTCTGTTTAATCATATCTGTTGCCTTACTAATGGAGCGTGTGTGTGTGTGTGTGTGTGTGTGTGTGTGTGTGTGTGTGTGTGTGTGTGTGTGTAGGGGGATGTTAATGCTGGGATCCACCCTTTCCCCAAATTTTGGATGGGATAGTCAGTTTCTTTTTGGTCCTAACCATTATTTCCTGGACTTCTGACAATACTTTATATGTCTGCTAATATATTTATACTTGGAGCACTGGAAGGCTTCAGGATGCCCAATCAAAGTTCTGAGGTCAGTTGTTTTTGCTAAGTATTTTGCTTCATGCTTCTTTCCCTTCTGGGACCTCTTCTGTTCAGGTATTGCTTCAGGATTTCATCCCCCTCCTCTCCTCTCATCTCCCTACTTTATTTTCTTATACACTTTCATCTCTGCTGAAACATCTGTGATTCAAGGGCAGATACTGGCTTTTGGTCTATTTTGGTCTACTCAAATGCATCTTGACTTTCCTGAGATGACATACTTCTATTGCTCACAGCTTCTTTGTCTTTTTGTGCAGTCCTAAGCTTGGTAAGGGAATTTACTGATATTTCTATTCAAATGTCTTCATCTGGTACTCATTGATAGAGTATATGTGGGAGTCCATCTCTTCTCACCATCCTGATCTGAAGTCCAACATTTATTTTAAATGCAAAGGACAAAGTGGAAAACATGATTCAAGAATAAGAAATGAGAAAGTCTGAAGACTGATAAGTTATACTGAAGTGTTATAGCAATGTATCATGGATATTTCCTTTTAGGAGTGAATTGGAAGCAGGGGTATGCTGGAGCCAGCTCAAACGGGCTTTTGAGAGATCATTGTTACATCATCATGTGAACATTTGTACCTGTAAAGTCAAGAAATATTATAAATTAGAGCTTGATTTATTGCTTTTTAAAATTGATTTCCAGTCTTAAGAAAGTGGTGGCGAAATATTAATAATGCCATACATTAAAGTGTATTGTACAATATTTTTTGGAAGCTTATTATAAACATTTACCAGTATGCCACTGATTGGAAAATATTGTATGTGAAACAAAACAATGTCACACACATATGCACATAAACACAAGTGGCTATATTTTAAGAGACAGAAAGCTTATGCTTACTTATATAATGACCATTTATGTACTAGATGACCTGTATAGCATGATCAGTGCCTTGTTAGAACAAAAATAAAATCCGATCAATCAATTTTAATTTATTAATTACTTATTATGCTCCAAACTCTTTGCTAGATGCTAAGGTTGCAAACACAAAACTAAAATCATCTCTGTCCTAAATAAGCATATATTTTATGGGGAAAAGACAGCACGTACACATACAAATAGCTAGAAAATAAGTACATACAAAATAAATACAAGGTAATTTGGGGGTGAGAAAGGTAATAGCGACTAAGACCTTATATAGCAAATATCTTTTGAGATGAATTTTAAACAATACTAGAAATTTTATAAGAAGAAAGGACGAAGAAAAGAATTTATGGTAAGCAATCTCAACAACTCTACTCTGACCTGTTTGAATAATTTATGGATGCCAAAACATGGGAAATGGAACAAGAAGAGACACTGGCACAGGCTATCACCATTTCCTACAGAAATGTAACTGCTGTAAAGCAATCATTACAATGAGAATTCTAAAAGAGCCCAGAAACTATCTGAGCCAGAAAACACTTCATCTCTTTGCAAATTGGAGAGACAGGAAGCCAAAGGTAATAGTAGTTTAGAATATAAACTCATTTATAAAGACTTATGGAGGAGGATGGTAGAAGATTATAAGTAGTATTGCCTCATAAAACAGCAAGAAGCAACGGAGGGGAAAATGAGCTTGTAGGATGATAGGTTTGAGTACCATAATATGGTAGCCAAACAAACTAACTCAATCCGAGACTGCATTTGTTGAAGAATTGTGTTCAACATGAGGGAGGCAATTAAACCTCCCCTAAACTAAAATATCCCAGCCAGACTCCATCTCAGATAATTGTTTAGTTCTGGGTACCGTAATACTAGAAATGATACTGATGAATTAGGAAGAGTTTAGAGGAGAGTAACTAGTTAGGAGAAAGAGAATATTTAACCTAAAGAAGATATGCTTTAGAGGGAATATAACTATTGTCTTCAAGTATTTGAAAGGAGGACATATGGAAGAGGTGTTAGACTTACCCTATTCCCACCTTGGGACTGAGCTGTCCTGATTGGTGAGTGAGTGAATGTAAACAAACAAAGTCTATTGTGGTGAACTATCCCCAGATAAGTACATACTTCCTATCACCATCTGGTCCTCCAAATTTGCCTATTTTCTTGCCATCCCCCTTCTTCTTTGCCTCCATATTCTACTTCTTATTCTGGAAACCATATTCAAATCAATGCCACTGCTTCTAGAAAAGGCATGTCTCTTCCTTAGATCACTAGAGACTCAATATCCCTGTGAATTCCCAAGTTAACACACTTCCTGGGATAATGCTTACATGTATATGTATATATGTATATATATATATATATATACATATATACATATTATTTCTCACTATTAGAAAGCAATCTTCTTAAAGGAAAGGACTGCTTTGCTTTTTTATTTGTATAATTTTCATTTAGTGTAATTCTTGGCATTCAGTAATGGTTTAATAAATGTTTTTTTCATTCATTCTCCATCCTACATTCCTTATTATTTCCATAATAATAGCATGAAAACCTGGGTCACATGCTTTCATGTACTATAGATAGGATTCATTTAGTGCATCATTTGGCGTCTTAGAGCAGATAATAGCTATACCACATAGTACTGGTCACTAAGAACAGAAATCAGGATACTGGAAATCAGGAAATCTGGGTTATACTTCTTGTCCCCCTGTTACTCACTTGTATAAAGTTGAAGTCATTTCACCTTTTCATGAATGCCATAATGTTTTTACTTAACACTTTACCCATATTTGTAAAATATATAGAAGGACATGTGATTTTGTAAGTATAGGGAATTCTCTTCACTAAGGTAGATCACAATTAGTCTATGACTAATAAGGTATGTCTAAGAGAGTTGCCTGAAGCATAGGTTAAGTGTCTTACTCAATGTCATATAACTACTGTCAGAAGTGGGGTTTGAGCTTCCCAACTCTAAGATGAACATCTGTTTATTGTACCACATTACCCATGTGTGAAATATAGCAGTGAAATTGTTAGAAACATGGAAGTAGCAAGTGGAAATCATTGTCAATATCTAGAGAAACTGAAGCTATTTATTCTGAGGAAAAGAAAATCAAAGGGAACATAAAATCGTTGTTTCTATCTGATTGAAGGACTACCATTATGAAAGAGAGAGTTCTTCTATTTGGCCTTAGGGCAGAACTAGAAGCAATTGAATGAAGCAAATAGGAAGCTGATTTGGCCATAAAAATAATAAGAGTTGGCATTTATATATTCTTTCACAGTTTTGCAAAATGCTTTTCAAAAACAATGATATTTGGGGCTCAAAAATTCTATCCTTTCTGCTGTAGGCATCATTATCGCCATTTTGCAGATGAAGAAACTAAGGGGCAAAGTAGTAAAGTACTTTGCTCATCTTCATACAGGCACAAGAGGTAGATAGGGCCTTAAGATCTAGTTTCAGAGTCACATAGATAAATGAATATTCTTGCTGCCATGACATGCATTGATCCAGGGAGAAAAAGGAGAGAGATATCCTCTCTCCCTACATTAGAAATCCATGGACAAGATACCAAAGTCCCAAATCTCATTCCCCAAAGAGAGACAAAGAAGTCAGTCACTCCTTTTAAACTTTATTGTATGAGCTGCTCTTTCTGGACCAGTGGCTGATTCTCTTTAGTTCACTTATCCTCCCATACTTCTGGCAGAGGAAAAAGAGATAAACCAGGAGTCTCAGGTCACTCATGCGATCATTAGCAAGCCAGAACATGTAGGTCACTGGAAAGGCCCTGCCCATGGGGTCTGCTGAGAGGGGCTTGGACATAGGCTCATCTCCATAGCTCTCATTATATAGAAATTATCTAGTGTGTCATAACTGCTCACAGGACATGTGTGGGTGTGAAGAGCTGCCCACTAAGTGACCTCTCTAGCAAGTAACTAAATCTGTGTTTGTCTCAGTTTCCTCAGCTCTAAAATTGGGATAATAATAGCATATTATATATATACATATATATATACATATACATATATATGTATATATATATATAAAATAGCATATAGATAGATAGATAGATAATAATCAAAGGCTTATCAGAAGGATCAAATGAGATAATATTTGTAAAGTGCTTAGAACAGTGACTGGCACAATCCCTCCCCCTTCCTTCCACTCTAACAGTAAGCTACTTCTATAACATTAGTCACCTAGTCAAGCCAAAGTTCACCAATACCATGTTGAAGTGATATTCATCCCTACTTTCATGAGACGAAAATTTCTTGCATGGTAGTAGTTCCCATTATTTCTAGTCCCGCCTATAAATGTATGAATGCCTCTTTGGCAAAACTCTGTGGCTGTAGAAAAATATTTATTGCCCTGAAAAAATCATTACCTTGCCACTACCTGTTACTGCATAAATCATGTGAACATGTGGAGAAGCTGGTACCTTTCCATATTTAGGACTCCTGACTCAATATTGTCATTTGCTTTCCAGCTGCCATTATAGTGTTCTATAAAATAAGCCACATCATCAAATCAAAGGGTTTTTACAAAATCCTGCATTTGCTATCTAAAGTTACAAGTCTATTAAATTCATTTACTTTCCAGGGTAATTCATTTCCATGAGAGATTTCATTTCTATATGTGCTGAGATCTTCAGAATTTGACTTATCTCTGAATTTTAGGAATGCCTGGAAACCAGGTTCACTCCATCACTACTTTTACTGAGTATTCATTAAGTTGTACAGTATCCATTGGGTGCTCCTTGAAATAAATCTTGGCGAGAATCAAGCTTCACAATAGTGAGGTTGTTTGTCACTGGGAGACATAAATTGATCACAGTGAGCAGATAATGTAAGGAGTTACATTGGCATGCCTGACCATTGCAATTTAGGAAAACAAAAATAACTTTCAAGGAATAAGCCAAGGAAGTGTCTCATATAAAAGTCTGACAATGCCATGGTAAGCTCCCCTTTAAAGGAGTATTAATTGTATTCATTGATAAATAATGCCCCCTGCATGTAAACACTATAATTCATTTTCATGCCTCACTACATTCTAAGTGTTCAACTTCTTAATTAGGCATCTGTTAGAAAATGAAACTTTTTTTCCCCTGCATCCGGTATGAGCCTCTTTCTTAATGTAGCTTGAATAATGATACCTTCTTCCTCAGGAGAGACTAATTTGTTGCTTAAAATGCTGGGAAGGAAGTTGCAACATTTACATTGCATTAATTGTTCAGTTGTGGATACAACAGGACAACTGGATGCTGCATATTTCACAATGAGATGTTGTCACCCTCAAATAAAGTCACCATATGGATCTTTGGCAGAATGCTGAAGTCATGAGATTTCACTCTAGTATTATCTATGCATAGGGATGCTTTCCCTAACTGGAGATTTTACATACAATCTTCTGATTTGCTACTACTATGTCACAAAGAAATACTACACTTTTCTTTTTTTTTTTCTCCTTGTTTTCAAATGTGTATGGGGAAAATTTTTCACTCTCTCCATTCTTTGGGTTCCTTGGATAGTTTCTTAGTGGTAAGCAGAATGTTTTTCTTTATTGAAAAATAAAAATAGTCTCTAATTTTCCACTGATCAAAACATCACAGATTTAATTTTGAGATTTCACCTAAACTAACCCCCTCATTTTACATATCAGAAAATTGAGTGGTTATGACTTGTCCAAAGTCACATAGTTAGGAAATGGAAGAGACTTAGTTCAGTTTGAGATCTTCTGACACCAATAAAGCAAATACCCCACGTTTTGTTAGTAGGTTTGTACGTAAAATATTTCTACCTTGGTAGGACCTATCGAGGCATCTGCTCTTCTATTATAGCTTCATGAATCCAGGGTCATTTCCTCTTCACAATAAGGTATCAGAGGAGGATTTTGGTAGGAGATCTGATGTCCCTGAGGTAGGGGTTCTTAATTTTTTTGTGTCTTGAAACACACTGGCAATCTAGTGAATGCATGAACCCCTTCTCAGAATAATGTTTTTAAATGCACAAAACGGCACAGAATTACAAAGGAAACCAATTGTTTTAAAATAGAATTAACAAAATATTTTTAAAATAAAAAAAGCATATGAGGGAATGAGATAAAGGGGGTTATAGAAGGGTGCCTATATTAATGGGAATGGGATAAAGAGAGAATACCATATATATCTGGAAGGCTATAAATCTCTTCTAAATTCAGATAGGAACAAGACAATAAGGGCAAAGGGCAGGGAAAAAGGATAAAGGAAAGATCTTTGGAGTGGGGATAGGTTAAGGAATAGGAGAGCAAGGTAGCAAGGAGAAGTAAAGTAGAGGAGGCAGGAGAGACAGGAAATAAAAGATACACAAACATAAAATAAAGATCAGGAGTAGAATTTATTAGGAAAAAAAGCAGGGGTAGTAATCATGTAGTAATCTCAGACAAAGTTAGAGCTATAATAGATTTAATCAAAAAAGAAAAACAGGGAAACTACACCATGTGTCAACCATAGTAATCAATATTGTTTTAATTTAGACTATTTAAAATAGCCAGACAGTATAAGGTTGGAATATTGCCATGGTGTAGAAAATGATGAGTTGGTAGACTTAGAAAAATATGGAAAGAC
This sequence comes from Pseudochirops cupreus, assembly GCA_028627135.1. Taxonomy (NCBI): domain Eukaryota; kingdom Metazoa; phylum Chordata; class Mammalia; order Diprotodontia; family Pseudocheiridae; genus Pseudochirops; species Pseudochirops cupreus. The sequence continues at coordinate 135,910,026 of CM053583.1, forward strand.
TTGGACTTAAGAAGGAAGATCTTATCCACTGTAATGCCATGTACCAGCAGATTCCCAAAGGAATGCTACTGTGAACAGCTTTTAGAGTTCAGATTACAAAATATAGTGAACCTCTGTTTATTCCATTACAAATCAAGACAAACATTCAAAACATTATAACATTCACAACA
>CM053583.1:135910695-135929542 GCA_028627135.1 Pseudochirops cupreus
CAAAAGGGAAAGAGTCAACCTTATTCTCACTGAATCTGGCTTAGGGAAGGAATGACATACTCTAAACTGGGCATCTTGCCACATAGTAGAGTAGGGGAAAGGGGGATGAGAGGTGGGGTGATGGAGGGGAGGGCAGGGTTGGGGGGAGGGTTGATGAAAGTGTACACTTCAGGGTAGAGAGTGGATGGTGGGGGGTGGGATAGGAAGAAGGGACATGTAATCAGACTCTCACAATACACCCACTGTGAAGAGGTTCTGCGTAATTACACATGTTCAGCCTGTGTTTGATTGCTTGTCCTTCCAGTGGGGGTGGGCAAGGAGGGAGGAAGAGAAAGGATCTAGAATTTAAAGTTCTATAATCAAATGTTAAAAATATATATGTATATATTATTATTATTATTAACTACATCCAACTGGAACTTGAGATACACAGGCACTGTGGTAGGGAGGTCCATCCTGCTGTACCAGAAAGTCAGGGGAGTGAGGGGGGAAGATATAGGAGAGAATAGATTGGGGGAGGGGGGATACAATGGGATGGCTGTTTAGGGGCAATGGGTAGGGGAAAGATGGGGAGAAAATGTGTAACTCAAAATTTCGTGGAAATGAATGATGTACACTAAAGTAAAACATAAATAAAACGAAGAAAACTTTAAAAAGAAGAAAAGAAACAGAGAGATGCTTATCCAAACACCACCACCAACAACAGCCATGTTCATGGATTCTAGGTTAAGAACTCCTGCTTCAAGACAAGCAATCTAATAACCACAACTTAGTGAAACAGACATGTCCAGAGTGAAAGAATATTCCCTGAAAGTAAGACATTGGACATAACTTAAAAATGTGAATCCCTCTTGTTTCCTAGGCTTCCCCTATTTTATTTACAACATTGATCACATTTGCTGTGGCAAAATCAATATGCTATCTTCTTCTGCCAGTCAGCCAGTCACAAAGGTAAAAGAGTCCCTGGACTTTGAAGAGCTCACAATCTAATGGGGAAAAAAAAAACAACATGCAGACAACCATGTAGAAACAGGCTCATACATGATAAATTGGAGATGATGAACAGATGGAAGCCACTTGCATTTAGGAAGGGTGGGAAAGGTTTCCTATTAAATGTGGAATTTTAGCTGAGATTTGGAGGAAGCCAAAGAAGCATGCTCCTGCCCCTAAAAGGTTATGGAAATAACCTAACATAAAGGCAGTCTGGATTGTGGGTTTGAACCTCAAAACCAGATATATGGGTTGAAATTTAGTGATTTCCATGCTGAGTGACTGACCACTTGAGCCTCACCCAAATTCTTTTAAAATGAAAAAAAGCAAAATGAAGAGAAGACCAATTTTCTTCAGTAGTTATATACTGGGATCATAAATTTACTTCTTGTGGTCACATTAGAGATCATTCAATCCAACACTTTCATTTAAAAAGTGAAGAAATTCAGGTTTCCTCAGTTGCAGATGAGGAAAAAGGTGTCAGAGGGTACACAACCAATAAATAATAGAACTATAATTTAAATTTGGGTCTCCAATTCCCATTCTACAATGCCTTACTCAAAGGATTTTAGCCTGCTCACCACACTGGAAAGATAAAGTAGATGAAAAATATATGTTGCCCAGATTTCAATATGCATTTGGATGAACACCCTATAGAATTCTGGGATAAATAACATAGATGGACAATTGACTGGAATAAGACTGAAAAAGGAAGGAAAGAGTAAGATCAGTCAGAAAATTCTTTTATTGAATCTGTTTTCCATGAAATAAAAAATTCATCTTTTCAAAACAAATAGTTAATGAATAATGCAACGTGACAATCAGACATGGAATACCATTTCTTCTAAAGAACTAAAGATGAGTAATGTATGACAGACATGTAAAAGTGCACAGTTGCTATGTGAAGACTGGCACATGTAACTAATGAAAATTTCTAAAAAGGAAATTGTCAAACACCTGCAGGACAGGAAGAAAAGATGTGCTGGTCATGTGGCAAGAGATAGGGATTAAATAACTGGTGCCCTCATGACATGGCAGAAAGAGAGAAAGACCTCCAAGACCCCAGTGGCAAACTTTCAGAAAACATGGACAAGGGTGGCATAGGATAGGCAAGCCAGTCTTTCTCAATCCTCTATGCTACCCCATTTTGCTAGACACCTCTCTGTGTTGAATATTTATGTATTATTTGATATACATTTTGATTTTCTGTATGTATGTTATAATGTAAGTTCCTCAAGCTCAGGGACTTTTACAATTTTTCCTGTCTCAAGTATTTTGCATACAGAAAGTGCTTAATAAATATTTGCTGAATAAAATTGGATTAAAAAGTGATCTATGATTACAAGACACTTTATATACATTATTCCATTCACTAATCATACTAACCATTATTTTGTATTTTTATATATTCTATAAGTTTTCAAATTCTGTCACTTGTTTTTAGTTGGCTTTTTAAAGTGTCCTAAATAAATCATCATATCTTCTGCTGAAAGTCACGTTTAAATTTAATAAATTAAATTTAAAAATCCCTTTTTATCTAGGCTTATTCTCTTTATTTGTCTTTCTTATTGCTATAGCTAGAATTTCCAGTACCATGATAAATAGCAGCAGTGATAAAATGGGCATTCTTGCTTTATCCCTTATCTTATTGGAAAGGCCTCTATCTTTTCTCTGGGGTATAAAAATGTTTGCACTTTGTTGTAGCAAGATTACTTATTGTGCTAAAGGAAGACTCTTTTATCCCTATGCTTTCTAGAATTGTAGGTTTGTTTGGGGTTTTTTTGTTTTGTTTTGTTGTTTTGTTTTTTTTAACATAAATAGGTGGGAGGGTTACCAAACTTTTCAGCTTGTATTGCCACAGGCATTTAAAAAAAATTATTAAGATAATTTACTTAATTTCTAGCCCCACCTTATATCAAAACAAGCCTAATTTCCTCATATAATCCAACTTAATCAAAATGCATAATCCTTTTAATATGTTTTATAGAATATTTGCTGTTTCACTTAAAATGTTTGTGTTAATGTTCAGTAGGTATAACAATTTATACCTGTCTTTCCCTGCTTTGTTTTGCCTTAATTTAGGCATCAAGATCATATTTTGATCACAGAAATAGGTTGAAAGGATGATTTCTTTTCCTATTAATTCAAAACATTTGTAATACTTGTTGTTTGAATCTTTGATAGAAATCACTCGTGAATATATCTCTTTTTTTGTTTTCTTTGGTGGTTCATTAAGGACTTATTCAATTTCTTTATCTGAAACTGGGTCATTTGGGTTTTTAATATTTTGTAAGTTTTTATTAATTCACTTTGTTATTATTTGGGACATTTAATTGGGAAAATAATTTCTGATAATTTTCTTTATAACCTCCTCTACTCTGTTTAATTCTCTTTGTTTTCATTTCTTAATCACAAACAATTTTATTTTCCTCTCTCCTTTTCTTGAAATCAGATCAGCAAATTGCTTGAGTACTTTATTAACTCCCCTTAGAAAAAGAGCTTCTAATTTTATTGGTAAATTCCAATGGCTTTTTTTAACATTATCAACTTTTTTTCATTTTCAGAATTTCTACTTTGTTGTGCAATTGTGTGCTTTCAATTTGTTGTTTTTCAGTTTAAAAAAAAGTTCCCAATTCATTTATTTTTTTTCTTTTTTTATTGTTGAAAAGCTTTAGACATGTAAACTTTCCCCTAAGAATTGATTTAGTTGTATCCCAGAAATTTTGTTATGCCATTTTTACATTTCTTTCAATAAATAAAATAAAATTTTTTTGATGAAAGTTTCTATTATTGGGGGCTCACTTTGAGAAGACTTGTGTGATTTGGCCAGATGAGATTCTGGGCAGTCGTTGAGCCCCCCAGCTGTGAAAAACCCAGATGTTGGTGCTTCCCTCTCTGGTAACTGAATAGGTAACTGATGTAATGGTCAGGCACTGGAAGCTGTCTGCTGATCTGTTTTTCTGTTTGTTTGTAACTTGTGTTCGCGTTCTCTGAAGTTCAGGGTGCTGACTTTTCCCCCTGAACTAGGTAAATGGATATGCTTGATTAAAGTGAGATTGTTAACCCATTTTGAGTTGCTTTCCTTTAGAAAAGCAGATCTAAGAACCTGTGCTAGTAGCCGCCCTAGGTATGCTAGGGTGCTTGCTGATACAGATGGTGTCACGAACAGGATCTGCTAACTGAAAGGAAAGTATGGGGGCTGTGATAATTGTTTGTTTCCCAGTTATGGTAGCTGTGACTCTGTGGAGCCACGGAGCTGGAACGCAGAACCGCCTGCATGTCGACTTCGTTGAGGCAAGAGCTAGAATGATGAGCTGCCTGCATCGGGACTGGAACAGAAGCCAGGAGCGGCTGCCTCCTGTGGGAGGAAGAAGAACCCAGGACTTTGAAATTCAGATAAGGACTATGCTCCAAAGCAAGAGCACTGAATGTGTTTTTCTGCTGTGTCCCACCGTTTGGAACCCAGGGGGAGGATGGAGTTGTGTCTATGGTGGGTGGGGTGACGTGCTATGGATCCCCAGGGACCCCACTCTGTTGGTTTTGTTGCCCAGTCACCCCTCAGAACTTGGAAGCAGGGGCTGGAGCAGTGTTAAGACTGGAACTTGGCTCATTAGAGCCGGCACCTGAGAGTACCAGGAGGAAGCCTGCAAGGGCAGTGGGGGGGAGGGAGGGAAGGACACCCTCTACCCCCAAGAGAACTTTATTTGGACATTTTTGTTTTGGATTTCTAGTAATGACTTGCTATGTTATGTATCCTGCAAATGTGATGTCTCTTATTTTCTCGGGATTATGTTGTCCTTAAGAGACGTTAATGTTAATTCAGATTTAAGTTGTTTATGTAATGGGCATGAAAGATCTTGGGGCCGAATGTTATGGGAATCTGAACATCTTCCCTGCCCCTAGGCCCTTTGCTAAAGTGGCTACGTGACTCTGAGAACCTTCCCAGATTTGAAAGTATATTCTGTTCCCTAATAGGCTGAATGTGGTCACATGAAGCCTGTGGCGCCAGGCTTGTTTTTCGGGAATGCCCGCACCTTGTAGCTTTGTGATTGGGCAGTGAGTCTAGGGGCTGTGACATTCTCCTAGCCAGGAGAAGGCTATATATACGCCCTGATGTGAGGTTTTGCTTTAGGACTCACTTCGAGAAGACTTGTGTGATTTGGCCAGACAAGACTCTGGGAAGCCGTTGAGCCCCCTGACTAAGAAAAACCCAGATGTTGGTGCTTCCCTCTCTGGTAACTGAATAGGTAACTGATGTAATGGTCAGGCGCTGGAAGCCGTCTGCTGTTTTTCTGTTTGTTTGTAATTTGTGTTTGTATTCTCTGAAGTTCAGGGTGCTGACTTTTCCCCCTGAACTGGGTAAACGATATGCTTGATTAAAGTGAGATTGTTAACCCCCCCCCCCAAAAAAGAAAGTTTCTATTATTTCTATAATTTGTTCTCCAATTCAGCAGTTCTTTAGAATCATATTATTTAGTCTCTACTTAATTTTTAAATTTTCATTACAGGGCCTTTATTTGATACTGGTTAAAAAATAGCAAGATCCATTAGTGAAACACATTCGCTACATAAAATACAGAAGCAAATGCATGAGGTAACTTAATATTCGGTAAATGCAACAACCCCACCTACTGGGGTAAGGACTCATTATTTGACAAAAAAAAAATTGTTGATAAATTGGACAGCAGCTTGTGAGAAATTTAATTTCAACCAAAACCTCACACCATATAGACAAGCTCCAAGAGAAGCTATATATACAGTCACAAAATAAACAAAGAAAAGAAACATCAGGTGGAAAATTATATATCAGCTCAATGGATTAGAGAAAAGTTCATGACAAAACAAAAGATTAAGAGGTTCACAAAAGACAAAATAAATAATGTTAATTAGATAAAATTGAAAATTTTTGCACAAAGAAATCTATCAAAGCTAAGTTAAAAGGGCAATAATTATCTTGGTTGGGGGGGGATTTATTATAGGTTTCTCTGAAAATGGTTTCACTTTCAACATACACAAGGAAGTGATTCAGAATAAGAGCCATTCCCCAATTCATAAATGATTGGATGATATGAACATACAGTTTACAAGAAAAGAAATCCATGCTACTTATAGACTTATGAAAAAACGTGCTCCAAATCACTACTGAAGAAATGTAAATTAAAGCAATTCTGAGATGCTAATAACTATCAGAGTGGTAAAGATGATAAAAAGGAAAATTATAAATATTAGAAAAGAATGTAGGAAAATAAGCACATTAATATACTATTAGTGCACCTGTGAATGAATACTGGAAAATAATTTAGAATTATTAAGAAAAAAAAAACACTGCATATGCTTAGATGTAGCTATAGCATGGCTAGCCTTATCTATAAACAAAAGAAATCAAAGAAGAAAATCTCCCACATGGATATGTACACACACACACACACACACACACACACACACACACACACACACATTTATAGTGATTCTTTTTACAGTGGCAAAAAGTACCAAACAAATCTAGAAACTAAATTGCCTATAAATTGAGTAATTGCTGAATAAGTTGTGGTAAATGAATGTGATAGAATGCTATTATGCTATAAGAAACAAGGAAATAGATGATTTCTAAAAGATATGGATAGATGAACTAATGAAGAATGAAATAAGCAGAATCAGAAGAATAATAACATCAATGTTATAAAAATTAAAAATTTCAAAGACTTGCATAAACTGAGAAGGAATTTAATGAGTAGAACTAAGAAAGCAATTTATACAACAACAACATTGTAGTGATAAGCCACTTTGAAAGTTTTAAGACCTATGATCAATAAAATGACCATTTATAAGTCCGGAGAATCTATAATGGAACATGCCATCCACCTCCTCAGAGAGACATATCCATACATATATACACACATATGCATATTGTAATATAAATTTCCAATGAGAATATTTGTTTTGCTTGATTTCATATATTTGTTATAAGGAATTTGTTTTTTTTTCTTTTTCAATAGGGTGGGGGGAATGGGAGGGATAGAATAGATTTTTTAAATTATTATTATTTGCAGAGATAGAGTTGCTACACATGTGGAATGCTTTGTGTACTTTCAGATGGTCTCTTTATTGCTAGCTTGGCTTAAGTATTTTGTTTTCTCCCAAGGAATTTCTCAGGGAGTGGGAGTAATCAGTAAATATAATGTATAAACAAAACTTTTTAAAGAAAATATCAATGAGGGGAAGTTTACTAAAAAATCTGTTTTGTTTTGTTTTCTTAAACAAAGAGATGAAATAAATACGTTTGTTGCAGGGACTCAGGTGAGTTGATATGAGAATTCAAATTTTGTTAACATGGAAAATGACATAGTATATGCTACAAAGGAGTCAATAGCTGTCACCATAATTAGGGACTAGAACTAAATGGTCACTTTGGACCAAAGACTGATTGAACATGTGTTCATTTTTATATATAAAGCTATATGTCCTTCATTTATAACACACAGAATGTGTCTCTTAGTTGAATTCAAATCCTTTATTGAACAAAACAAGTAGCTTAATGAGATGCATGTTCAATAGAACCTATGCTAATTGCTGACAGTTGTCTTCTTGAGACAAAAATGACTAATGAGGTAGTTCTCAGCATTTCCCTCAAATGGCTTGTTGATAAAACAGAGACTTTTCTCAATTTAAACCCTCATCTAACATCATCGCTTTGTTCAAGGCACTGTAGGCTACATCTTCTTCTTCACCAAGAGGTCCATCTCTTCTAGACCCAGGCATATGCATCACTAAGTTCAGTCTTTGGCCTCTAATGAAATGAGTAAGTTACTCTTTTTTACAATTCTCTGTAAAAAAGTAGATCAAGGTAATTATTTGGTGGGATCATTGTATGTGTTTCAATTAAAGTTAAGAAGGTTGCATATCTTTTAACAATTGACAAATAAAACAGACTTCATATCATCTCAGACTAGGACTCTGTCTGAACACAGAGACTAATTATTAGTATGACCCAAATGATGGCCATTAGTCCATAAGCCCATAGTGGAGGCAGGAAAGTTAGCAACAACATTAAAAGTCCATAGCTTTGGAAAATTTACATCACATAAATAGTAAACTCTTGAAATTCCTTTTTTTTTTTCATACAAGTGTATTCCAGGTCTCAAGACTCTCCTCTTGGAATCAGTTTCCCACTTGTTTCCGCTGTTAATTACAGTGCTACGAAGACACCCTGGCACTGAGTTGGCCTGGTGTTTCCATTTATCTTGGATTTGTTCCTGATTCATGCCTGACCTCTTTCCAGGTGAGATTTTTCTCTTTCTCTAATCTGGGACTAACTAATCACTAGCATTCTTTAATGTTTTCTAATGTAAAATACAGCCCTCTTCTTCAGTAAGCCAGAATTAGTGAAATTATCCCATAGTTGTATTATTGGAGAACTGGTTGTGCACATTTATTTTTATATCATTCGATTTAGTATGAGATTTCTTTCCAAAAAGACTGGCAATTGAGATAAATATTCGATGTCTCTCCTGAATCTTCAAAAGCTTCAAAGTTGGCCAAGGAAAATTGTAGTTGTTAGTAGGTGTATAAAATCAGATTTCAATTAATTTCATTTAAGAGCAATAGATTTTTTAAAATAGAATTCTTACTTTTTGGTCAGTACAGCACAGCCAGAAAATTTTTAAATTGTTGCTTTGTAAATGAAGAAAATTAAAGAACATTCTAGATTTTGAATCAATATTTCCTAACATGAAGAAAGATTGTGTCCATTGCCAGTAAGCCAACATTCTGATTAGAATACCCACTACTAATGCAGGATTAGTCTTTGGCAATAGGCCAAGGGAATAAATAGTTTATTAAGGTTTATGGTAAAAAATGCAAAAATTGAAATTCAGGTTGAAGTTCAAAGTCTTTAAGGATTAATATCAAGCTTCAAAAATGCCATTTGTTAAAATGAAACCCAATGAGCCAAATGTACCCCACAACCGAATCCCTCCTGGAAATGATAAATACACTGGGAAATCCATTAACTGACTCCACAAGAGAAAACATGACTCACTGAAGCAATAACTTCCCAAGGGTCCAAACTGAAACTGCTGAAATAACAGCAACACAACAAATCAATTTCACAATAGGTCATCTGAGCTGATACTTGGCTGAATGTTTAGCTTTTGAGTCTTTGTGTAGAGAACACTGTGTTGAAATGGAAAGAGCCCTGGTCTGGGGTTCAGACAGGCTGCATGTGAGGCCTGTCTCCGACACGTAGCTACATTGGGATTCTGGGTAAATCACTTCACCTCTTTCAGAATTGTTTTCACCATGTATGAAGTGGGGTCACTTCTACTACCAATTTCAGAATGTTGTTTGGAGGAAAACATTTTGTAAACTCTAAAGGTGGCATATTATAACTATTACAGTATTCAACAGAGCTTTATTAAACACCTACAAACGTGTAAGGCCTTCTGTTAGGTGCTGGGCAGATGAAAGGGAAAAAATGATGCATTCCTAACTTCAATGACTTTATACTCTTTTGACATTTAATACTACCATTCTCATTCCTAGGAACGTCTAAACCCTTTATGTCTTGTAATGACTTCTCTAAGGACGTTGTCTTTCATTTTGCCACTTCTCTGAAGGTAATTAAAAAAACCAAACAACTACATTCATCTTCACCAGTCAGATAGAGATTAACTAAGGAATCAATATGGAAATGGAGGCAACACAAATGCCTGTACCTATTGATCATCACAATTAAATCTAGCACTGAAAGATTTCATCTGAGACTGATTTAGACTTGGGAAGATCAATTACCCTGACTCCAGGTCCAACACTTTACCCATTGCACCATGGATAATCTGTATCAAATTTCTTGCCTTCTCAAGGAGGAGGGACTAGAGTAAGAAAGGAGGAGAATTTTAAACTCAATTTTTTAATGAATGTTAATTTTTTTGTTTACAGGTAATTGAGAAAAATTAAAATTAAATATAAAAATAATAATTCTTCTCCCCCAGTGTTAGCAACAGAGCCTGGGCTGGATGAAGGATCAATGGTTTAAGATGCTACTATTCCCAAGGCTCTTTGGATTCAAGGCCCTAGAGTCTAGGGCCTAGACTCTGTCTACTGGGATCAGAGAAGAGTTTGTGGTCAAGATGGTATTGTTGGTTTGACTCACCTAGCATGGGTCACCTTTTATCTTTCCCTTCGAGTGCTTTGCTACTTCAGTTAGGCTATGTTGAGTGTCCCAAAGGTGGCAGGTGGCTTTTTTGGCAAGGACCTTGAAAAGGAAACTAGTATACTATGCTTTTGTGCTCAGTTTCCCAACCAGCATATTCTTTTTTTTTTTTTTGCTTTTTGGAGGGCGGTTGGTGTTAAGCGACTTTCCAAAGGCCACATGGCTAGTAAGTGTTAAGTGTCTGAGGCTGGATTTGAACTCAGGTCCTCCTGACTCCAGGGCTGGTGCTCAATTCACTGCACCACCTGGCCACCTTTAACTAGCATATTCTTAATGCAAGTAAAGAAAAGATAAGAATAAGTCACAATTTTATATGAGTTTTCTAATTCTTGAGTACTTTCTCATATTTTTCCATTGCACTTTACATTACACCTACAGTAAACTTCCTTATATGAGTGAGATAAGAGTTAGAGTGTTGATTGAGGCAATGAAAGAGCTTGGGTCTTGTGAATAAGAAGAGTTGAGGTGACAGTCTCCCTAACTCTGAGCCCTGTGCAATATACACTCTGCTGCTGTTTTTGTTGCCCCTACAATAGCCTTGCAAATACGTGTAAATATGGTGGTCATCATTCATTATTAGATAAAACTTCCTTAAACTAGCAACCAAAAAAATAGCGACAATGATAATAATAATGAACTAGACATTATCCTCCTTCACTATTCCCCTTAGTCAATTGATTTTCAAGGTAGATTTTTCAATCTACCTCAATGATATCTATCCCATCTCTCCAACTCTTTTTTTAAAATTTATTCTATTTTAAGATTTAAATTTATGGATTCTCTCCAATTCTTTCCAATCACATGGCAACCCCAGTACAAGCCCCCCTCATCACCTCTTATATAATCTACTGTAATAGTCTCCTAAATGGACTTCCTTTCAACAGCCCTTCACCACCTCCCCATCCCCCAACCATGGAGCCCACATGCCTAGAGCATGAAGACTTGGGACCCTGCTCCCTTGATCAAGGAAACCCTTTACACCAGGAAGAGAAAATTCAGGAGGGTGCAAACCTCAAAAGACCGAGATTCTAAATTCTATCCAACTTAGAAGGGATTAGCTCATCAAAGTCTCCTTTCATTTCATCTCTGCCATACATTTTCCTCCAGGGTGATTTAGCATTAACAAGGAAAGTCAGGAAACTTAGATAATTTCACAAAATTCAAATTAATGATACAATTTTCATCAGATAGGCCCCATCACTGCACTTCTGCAATCTTTTTATGTTACTCATAATAATGTATTTCATTCCCTATAACATTTTTCCCCTAAAATCCTCTGCCTAGTGTCTAAGACCCTCTATAACTTGAAACTTCTCTTCTGCCCAGGATAATGTCATTCTGCATACTTAGATTTTCAACAACTCTCTGGTTCCACCATTCAAACATATTCTACACTCTGCTTGATGTCTTTTTCAGGCTGTTCCCTATCCTAGGAACACTCTCCTTCCCTCCATCTATCTGTTAGATTCCTTTAAATTCCAACTAACATTACAACACTTCCATATCTTCATGGAAGGAGTTCAGTTATCTCATGTTTGATTAAAAGTCAACCAAACTACCATATAGTTCTTTCTATTTAGCCTTACTGATCACTCTGCCTGTTGATGTCCCCCCCCAAAGTCATATAAAGCTTTGGTCTTATTACTCTTTAGTATACTAATTATGTTACAAGTATACTATACAGGATTACAGTTAGATGAAGAAAGTTGGTGGTTAAAGTTAGAGTTGAATATTATAACTGTGTGCCATCAAAATTACCTTTGGCAATCCTTTGAATTGTCCATAAAATACGATACAATACCATACCATAAAACAATTGTAACTAGAAAGGAAGTAGGTTATGTAAAGGAAGGCAGTCCATATTAAAGAAAAAAAAGACAGATCTGAAATGGTTGCTATAGAAACAATTATATGTAAATTTATTCTTTCATACTACCCAGACTATTGATGGAGAGAGAAGCAAAAACAAGAATTTCTATTCAAATAGAAGAATGCAAGTAATGAACAAAGACTTAGTTGGCAAGAATGATGATGATCAAGGGGAAAATATTCTGGATAGGGCATTGGTACCTCATGTTTGATGAATGGTCAACCACATCACCATATTTCTTCTTCTTGCCTTAACAGGAGGCTAAAGAAGACACAAGGAATCAATCAGTGGGTATTTATTAGGAATCTACTATGTAAAGGCAACCAAATGGTCCACAGCAGAGGCGATGAAATTAACAGAAGAGAAGGAAGAGCAACAAAACATATCCTCTTTAGCTCTATGAATGACTTGACTATTTGTGGGTGTAATGAAGAGATTCTAGGATCGTACTCAGCCAGGAAGATGTTTATAATATGAGAGGAAGGTGGTGACTGACTCTGACCGAGATTCATATCTACCATGTATCATGCTCACCCAGAGCATAAATTTATAAGGGCATTGGACTTGGACTCAGGAGGATAACTTTGTGACCATGGGTGAGTCTCATCTTCTATCAGCCTCAGTTTCCTCATCTGTAAAATGAAGATAATAATAATCTCAGCACCTACCTCAGGTGATTGTTGTGAGGACATGAGATGTTATTTATACAGCATTTTGCAAACTTAAGGAACTATATAAATTATATTTGCTTATTTTCATTTGGAAAGGCAAAGGAGTAGAATTGCCTACACCGTTTCAATTGTTGTCTCTGTGTCTGAGTCTTTATCTGTCTGTCTGTAGTTCCTTGAAACCAGAGATTATCTTTTGTCTTTTTTTGTACCCTTAGTACTTAGCACAATGTCTAGCATATATTAGACACTTAATAAATGCTTATTGGCTCTCTAGCTCTCTGCCTCCTTTCTCTCTCCCTTCTTCCTTCTCTCTTTATCTTTTCTATGCCTAGCAGTCAGTGACCTAAGTTTCATGCTAAATGTGTATAGTTAAAGCTCCATTTTCTTTGAATAATACCCTGTTAAAATATGACCTTCATAAGGGAAAGAACTGTGTCTTATCTAAATATTTTCTATCTCCAATGCTTAGCACAGAATAAGTGCTTTATACATATTTGTTGCTTCTCATTTAAAGGTATTTGACCAGCCAGTTAATGTTAGAACAAAGTTTTGAACCCTGAGCTCCAGACTCTAGCACTATTCCTTCCATTATGCAATGCTATAACAAGAGTAGGAAGAACAGTGGAGGGTGAGAGGGGAAAGGCAGATTAGAGCCATTAATGGAAGGACATGAATATCAAGCCAAAGAATCTGCTTTCTCTCTGGTGGACTATATAGAGTCAGCTGAAAGGTTTGGAGCGGGAGAGTAATATACTCAGATGCATATAGTGGGTATGGGAGTGGAGATCCCACTTGCACATATCTGATTGACTCAGCACAGAAACATGTAAGACTGAGGCTGGGAAACTGAATAACACACACAGGAAAAAAAAATTCCACTTTGCTTGCCACTACAAATACCTGAAGAAAAAGGGAATGAGAGTCTTAACTAGGATGATAACACTGAGAGTAACAGAAATGACAGATGTCATAGATGTATCAAAAATCAATAGGTTTTGTATATCTGGCCACTAGACCCAGATGGATCTGGAGGGGAAAGTGAGGCTGGTGATCTTGCACAGCTCTCCCTCACTCAAATCAAAGTCCACTGAAGTCATCTCATCATCTCCCTGATGTTGTGGACCTCTTCCAGATTGAAGGACTAACACAACCACAAGGAGTAAAGAAAGAATCAATGTTGATGCTAAAGTTTCAAACCTAAGTCATGAAGTGGGAAAAAATGGGAAAAGTCCTGATTCTAGAGTCAGAAGCCCTGGTTCAATCCTCACACCTGAAAATTACTACCAGTGTGGTAGTGACCACATGGAAATCATGTTAACTCCCTGGGTCTCACTTTCCTCATTGGTAAAATGAAAGGGTGAAGTAATCTGCCTCTGAGGTCCTCTTCAGCTCTGTGACAAGGTAATAGAGAAGAGTGTTAGCATGTAGTGGAAGAGGTAGTTTTGGTGGAAAAGATAAGTGAAAGTCAAAAGTTTATATAATAGTTTATAGATATTTTTCAACACAAATGCAAGCACAAAAATTAAGGAAATGTTTACATAAATAAGTGTGCATTTTAACCAGTTTCAATGGTTCATCTACTTTAATAATACATATTTTTAATAAAGAAGACTCATTACTGCTTTAAATTCAATGACACAGTTTGGCATTGGAGACAGAATGCCAGAATTGGTGTTCAGAGACCTGTTTTTGAATCCCACCCAAGATAGTAGCAATGCAATCATGTATAGGCAAGGCACTTAAACTCCCACAGTTTTACTTCTCTCATTTGGAAAATGGCATTATATACCTCAGAGGTTTGAAAGGAAAGTATTCACAAAATGTAAATCATGAGTTGAATTGACTTATTATTAGGTAGAGAAAATTATGGACTCATTCCATAGGCATGAATGAATGCAAATTCAATTGTGAGTGTGTGTGTATGTGTATGCATGTACATGTGTACTATGTGTGTCTAGAGAGCATCTTTTAGATTCTTATCTTGTGATGTCTGTTTTCACTTCTTCCATGCCAGAGTTCTTTGTTACTACCCCTGTTCAAAAACTAGCTGAAAAAGAAGGAACATGGTCCCACTCTGCTCTGTAAATGCCTACATTCTTTTGAGAAAATACATTACCAAGATTTGCCGCCAGTTTCATTATTCCTCTTTGACCAGTGTTTCCACAAACAATAATTTAATCCCAGAGAAAGGTATGGTTCCAACTTTCATATTTTACGCCAGTTTTTCAACTTTCAACTTTACCATACATGTTTTGGGGTGGGAGATGGGAGGAATAATCAATTCAGTGAAACTCAAATTTCTTTTCATCCCAATCCTTCACAAGATTTCCAGGCTAATAATAAAATCATTTCTTTACTGATTTTGAATTGAAACAAAATGTATTCATTCTATTTTCCTTATGCTGTTGTAAAACTGTTTCAGTCATAATGAGATATACAAGACAATATGGACTTCACCATGGCACACTTGCAATACAAAATGCTGTTGCTGCTGCCAAAGCTCTATGACATGGCTCCAGGGCCCAGGGAAGAGGCTGGTCCTGGAGTAGTGGTGGGCTCCTACTGAAGGAAGTAGCCACTGGCCAAGCAAAATCCTACTTCATTCACTCATTCTGTTGCACCTGAATGACCTATTTGATAAGATGACCTGTTCCCACCCCTCTTTCTTTGAGCTCTTCATCTTCATGATAACTCTCCCCTCAAACCTCTGTCTTTTTACTTAAAATAGCCAATCCTCTTGCTTGGTAAAACAACCTTCCTTTCCTCTGGACTCTATCCACTGATCTAAGATCTTCCTTGCAATAAATAAATAAATTTAATAATAATAATCTATCATCTTCCTCCAATGTGTAACACTAATTATCTGAGGAGATACTTAACATTTCATTTTGACTCTCCACTGTCCAAGCAACTCCTGGTAAATGTCCTTTGGTAAAATTAAAAGGGTTTGACCAATTATTTTATCAATGGTTATCCTATCCACTGAAAACACTTCCCCTGCCAGCAGCCAAATCCATCCTTTAGGGCCTCTGGAGTTCTCAAACTCAAACATTATGGGCTTAGGATGTTAGAATCACAAAGTCATAGAGATAGAAATAAAAGGGGCTATGGAGCTCATCCAGTCCAATCTCTTAATTTTGTAGACAAGAAAACTGAGTTCCAAGAGAGGTTAAGTGATTTGTCAAAGGTCACATAAACAGAAAATTGGCAGAACTGGGATTCCAAGTCAGAACAGCTAACTCTAAATTCGATACTCTTCCCAATGAACCTCACTGCTAGCCTTCTAAGAAATGTGAACTTCTTTCAGGACTAAACCCAAGTGCCATATCCTTTGCACAGCCTTTCTTTTCTGCTCAATATCTTCGTACCTTTCCCTACCACTGTCTCCAATTTTTCTTATACTATGCTTTATTGTTATATGATTATGAGTCATGAAATAGCATAATGTCCAAAAAGTTTAAATTCAGTGGGCAAATCAAAGAGCACTGGTTCAAGGTCAATGTGAGCAGGACAAAATATAACAAGCAATTATTCAGAATCAGAGTAAAGTTGCCATCAAAAAAGCATATATTAAAAATACATTGAGCAGATCATATGTGAAAGCCAATGCTAAGCCATGGATAGCCCATGTACTTCATTGGTATCCTCGGGGGAATCAAGAGAAAGGGAGGAAGCCTGTAGCATTCTGGCTGACTCCCAGAGTCAGGTAGTTCAGTGAATAGATCACTGGGCCATGAATCAAGAAGAGCTGAGTTCAAATCCAGATTCAGATATTTACTAGTTGTATGACCCTGAGTAAGTCACTTACCTTCAGTCTGCCTTGTTTTCCTCAGCTGTACAATAGGATTAATAAGAGCACCTAACTCACAGAGTTGTTATGAAGGTCAAATGATATAATATTAGCAAAGCAATTAGTACAGTGTCTGACACATATAAAACACTTTGAAAATGCCTGTTCCCCTATTCTCCCAGGAGTGAATTTATCAGGGGACAAGGACAAAAAAATAATCATTCACAGATAGGTTTTGAGCTACATCCATCCATCATGATGTACATCAATACAATCCCAGATCCCAGAAACATGTGAGTTTGGCTATGTGACCAATTTGCTAGATTGTTTCTCAGAGAGCAGACAAATAGCAGTCCAGCCTGTTTCTGGGACCATTGTGAAAGCCTTTCCAGTTTGGTAGAAGTTGCTTATATTCCTTTGCCTTAGGGAATGCATAGTCATGTCCGTGTCATAATGA
This sequence comes from Pseudochirops cupreus, assembly GCA_028627135.1. Classification (NCBI taxonomy): domain Eukaryota; kingdom Metazoa; phylum Chordata; class Mammalia; order Diprotodontia; family Pseudocheiridae; genus Pseudochirops; species Pseudochirops cupreus. The sequence continues at coordinate 135,927,685 of CM053583.1, forward strand.
GGAAACCCACCATGTTTATTAGACATCTCTCTATCTGTTATTGTTGGGTTTTTTCATCTCCTCACAGAATAACCTTGAGTCTGCAAACATTTTTATATTTTATTTTATTAATTTATTTTAAACAAATACTAAAACTTAAATACACAAAAAGAAAAGAAAAAGAAACATTATGAACTTAAATATTGAAACAAATACAAAATAAGAAAAGAAAGAAAAACATTGCCATGTGTACAGCAGAATGTGAGAGGATCCAAAATATACAGCAATAAATTTCCATTTCAACAAAGCCTGTGAAATAAATACTATACCTTGTGTTCTTAGCTGTCCATCTTTCCTTTGCTCTCTCATAGATTTTCTTTTGTTCTTGGCGTGTACTTTTTACTTTGTTCTTTTTTCTCCCTTCCTCCCCCGACCCAAATTACAATTAAGCACCTTAATTATATATACAATTAAATATACACATATGCATATATACATATATATACACACACATATACATACACATACACATACATATACTTAGATATCTCTTACATTCGTATATAGGCATATACATTCATACACTTCTATGTAAGACTGTACTATAGTTGCTTGTCCTCTCTTTCTCTGAGAGTGGATGTAACAGTAATCAGTTTAGCAGGATACTTAGCACTTAGTACCTAAGTGCTAAGTGTGGAAGGTGTAAACGCTGTCCCACTGTTAAGAAGGCATGAACTCCCCTGTTGATGTGGAAGAAGGGGATTGGCTGAGCCCCTGTTGATGTGGAAGAAGGAGATTGCCTGAGCCCCTGTTGATGTGGAAGAAGGGGATTGGCTGAGGTGTGTACATAAGCAAGAATTCCAGAGACAGAGACAGAATTGGAATTTTGCTCCCCTTGAAGGAAGAATCCTGGAGACTGAAGCTGGCTGAGAAAGAGAGAGACAAAGAGAGGGAGAGAGAGAAAGTTTCTCTCCCAGCATCTGAGAGACAGAATTGGAACCTTGCTCCTGCTGAAGGAAGAATTGTGGAGACTGAAGCCAGCTGAGGTGGAGAGCATTTGAGAGACAGAATTGGAACACTGCCCCTGGTGAAGGAAGAATCCTGGGGACTGAGGCCAGCTGAGAGAGAAAGACAGAGAGTTTCTCTCCCAGCATCTGGAAGCTGAGAACTGACTGAGAACTGAGTTGGAGTTTTCCTGAGACCAGAATCTGGTGAGGGCCGCCTGGAAGGCTGAGAGGGCCTGCCTGGAAGACCGCCTGGAAGGCTGAGAGAGCCTGCCTAGAAGACCACCTGGAAGGCTGAGAGGGCCTGCCTGGAAGGCTGAGAGGGCCTGCCTGGAAGACCGCCTGGAAGGCTGAGAGGGCCTGCCTGGAAGACCACCTGGAAGGCTGAGAGGGCCTGCCTGGAAGGCTGAGAGGGCTTGCCTGGAAGGATGCCTGGAAGGCTGAGAGGGCTTGCCTGGAAGGCTGCCTAGAAGGCTGAGAGGGCCTGCCTGGAAGGCTGAGAGGGCTTGCCTGAAGAAGCATGACCAGGATAAGACTTTGTTTGTGGCCTGGCTGATCCTTGAGTTCCAGACAAAAGAAGTGGTAAAGAGTTTGAGATGTGCTGGACCCTGTGAACTTCAGTGTGTGCCAGGGACTGCCCTGAGGACTGGAGAAGGACCTGGGAGCTGTCTACTTCTGAATCCAGGTGACTCTTTGGTAGATTCAGGAGGGAGCTGGGACCTTGGAAGGGGATCCAAGGAATCAGAGAGACCACCCAGAGTCAAGATGAAGAAAAAGCCTCCCCTTGGATGAAACTGAGGTTTTTTTGGACATTGAGGGATGGAAGGTTTGTGTGGTTTTCTAATGACTGTATTTGTGATCAAGATATTTAGTAA
>CM053583.1:135930042-135957946 GCA_028627135.1 Pseudochirops cupreus
CATTGGCTTTTTGGGCCTCCTTTGTCATTTGAGGTAATCTATTTTTTAAGGTGTTAATTTCTTCAGTCAGGTTGCTGACTCTCTTTTCATGATTTTCTTGCACCATTCTTATTTCTCTTCCCAATTTTTCTTCCACTTCTCTCATTTGGTTTTCAAAATCCTTCTTCAGCTGATCTCTAGCTTTAAGGCAATCTTCATGTTTATTGGAAGCTTTTGGTGTGGGAGTTCTGACTGTGCTGTCCTTCTGCTCCCTGCCTTGAGCCTTCTTTTCCCCAAAGAAGGAATCTAGGGTTTGGTTGCTGTTCTTACTTTGCTTCTTATCTTATTTGCTTATTCTTATTCATGGTTGGTCAGTCTGTGATTTTTTTTTTAAAATCTCTGTTGAACTCTGCTTCCAGAGGGGAAAGCTCTGTCCCAAATTGCTGGGGTTTTCCCAGCTTCTGGAGCTCTTTGGAGGCTGCTGGGTCCCTCCCCAACTCAGGCTCACTGAAAAAAAAAAAACCCAGTACCAACGCCGAAGACGGCAATCCGGATCCAGGGTGCTCAACGGGAGAGCACTTGGCCTCTGAAGGATCACTTGATCTCCCTGCAGTCTGCAGGCTGGGAGCTCTGAAGCGGCAGTGTGGAGGCAGGTACAAAACCTCAGCTTCACACTTCTTTGCCCTGGAGGTGTTTTGGCCAGACCTGTTTTTCTCCCCCAATTTCACCAAGCTCCACTAACCTAATTCTGGATACTGCCATGACTGCTGCAGATCTGCTCTCCCGAAGCTCCAGCTGGGGCTTGGCTCCTCTTGTTCAGCCGCCTCTGGGGCAGAGCCACAGTTTCAGGCTAGGCTGGTGTTGGCTCACAGGGCTGAGATGGTTCTTTGTAGCCAAGCTGACTTTAGTGGAAAGTATATTTGTATGCGTTTTGGAGTTCTATAATTTGTTTAGTGTCATATTTTACGTGTATTTTGCAGTGGCTATGTGAGAGCTGTGATATGTTGCTGCTCCTACACCACCATCTTGGCTCCGCCCCCATCTGTTTCTTTAAATCAAGGAAACTCATATATCCAAGTCAAATAAGGAAAACTAAAAACACCAGAAAGCAGAGAAAGTATACATAGGATAATATATACCAGGTAATGCAGAGTAAAGGAATTCACCAGGAATGAGGTAATTCAGCTCAACCAAGAGAGAGTTCTGTATTTCACTTGGGAGAAGTTTGACAAAGTCTCTAATGTAAAAGGCTGGAGATAGGGACATGATGAAAATTGCCAGCTCCTCTCCTGTTGACTCTTTACTAGTGTTTTCCTTTAGCAATTTCAATTAATGTTGGCATTTCTTTTCTTGAATCTAGAAGCCAGAAGCACTGTAAATCTGAAGAGGCTCAGCGGTTTGGAGAAGACCCCTCAAGGCCTTGGAGGGACCAAAAAGACTGAATTTCTCCTGTTCTCACCAACTCTGACCCACACCAACCACATAGGTGGGACATTGATCTCCTCTAAATGTATGTGTTCTGTCCTGTACAGAGTTAGATATGTTGTCACCTTAGTCTCCTTCCAGATGATATCAGTACAGCACCAAATCTCTTTCATATATTATTAATGCATATTCATTTGATTTCAGTTACAAGGATATCAACATTTGGTTACCTGGAATGCCAAGAAATCACTCTTGTTCTTCCAAAACTCTGATGTTCGTTTATATTGTATACTTACAGATTTCGAACTTGTCCCATCTGATCTCTGTAAGAGACTACAGTGTTGGCCCAGGGAAGGAACACTTGTATGAAACCTCCTCCTTTCGTGTGTGTGTGTATGTGTGTGTGTGTGTGTGTGTGTGTGTGTGTGTGTGTTTAAGAATCCAGTCTACCAAGTCCGTGTGTTTTAGCTTAGGTGACTGTTGTCTTTTCTGTTCTTTTCTTTCCTTTTTGACACAATTGGAGTAGTGTCATAACAAACAGATCTGCTTTCAGGCAGATGTGTACACATTGCATTTGTTTTCCAGTCTTCCCCAGGGGGTTTTGCTGGAGGCAAACTTTGACTTTAAACTTGTTTGTATTTCAAATCTGCATTTTCAATTCTTTGATTGACCCTAAGGATAAATTTTAACTTGCTTTGCTATAGAAAAAACATGAATAAAACCTTTCTAGGATTTTGTAAGAAAAGTGACTTAATTCAGATTCCAAGACTGAAGAGAATTTAGAGGCCATCTAATTCAACTCTCTTTGGTAACCAAGACCCAGAATTCAAGATCAAAAAGGTAGTTAGAGGCAGTTTTGGTACTCAGATTTTCTTTCTCATTCTCCAGTGCCCGTTTCACTGTAATACCATGCATTTCTTATTGTTTATATCCTTTGATACAGAGATGTCACTGTTGGCCATGTATCCCAAGGAGATCCAAGACAAAATAAGAATCCCCTGTGCCTGCAAAATATTCATAGCTGTACTTTTTGAACTTTTTAAAGTACAAGAAACCAACAAAATAATAGTTCTCATGCATTGGTGGGTGAGATAGGATGGATATACCTGGAAGTAACCAATATGTAAAAAACAAAGATGTTAATAAAACTTAAATTAAAAAAAAATATGTAAAGCAACCTTTACCAGTATCCTCAAATTTAGCATCGTCTATAGCAGTATTATTGCTATTGGCTCCTGACTGGGAAATTCTTTTTTTTCCCCCAATATTATTCTATTATATTCATATCCCACAATTTGTACAGCCATTTCTTAATTGATGGGCATCCCCTGAATTTCCAGTTCTTGGCCACCACAAAAAGCTGCTGTAAATATTTTTTGTATATGTGGGTCCTTTTCCCATTTGTGTGATTGCTTTGGGGTCCAGCCCTAGAAGTGATATTGCTGGGTCAAAGGGTATGCACATTTTTATAGCCCTTTGGGCATTGTGGGCACTTCTTTAGGACTGAGGAGGAATGGGTAATTGAGATTTTTCAAGGAATTGATAGGACTCTCATTCAGAAATCCAAGGAAGGAAACTAGAGCCTCCAAAAGGGAAGAAATGGAACCACCATTGTGAATTCAAAACTCTTGATGCCATATTATGCAACATATTCTATTAACATATGGATGTGCATTTGGATACACACATCTATATGGCTACATGATATACTGCATGAAGCCAATGCCTTCTCTCTGCCACTCACCTTTAATTCATCCTGCATATAGCTTATTTGTGTGGAGTTATTTGCATGTTGTCTCTCCCATTAGATGTATATACACATACACATTCATAAGTCTGTATAATAGAGGAGAAGAAAGGAAGAAGGATTTATTAATCACCTATAATATATCAGGCACTGAGTTAAATGCTTTACAAATATTATCTCATATGAGAAAAAGTGAACAAAATATTACTTTATCTGTTGTTTTGACAATTAAGTCTTCATATTAAAAATGGACCATGTGCATTAGTGATATAGATGCTGTAGTATAAATTGTTCTCCTGTTTCTGTTCACTTCATCCTGTACCATACCATATGTCTTCTCAGCTTATATCATATTTATATATGTATCTATATACATATATCTCTATACATATATATGGAAATACCCACTTTATTTGTTGATTTTAGGTTAAGAATTTTTAAAAATCTTTAAAAAAGGAAAATAATAACAGTCAACTGCATGAATGAAATCAACAGAAGGCACGAGTCAGAAATTAGTTAAAAAATACTTGTCTTGTTCTTATTCAATAATTCATGTTTTCTTTAGGCTATTGCCTAAGTCTGGGAGAAACAGATCCCAGAAGGTATCAGAAAGAAGGCACTTGTGACAATACAGAATTCATTTGGCCCAAAACTCCATTTTGTATTTATCATTCTAGTTATGACTTTGATATGATGTTCCTCAGGTGTTCTGATCTTTGACAAGAAGTCAGCCCAGCTTGGGTTGACATAAACTTCTAATTTATTTTTTTAGAACTTAATGTAATGGCTAAATGCATAGATCATCAATTCAGTATCAATATGCTCAAGAAGCATAATTTTACTATGGTGATAAATCCAAATCATTTGCAGGAACTCCACGTCTGCTCTTTAATTTTACATTCCATGGTGAAATTTGTGTTTTGCCTTACTATTAATAATACATTACATGATTGTATCAGGATGGGATCTCACTCCACAATTTTTATAGACAGCTACAAAATCCTTGATAATTGAGTAGATCTCAATTTATTAGGAGAATGTAAGTTTCATGAGAGCAGGGACTATTCTTCATTTTGCTTTTGTATCCTTGGCATTAAAACTGTACCTTGCATACTACAGAGGAGGACAATCCATCTGTGACTTAGTAGATGGTGATGCAGTGAATAGAGCATCAGCACTGGAGTCAAATCTGGCCTCAGACACTTAAAACAAAATTAGCCATGTGACCTTGGGCAAGTCACTTAACCCCAATTATTACTTTCCCCCTTCCAAAAAGCAAAAAAAACCCCAAAGTGACTGGAAAATTAATCACTCTGTAGACAAATTGGTGATAAACCCTTCCAGACTTAGCTAGGCTAGTCCCTAAGAAGGAGACAAGCAAAGAATAATATTATATTATATGTTTAATTCCACCATTAAAATGTGAATTTCTCAAAAGCAGTGACTTTTTTTTTTTGCCCTTCTTTGTATCTCCAGAGCTTAGCATAATTCCTGGGCACAATTTAATGAATGATATTGCCTCACTAACTCTAAATGGCATCTCATAATTTTGTTTCAAAACAGATTGTTGTGAAAACCCATAATAATTGTACATTGTCCAGTGCTTCAAAATATCTAGGATTTTTCATCACTTTAAGTAAACTCTTCCTATTTATAAGCTACTATGGCCCAAAACATTGATCATCTGGTGACCATCTTGGTGATGTTATTTTGTATCTGATTAGAATAATCCTTGGAGGATGAGTCCAGTCTGCTTTGGGGACTGAATCCTATCTTTTCTCGCTTATTGGGAACTACTTTTAGAGTTAGTGCTTCACTGTCAGAGCCCATGAGGATCTGAGATTAACTCTAAGCCAGGGGTCCTTAACATGTTTTTGTGTTACAGACTCCTTTGGCAGCCTATTGAATCCAAAATATTGAAAAAAAAATCATGGATTGCAGGATAAAAATCCCTGCCTGGACCATTATAAGTTATCTAACTTTAATGGAAGAAAAATAAATATATTTATAATAATTTCTGTCTCCACACTTGGCATTAGCAAATGAAATGAGTTCCATAATAACAGAATATTTCCTGCATTAGAAAATATGCAGACTAATGAATATCCAGAATAGCTTTTATAAAACTTAAATTCAACAAACTTGCAAATGTTAAAAATGAAAATTGATGAAATCTAAATCACAAAATTACATGATGTAAAATGAAGCATTCATTCAACCAAGATTCAGTTTAACTCAACAAACATTTGTTAAAGACTTTACATGTTTAAGACCTTGGACTAGGTCCTTGAATGAATAATGTAAGAACTTATAGCCTAAAAGAGGGATGGAGATATATGACATGTGCACAAACAAGAGATAGACTGCGTCTATAATGAATAACCCTTTGGGCTCACTATTTTAGAGGTAAGCATCTCTATTTTTCACTAGAATTAAGCCTGAGAAGTTGGATTATCTCTTTTCCAATGCAATTAGTTTGAAATTCCATTCTGTGTGTTCCCCTCTACCTTTGGTAGCCATTGATTAATGCCACAGTTCCACTTTAGTCTCTTAAAATTAATTAGCTTTGAGGTGGTAAGGTGGGACAGTTGATAGAGCACAGGCCTTGGAGTCAGCAGGACCAGAGTTCAGATCCAGTCTCAGATACTTACTAGGTATGTGACCCTGGGCAAGTCACTTAACTTCAATTGCCTCAGGAAAAATAACTTTTACAAAGAAATATTTATTTAAAAAATTGAGCAAAAACAAAAGCTAAAATGTTTCCCTCATCATTTCAGAGACATTACCTCCCCTATACCTCCTCAGTCTCTGGGAATAGTAGGCTCAGACAATGAAGTTTCTATATAGCGTTGGTTCCACAGAGGTCATTTCCTAATATGGTATTGATTCCAGGTGGATTCTTCATCACTACTAACGTACTGGCTATAGAAACTGGTATGAGTTTGACTTCCAAACTCTACTAACAGAGACTCTAGACCTGGCTTGCTCTTCTAACCTTTTAAGTCACAGGGTCCTTTTTAAAAGTCCTTTTTTTTTTTAAAAGTCCCCGCCTTTTTTTTTTTCTTGAGAAGCATAAGAACAAACCCCAAGGCAGGCGAAGAACTGAGGCCCATGTTCATGGAGCTGTATTTTGCCCTCCAAGGGGGAAGGTGGTGGTCCTGATGCCCTACCACATACATGCCCATCCTCTTCAGTATGAGTTAGGGGGACAGGATCTGGACACTTTGAAAACAGAATTGCCTAAAGTAGGGCAAGTTCAAATTAAACACCAGACTTGCTCCAAAACTCCACTACTATCTTTGCTCTGTCAGAGACTGGATGTCACATTTATCCTGTCTTCTCACTTGCAGATCCCTTACCCGATGTGTAGAACATTTTGCCATTAAAGTCCAAAGGTTCCAGTCTTATAGGCTTCCTGTGACTCTTGCCCATGCACACATAAAGAAATGGATTCCTAAGGTGTGGATTCTATAGCTATTACAACCCTGCTCAGGTACTGGAGAAAAATAAACAACAGAATATGGTAACTGTCAGGGTTCAGCAGCCCTGCCCTAACAGGCAGAAGCTACTTACCTTTCCAATAGAGAAGACGCTGGTGTTTTTTCCTTAATGAAAGTAATGCCGAAGGATAGATGTTTTTTAAGAGGATTAATTAAAGTTACATCAGGGAAGCTTTACCACAGGACTCTAAGACCGCCCGCCCCTCCAAGGCTTGGATCCCTCTATCTACCCCAGATCCACAGCCCACACGTGACACAGCCCAGCTGAGCGGGATTAAGGGGGGGGGGGGGGGTAAATTGTAATTACAATGGCATGAAAACCCCAGGGTGTGGAGACATCAATCAGGAACCTCAGGCATCCCACGCAAGAAAGTTCCCAGCAATGCAACATCCCCGGCCAGGGACAGCACAATATGCTCTGACCTCCACGTGACCCAACTCATTCCCGGGCCTCAAACACACCCCTGTGTCTCAACATTACCATTTGCAATCTGGCACTATTTTGTGACCCTTACAGGTAACCTACTGCCACATTTTGCTATATAAAGAACATAGTTATCTTTTCTTCCTGTAACCATTTTTGTCTCTTAACATTTTAATCCCTTGAATGCAAAGAATAGGTCTTAGAGACTTTCATGCTTACTCAGGCTTACGTTACAGTCAGACTGGACCACCAAAACTCTTCTTCAAACTTGATATCGGTCCCCTACTTCTATTTTCCATGCCTGTCATGCACTTTCTCCTCTCCTCTGCCTTTTAGAATCCTTATCTTCCTTCGAGGCTCAAATCCGATGTCACCTTCTCTATGGAGACTTTCCAGATCCTCCTACTTGTTAGTGCTACTTTGATCTTTAATGTCCTTTGTGCTATATGCACTATATATGTGTTCAACCTTTTGCTGAGCATCTGACATTCGAGGTCATATTTCTTTGTTGTCTCCTACTGGTATTTCCTTCAGCACCTGGGATCCCCTTACTCTAGACCACCTTAAACCCCTATGCCTGCTTCCTGTGGAACATCCTCTGCAGTTCCACCCAGCCTTCTCCCATTGCTGAGTTCCTCCAGCAGCCTCCATTTTGTGAAGGGGTTCAGACTAGCCTTGCCTTAATTCCCTTCTAGGCATGGTTCTTGACTTTCTAAACTTTGAAATCATCCCCTCATACCAGGTGCCCTCATCTCTCTCCCTTCCCCTGCACTTTTCAGTTCTCTTTTGTGTTTTGTCTTCTCCTATTAGAATGTAAGCTCCTGGAGAGCAAACCTTTCTTTTTGCTTGGATTTGTATCCACAATTAGCACAGCACCTGTCATTTAACAGTAAGTACTTCATAATTTAATGCTTATTTCCATGAACTCCCCCCCACCCTAGTAGAATGTAATTTCTTGAGGGCAGCAGGAATTGCTTATTTTGTATTTCTTAATCTGTACAGATCAGCATACCTTAGAGGCCCTTAAATGTTTGTTGATTTGAATTGAAGCATGTTTAACATACTATATAACATACATAACATGTTTACACATTAGAGGTGTTAAACAAATACATTTCCTTGAATCATGCCTTGCATATTTTAGGCATTCACAAAATAGTTGTAGTTGATGATGTAAGGAGCGTGGTATGGTGGGAAGAACATTACATTTGGAGTTAGAGGGCAAAGGTTCAAAAGTTCCTACTATTTATTCTCTGAGTGATCTTGGGGAATTCTCTTCATCTCACCAGTCCTCAGTTCCTGAAGTTATAAAGTGAGGAGGTTAGACCAGATGACCTCGAAAGAGCCTCCTGGTTCTAAAATTTTGATTCTATGATTAATATAGCTAACACTTACATCTCTCTTTAAGGTTTGCAAAGAACTTTACATACATTATCTCATTTGATCATTACATCACTGGGAGGTAGGTGCTGTTATCATGCTCATTTTCTAGGCAAGGAAACTGATTCTAAGAGAGGTTAAAGTTGCTTTCCCAGAGTCACACAGCTAGCAAGTGTCAGAGACAGTATTTGAACTTGGATCTTTCTGATTCTATGTCTAGTACTCTATCCACTGTGAAAAATACCTAATTGCATTTCTTGAGATAATGAATGAATGCAAATCTTTGGTAACATATTTTGCTTGTACCTCTGTGTTGGGTTGCTGAATGCTTTGGTAATAGATCTGGACGTGTTCCCCTCAGTTTCAATTGAAATCCACCTTGACAAGACCCACTATGCTGGATTATAATTACAACTCAGATTAAATAACTCTTTAATATTGGCAAATTATTTATATTTAAAACACATGAGATTTAATCCACATGATAAATCTGTGAAGTAAGTAGTATTACTAGTCCCACTTTCCAGAAGAAATTGATGCTGAGGGATATTAAATAGCTTACTTAGACACTCAAACTGAGTCAAACTGATTCTTCTGAGGCAGGATCCAAACTCATGCCTTCCTCATCTTAAATATAGAATTTTGTCTTATACACCTTGGTGCCTGTAATGAAAACGTGGTTCAAACGCAAGTGTTATTTTCCCTGCTTTTTCTTTGGATGCATGCATTTAGCACCAACTCACTGTTAGTGGACACAATATCCGGTCAGACTTTATAGTATGACTGATGCTGAGCTAAGAACATGTAGGAAAGAGATATTTCAAACTGGCATCATGACTGATCATATAAAGCACAGGGTCCATGCAGTTCAAATGCAGTCATCATTTGAATGACAAAGGAAAATGTCAACCCAGATGACTTAAAGTCAAGTTCATTAAAAAACAGACTGTTTGGACATTATGCATATGTGGCATTTTCTGCAACCTTCTTTTAAATACTAAACAGAAATCTATCACCTCTGCATTTTACAATGCCTTGCTTTTTCAGAGAGAAAATAATGGGTTGTGTTGAGATGGAATAAATCCCTTCATCGTGTATTTCAAAAGAAGATCCCATGAAGAAGGTTAGAGAACATTTCAATGGATTCTCTGGTGACATTTTTAATGAGCCAATCTCACTAGTGAATATCAAACTCCTCCCAAGGTTTTCCTTTAAAGAGGACAGAAACTGGGCTCTTAGATCTCACCCCCTGGCATCTGCTGCCCTGACTGATTTCAGCTCCACACACAAGATGCCCCCTCCCAGAATAAGCTCATCACTTCTAATCTCTTCATCATGTGAGCTAACACAAGTCTTGATGAACAGCACCTCTCTCAGCCCCCTCTCCTCTCTGTTTGGAGAGCTGGAGGATGAAGTCTTAAACTCCTCCCAATACCTTTCTTTATAAAGGGTAGAAACTGATCATCAGATCCCTGTACCTTGCATTTAGTGTCCTGCCAGGTTTCACCTCCACAAACAGGATGCTGCTGAGCTGAATTACCTCCGGGTATCCCATCAATCAATCCCCATTTCCTCCTTTTCTGCCTCCTTTTTGTGTGGCTTCCCTCTTAATACTGTAAGCTCAGTGAGGGCAGGGACTTTCCTTTAATTAATTTTATCCCTAGAGATGAGCATGCTTGCTAAGTACCCATCAGTGCTTAATAAATGTTTATTGAATTGGATCATTGATGTACATCATTATTAAAATGACCACAAATATAATTATTACTAATTTACAAGTTAAGATATGGTTTTTGAAGTAATTATATTATATCCTTTAACTAGCTAAGTGTTCAGGAAAGACAACCATGTATAGGTCACATATTCAGTTGGTACTGAGTAGATTTCTGCAGGCTGGTTTATTGAATGAATCCAGCTGCAACATGACCAGTAGAAGATAAGTGATGGAACCTGTGGTTGAAACACCACCTGGTAATTTGTGTTGATATGCATACACATATGTGTGCATGTGTGACTTATATATAGGTATATATGCTATAGATGTGTATATATGCATATACACATTCCCATATGCATACACACATATGTATATACACACACATACACACACATACACACATATGCATCGTGGGATAGTAAGATTGTGCAGTAGATAGAACATTGAGCTTGCAATTAAGAAGATTTGAGTTTCAATCTGGCCTCAGTGATGTACAAACTATGTGACTCTAGCAACCGACTTAACCCCTATTTGCCACAGTTCCTTATCTGTAAAATGGAGATGCCCTGGAGAAGGAAATGGCAGGGTTGTTTTTATTTTCTTTTTTCTCATTTACTCTAACAACCTTCAGCTGCCAGCATGTTTATTCCCTTTCTATCTCTCTACACATATTCCTTATAAATTTACACATGTCTATTTCTTTCTCCCTCTTCCCCTCTTTGTCCCTTTCCCCCTTCCCCTCTCCCTCTCCCTCCTTCTTCCTCCCTTTTCCTCTCTCTGTCCCTGTCCCTTTCCCTCTCCCTCCCTCCTCTGTGTGTGTGTGTGTGTGTGTGTGTGTGTGTGCGCACGTGCATGTATTCTATATAGTAAGAGGCAAAAAAAGAGGAAATGGGGGGAGATGGATGGTACCAGAAGGTAAGATATGATAAAATATATATATTCTAGCTATTAAGCAGAGGAAAATCAAATAAATGGAATTATAGAGTACAAATTTTTTTTTGTTGTAGAGCATGAGAATCTTACCCTAATATAATTTACATACTTATTCTTTAAAATAGATTTTTATATTTTTTTCTGCCATTCATAAGTCCCTAGAGTTTTTATATCCCTAGATTGTCCCCATATCTCTCCTTGCCCTTTTAGTAAGCTATTGCTTATAAAGTATCTATTTTATTTTCCATTTATTATATTATACAATTCTTCATATTTATTGTATTACATTTATTATAAATATATTTATAACATTTTTAATGAAAAGGGAAAAAGAGAAAAATAGCAAAATTGATCAATTTAGAAGATGCGATTTTCCCCCCATCTAAGTTCATGGCCCTGTTGAAACTTGTTCATGGACCAGGTCAAGAACTCCTATTTAATAAGTTCATCGTACCTGGGCACATTCCAATGCAAGATGGACATCTGCTTGTTAGGAATGGCATTGACAAGAATAACAACAGAAGGAGCAACAATAATAGAATTTGTACAGCTTTTTAAATTTTGCTAAATTCTGAACATACATTATTCCATTTGATCCTCAAAATGACCTTGTGATGAGGGTGCCCTGTTTTACAGATGAGGAAACTAAAGCTCAGAGAGGTTACAATTTGCATAGGATCAGAGAATTAGTAAATGTCTGAGATCTTTCTAAATTCAAGCCTTTCTGACTCCAGGTTCAGCAGTATATCTACTGTGACAGGATATCTATAAATATTAGTTAAGTACATAACTTCTGAAGAGACTTCCAAGGTCTCATCAATCTATTTTTTTAAACTAAATTTCAGGAACAATTTTTTTTTAGAATAAAGATTCACCTTAGTATTTAACACATCTTTTGTAATAGGTCCTCAATGTATCTATAGATATATACCTACAAGTAGGCAGATAAATAGATAGACATGGAATGAAAATTCAATATGGTATTCATGGCAAAGTTTACAAATTCATTCTCCAGCAATCATCTATTAATCACCTTTAGTTGTTAAAAGCACTGTGTTCTGGGAAAGAGACAGATATGCTGAAAACAAAATAGTTCAATTCATGGAGCTTATAATGTAGCAGGACTGATATGACACACACACATGTAAACTTATTTTACATGTAACATTAAATAAACATAATACTTAGAGGAAATATTTGAATGTGAATGTTCAATTTATAGAGCACAAACATATCCTCTATACCTTCCAGGATGATTTCACATGTTATCTCTTAGTACCCAAACTTCCAGTAATCAACCTATACAAACCCAACTCATAAGTCTGTGAAGTATGATAGAATAAGTCAAAGTTTATTTTTTACTGCATGGCATTCTAGAAACCATGATGATCACCATGTCATGGTGAAGTATCAGAGCAGGAAGTTAGTAGATGAAGTGCAACATATAATTAAATATCATAAAAGCACAAAAAAGTATAAAATACTACCTGCAGTCAGAAGGTGGAAATATTATTTGTAACAGGGATGAGGACATTAAAATATAACATAAGTGGGTCCCCCATGCCATCCTCAGTTATGATACCTTTATCAAGCATCTGGGTTCTTGACTGAAGAATCAATCATTCAAAGACGTAAAACAATTTTGAACAATTGCTCTATTAAGTTGATCAGTCATAAACTAGGTATGAACAACCTAGCTAATTAAATTGGGGAAGAGTAAAGAACTTCAAAGAATTAGATCAAGACAGAAACTAAAATGTATTGGTATTGGTTTAAAAAGTATGAAATACATCACTATGCCTCGATATATTAGAGAAGAGCCCAACAGAAACATCCCAGCAAGTGCTTTGCTAATCAAACTTAGGGAACACTTTGAGAAGACAGACTTCTTGTGCCTTTGCCGGGGAGCAATAAGGGAAGGAGAGGAATGATCCAAGCAGGAGTATCAAAGCCCCCTCCTCACCTCCCCATTGACCAGGTCCTTTAAAATTTTTTTTTCTTTTTTGGAGTTGGGAGGTGAGGCAGTCAGGGTTAAGTGACTTGCCCAAGGTCACGTAGTTACTAAGTGTCGAGTGTCTGAGGTCAGATTTGAACTCAGGTCCTGCTGACTCCAGGGAGAGTGCTCTATTCACTGGGCCACCAAGCTGCCCCTGACCATGTATTTAGAGAGATTGGATTTAGAACAAATACTACATCTATCTGAGAACTAAGAGTAACCAAATTAGAAATATGGAGAATACAACTTTAGGAATCTATGAGAGCCCCTATTCTCCTAAAATACAACATCGGTATCATACAAGCACCTCTAGAAGAGAAATAAACACCCATCAGGGGAATTTCATAAGGATGTCATAGGAAAAGAAAAGGAATTACAATAATTACAACAAAAGTTATATTCATAGCTCTTGACCACTGTTCCCTAGATTTTATATTTACCTGTGAGGGAATATGCACCAGACTTTTTGGAGAGATGTTATCGTACTTCAAACCTTGCTATAACTTCTTAGTAAATGTCACTTTTTCAAAGCTTATTCAAGTTAACTGGTTAATGATTTTAGAGAAGCATTAAATGGGTAAATAATGTTGGGAACACTCCAAATGAGGGATCATGAGCCACAGTAATAAGCACCCCAAATTTGCAGGATTACCTTCAGAACACTAAAGACTGAAGTAATCAGTTTGCCACCAGGAAATAAATGTAGCAGTTCAAGTGGGAGTGGAGGGGGCGGGGGGCTGCAGGGGAGACCCTATAAGGGATATTGCAAAGGAAAAAGTTTTTAATGTTTAGAATGTTGAATCACTTCCAGATATAAGGATCTTTTTTCAGAAGGAGAACACCATTACCTTTAATCTTTATCTTCAGTATAGGTATGTACTACTATATTCCAAATACTGAATGATTGTGAAGTTATAAAAGTAGGAGAAATGAGACAGTCATTTGTCAAGCCTTGGAGTGTGTAAATATCAAAATGGCAGCTGATTTCATGGAGGTCTACTAATTTTATAGTATATACAATTACGTGAGCTTGGTTGTCAACCAAACCTCAGCTAAAACACTATTTAATCTTTTTTGTATTTGATAAATATTATGTTAGTGTAACTCTATAAGAAGTTAGCCTTGAAAAGGGACATTATAGTAAGACAGTTAGAATTCAGTGAAAAATAAAATTTGTGGTTTGCATTTTTTTTCTAGGCTAAACCGCATGTTCCAGGGTCGACAAGATTCAGATGCCTTGTCCTCCCTTGTTTCACTGTGGTATATTATATTTCTCTAGTGTTCACACACTTCTAGCAGCCTTCCATCATTATGTCAAGGTAGTATTTCAAAATATTTTTCACATTTTCTGGCTCATATATCAAATCCTAGAATTTTATCCATAAGGCAGAGCTGTCATTCTGCAAAAATTTTAGCAATGTTCTCATTTTTATCTGACATCCAGAAATACCTAAAGTAATAAAAAATCATTTTTACCTCCTATTTGCTTTGGTTTTCATTCTGTCCCTGTCAGTCTATATACAGACTAGCAAGGGAAGATTTATATAGCCCCATATTGACTGTGCTAAAAATCACACAAAGAATCCCCTCTTGGACTGCTCAGAGTGCATTAGTTCCTGTTTAAAAATAAAAATCTTGATTTTCTTAAAGCAAAATTTCTGCTTTCTAATGACTAAAACTTTACTTTCTGGCCTGAATTTCTCCTCTCCATTACCGGCAGTCAGTCACTTTGTTTTACACATTATGACTTTACATTTACAATGTAAGAAAAGTCTCCATTTCCTCCCCTGAGATACCATTCAGCCCAATTTGACTGCAGGCAAAGCTGTATTTCAGTCCATTAAGGTTCTTATCTTGTGAAGATCATCAACAGATTTAACAAGATTTGTGGAAGTTGATTTTTAAAATAAGATTCTCAGGTCTGAAATGACTCACTGCTGGGTTCTAAAGTAATCTAAAAGAACACCATTTCATTTGAAACAAATTTTCATGTAGTAGAAGAGAAAAAAAAATGCAGTTTGGATTAATCATAAGGCAAATTTTAATTGAAAAGTGAACTGGGGTTCCAACATGGAACAAACACCAAGGGTACTAAGGAAATAGCTTCAGGAGTAGGGTTTGGGAAAGGGGAGGACGTTGTGCCCATGGGTCAGGTTTAATGGATTGACATTAATTGGGAAGTATACCAGGAATACATACACAAAAAGAGACTCCCGTATGTTAGGTTTAACGGGAAGAGCATGATCTAAAAATAATCTAAAAGGAGCCACAATAAGGTATGTAGATTAATACATCTGCCATTTCATCAGGCACTCAGTCAAAAAGCATTTATTAGATAATGACTATGTGCCAGGCACTGTGCTCATCATTGGGAATACCCAGAAAAGCAAAAATATTATCTCTGCTGTTGAGACATTCACATTTGAATGTAGAAGACAACATGCAAATATAACCGTGTGGATTTATATAGTGTCAAGGAAAAGTAGTCTCAGAGGGAAGGCACTTTAAGTAATGAGAAGGATGGGGTTCAAAAGGCTTCCTGTGAAAGTTGAAATGTGAACTGAGTCTGGAAGGAAGCCATTGTGCTGTGCTGAGGGCCAGAATTGTAGTTGTGGAGGATGGTCATTGAAAAGGCACAGAGTTGGGAGATAGAATATTATGTGTGAAGGACAGCAAGAAGGCCAGTGTCTTGAGACATCAATAAGGTCAGTGTTGCTAGACAGTTTATCTACGTCTAGGTGACATTTATTTATCAAGAACTGGGCTCTTTTAGACCTAAGAATGAATTAAAATGTAAGCTTTTGATTTCTCTGGGCTGATAAACTGTTTACTAAAACTAGGCCTGATTTAGAGGTATAATCTCAATGTGCTTTCATTGAGTTTCTCACTACCCAATGGAGTCATTATTGACTCTTTCCCCATGCCTTAGGTTGAAATAGGAATTCTCCTATTCAATCCAAGCTTTCCCAAAAATTTCAATCAATATCAGATTATTAATCACAGAAGGATTAGCATCCACCTACTTTTTGTAAAATATAAACAATATACATACACATATTTATGTGTATTTATCAATTGTCTAACATCTATCAATAATTATTTATTAAATGCTTACTATGTAGCATGCACTCTACTAGGCTCTAGGTAAACAAGTACAAACAGTGGAATGATTGTGTTCTCATAAGGAACTTACAGAGTGTGTGTGTGTGTGTGTATGTGTATGTGTGTGTAGCCCATGAAAGTTCTGTGATATCTTATCCAAAGTTTCACTTCCACAAACAAGTTATGTCTCCCCAAAACTTAGTTAGCTACATATCCCCTTCAAGACTCTAGGTATACTCCTGAAGATGTCAAGGGTGATTGCCTAATGAAATTGATTTGAATGTCCACTGATGTGATCTTTCCCAGGATTATGAGGTGAGAATTATCTTGTTAGTCTTAAGTAGTAATGATACAATAGTTAGTACAAAATATCCCCTTGAATATCTATGACACACTCTCCTACCAGAACATACACAACATAAAAGTTGACTCAAGTATAGAAAACACACATGGAAAATGTGTGATTAACAGCTACTGAGGTGGATAAAAGTCCTTTACCCCAAGCAGTTCCCCTTGGAAATGTTGCATTTTTTGCTGGATTCTTAAAAATATAGCCTTCAGTCCAGTCTGCCCTCACCTCCCCATGCAGACAAATATGATCAAAAGTTATTCGTACATAATCATACTGTGAACTTAGACAACAGAACTTAAGCGACTGTGTCACTGGTGAGATTCAGACCCAGGTATTTCTGACCATTAAATCTGAAACTCTAACCATTATATCACAATATTATTATTGTTTCAGAGATTAAGAGCTAAGATCATCAACTAAAATGCTTTCATTTTACACATGAGGAAACTGAAGCCGGATAGGTGAGGGGACAAACATGGTCATACCAACAGTAGGAAGAAGAACTAATATTCAGACTCAAAATCTCTTATTCCAGATCCGGAATAGAATGGACGTATGACTTGAATTAATTGAATGATATACCTGTCAATAACTAGGAATATATGTGTAATCTTATTTTGACGAAGTCATACCACATTACAATCATGTAAATTGGAATATTATTTTAGTTCTAGCCAGTTTGTTGTTGTTGATTTTTGTTCAGTTGTTCCAGTTGTGTCCAACTGTTCATGACCCTGTTTGGGGTTTACTTGGCAAAGGTACTAGAGTGGTTTGCCATTTCCTTCTCCAACTCATTTTACAGATGAAGAAACTGAGGCAAACAGAGTTAAATGACTTGCCCAGGGTCACATAGCTAGTAAATGTCTGAGACCAAATTTGAATTCAGGAGGATGAGTCTTCCAGATTCTAGGCTCAACAACTCTATCAATTGTGCCACCTACCTGCCCCATAACCAGTTTAAGTATACCTTTTATTAGTTTCAAGAACTGTGCCTGTCATAACTTTCAGTTATCATAACTCTTTCAATATAAATCTCTATCATGTCAACTTATTCTCTTTCTTCTTCGGAGCAGGCTACAAAGATCCTTTGTGTCATCTAAGTGCTATGTCTTTTATTTTTCCCTTACTTTGGCTTAACCAAACTTCCCAAGTCTAATTTATAATTATAGGCTTGCACATTCAGGCTTCACCATTGAAAAACAGATCCTGTAATTTAACTACACTATCACCAATGATCAGTAATTCCTCTCTCACTAAGTCTGAAATTCTAACCATGTGCTTTGTCTGAGATCTAAATTACAATCCAAATTTTTCTACATCTTATTTGTCAAAGATGTACCTTTAAAAAAAATCTAAGCATAGATCAAACAGATACTGTTCTAGAAAGATATTTTTGGATACATTTTTAAGAAATAGAAAACCACGATATACCATAGTAAGTTTTTACTAATATTTAAATGTCCCTTGTCATTCTAAGTCATACTTTAGAATAAAATATAGTAGTCTCACTTTAACTTTTGGGCTATTTGGCAACAAGAAAGCCTTAGGGTTCTTATTCCTTAGCACTTAGTTAAGTTACTCAAGTGAGACTCTTTTTGTAGCTTCCAAATTAATCAAAAATAAGACTTAAATTTATCCTTTTAACACTCCAAGAAAAATGGAAAAAAAAAGCAAATTTTTAAAAATTCCATAAAGATTTTCTGCCTCTTTTTTTTTTAAAGATGTAAAGTTTTCTTGGGATTGCCCTACATTATTATATCTCTAAAAATGATAATTTATTGAGCAAGTAAATATATATGTACATAACTATATTAAAAATGTAACCAATTTAGAATCAATATCAGGAAGAGCTTCCTAACACTTTAAGCTGTTCAAAAATAGAGTGGAATTTCTCCAGTAGGTGATGGCCCTTAACTCCTTGGAGGTCTTCAGAATGAGGTCAGGTGGCCCCTTACTGGTATTTTAGAGTAGACATTCCTTTCCTACATGAATTGGACTATATGAATCTTGAGATCCCTTTCCATTCTCAGGTGTTTCTCCTTCATTAGAAAAGAAAACAAAACTTTCCATCTTATAAGGTGGTTACAAAAACAGCATATTATGGTTTTTCTTATTTTTTTCCACTAATAAAAAAGTTTTTTTCTTTTTTTTTTTTATGATTTCAGAGTTTATAGAAATTTATTTCCTTTTCTCTAGATCAGCCAGAAGGTCCCCTGAATTTCCCTTGGGCTCTGTTCCCTGTACCAGAAGAAGATAAAGAGAAGAAAATGCCTTAAATGGCATGTCTATACTTAGAAAGAACCAAATCTCTCAAGACTACTTTCTTTCCAATAAAAAGGAAATAACTTTCCATATTATTCTTTTTAGCCACTACATCAGCTATTTACTTAATGATGGAGTTAGATGCAACTGCGTTTACAGATTGTTAGTTTGTAGTGGGGGAAAGGGAAGGGAAGTTTGTCAGTGTATTCCAATTGACTGATTTCCCCCAAGCCCAGTTAACATAAGGAAAGTAAGGGACTGGTAACAGAAACAAGGAAGAATTAAGATCTTAAAATATGAAGGAATGCTTCACGCTTTGTTACTCCTTTAGGACTGAAGAAGTTTCTCAAATCAAATTTTATGGCATTAAAATGTAATTGGTGGGCTGAACAGCAGCCATGACCCTTGGGGGTCTTCAAAAACAAAACAAAACAAAATGTGCTTTCAAGCCCTGGAAGTAATCAGGACAGGAGACGTCTGAGGGTCTTGGCCCCTGGAAGCACAGATGAAAGTCATCTATGGAAGAAGAATCCAGGTTTTGAGCATAAATCATTCTTCTACATTCAACAGACTGCCCATTTGCTTGCTCACTTCTTGGTGCAGTGCCTCATAATGGGCAGACACACTTTGGGCCAATGAAGAGAGGAGGGAAAAAATATCTCTCCCTATCTCTGCCCCACAGTCTTCCCCAAAGGGGAAAAGAGTGATCGTTTCTCAAGTTCTGGGTTCTTCTATAGTAGATTAAGCAGTCCTCAATTCATCATGGGTATCAATTCTGCCATCAGCCACTACTTGATAATAATGGACTCCCGTCTAAATTGCTGTCCCAATATTTTGCAACGCAAATAATTAATAAAGTATAATGGTAAGGAAGTTTTTTTTTCATTCAGAAACTTTATTTTAAAATAATTTGTGTCCTTTATATAAAATAGAACATTTTAAATGATTTTATATATATATTTCTTAAAAAAAAACACCTTTCTTTTCCATGACAGAAGTATAATTCAATGTCATAATAGCTCCAATTTATCTCTTATCTTTCTGGGTTGATTTTACATTAATTTTCTTCATGTACCCTGCATTTTCACCAAAGTGAACTATTTGCTATTACCTACAAACAGCATTCCATTTCTTATGTTTTACATGAAGCGTCCCACAGGGTTCTGTCCTAAGCTCTTATCTCTTATTCCTCTATACTACTTCACTTGGAGAACTCATTCACTCCCATAGATTTAACTGCCATCTCTATGCTAATGATTCGCAAATCTACTTACCTGGCCTTAACCTTACTGCTGAACTTCAATCTCACTAATCCAGCTACCTCACTAACATGTCTAACTAGATACCTAGCAGACATCTTTAACATATTATGTCCAAAACTGAACAGATTATATTTGCCCCTAAACCCTCCTCCCACCTCTTCACTTCTCTTTTACTGTGGCACTACCATCCTTCCTGGATCATTGCAGTAGCCGGTTGGTGGATCTGCCTACACCAGCTCTCTAACTTGTTTTCCATTCCATCTGTTGGAGTGATTTTATTAAAGTACCAATCTGACCATGTCACCTACCACACCCACTCAATAAAATCCAGTGGTTCCCTATTGCCTCCAATATTAAATATAAAATCCTCTGTCTGGTATTAAAAGATAGCTATAATCATCATCCCTCATACCTCTCCTTTTTTTCACTTATTTTACACCTTATGCCCATCTGTATTCATACTCTTCCATTCAGCGACACTTAGCCTTTTGACTGTTCCATCTCTTGCTCTGAGGATTTTCTCTGATATAAAGCCAAGCACAAGCATCTTTCCAGAAGACAGCTGCTGTGAACAGCTTCAAGTTCTGATTACATAGTGTAGTGAGCTCCCTATTTATTCAACAGTAAATTAGAGCAAAACATTCACAGAAACCAAAGTACCGCATTCACAATATTATGACATAACCATGATCACTAAAGTGGCCACATAGTTTTAAACAAAAGATATCATTCAGTAATTCCTTAACTCAATCATCCTTAAGGAGTAAGCCTCCTTAAGGGACACAAAGTACAAAGGTCAAAGCTTTCCACCCTTAGGTCACATTATCTTAATCTCTCAGTCAAAAAATCTTCTCAAAGGTCAAAGTTCTTTACCCCCAGGTCACAGTAAATCATAATCTTCTCAGTCAGCATTAAGTACCCAAGGAGAGATCTTTTCATTTCAACTAGAGGCTGGCTCTCAGATTCCACAGTTCCTCCTCCATGGGTCCAGCTCCCTGGAACTACCCAATTGTCACCTCCTCATCCAACTCCTTGTCCAGCTCCTTGTCCAGCTCCTCGTCCAGTTCCTTGTCCAGTTCCCATCCCATATTGAAGCTCACAGAGTCCGGTCCACCTCAAATTCTTCACAGTTCCTGTTTCTGGGAAGACAAAGCTTAACAGAGCCACAATAACAAACATACACATTGCTAGCACAATCATCAATTCACTATATGCCTGTGAAATCAACAGAGACCCACAAACAATGTCCAAGAGGTCAATACAAATCATCAATAAAGTCCCAGGACCTCTTAAACCCTCCTCCAGGGCTTCTAGAAACACTCAACCCCAAAATAGGGCTTCTGGTAAGGTCCCATGGTATCTGTATAAAGTATCACAAACATCAACACAGACAGAACAGACAAACATAGAGTTCTGGGATACCACGAGTTTTCTCCTTTTCAACTCTGCCACCACAAGAATTCTCTTCTCAGTTCTTCTCAGTTGTGCTGTCTCCAGCTTGGGCTTCTCCTTATATATGGTCATTAGCTCCTTCCCTTCCTGTTGCATCAGCAACAGGGGTTCACAAGTTTTGAGTTTCACAAGTTGTGGGGTTCACAAATTCTGTTCCTAAACAAAGACTTGTTATAATTATGGGCAAGGCTTAAAAGAAACTTGAAGTGAAACAAGGTGCTAACTAATTAAAAGGCTGAAACAAGTCTTTAAGTGCTTCTTTGACTGTCATTACATCTGTCTGTATCTCATGCCTAGAATCCTCTCCCTCCTCATCTTGACTTTCTGGTTTCCCTGGCTTCAAATCTCTACTAAAAGTCCATCTTCTATTTAAAAAAAGTCTTTCCCAACATCTATTAATTCTGGTGTCTTTCCTATTTTAATGGTTTCCTATTTGTTCCTGCATATAATTTGTTTGTATGTATTTGTTTGCTTGTTTTCCCTCCTGTTAGCAAAAACTGTATTTTGTCCCTTTTTGTATCCCCAAAGCGTGGCATGGTGCTTGGAACATAGTAGTCACTGAAATGTTTATTGGCTGACTATCATTTCCCCCATTAGAATGTAAGCACATTTTAAGGAGGGATCGTTTCATTCTTTGTACTTGAATACCCAGTGCCTAGCACAGTGCCTAATAAATAATAATTACTAATTTGATAGGTAAATATTTAATTGATTGATTAATTTCTATTTGTTCTATCTATAGTCTATGTATGGTTTTTCGTCTTCCCTATTAGAATGTAAGTTTCTTGAGAGTAGGAATTATTTTGTTATTTGAATTTATTTCTAGCACCTCGTATAGTGTCTGACACATTGTAGACAGGCACTTAATATATATTTTTAAATTCATTGATTAACTTAGACCAACTCAGACTTATGTCTAGTTTGAAATGGAGTTACTGGGAAGAAGGTGTATGTGGGTAGGTCATATGATAATTTGAATACAGCATCATTTGAATATGGCGTCCTTTGGAACTCTGGCATAAAAACTGATCTGTAGTTCAGAGAACCTTAAAAATCCAGGACTTTATACTCCTTCCAATGAAAGCCTGATGCTCTATATTGGTGAAGGTATATTTGATTCTACTATAAATTTATTTCAAAGTGTAAATTTCCTATTCTGAGTTAGGTCTTCCAAGCAATCTCCATGCTGCCTATTAGTGGAATCATGCTAATCACTCATTATGTAGGCCTAGAAATATATCCTTGAGACTGATTAGGAGTCTAGAAAACATTCAACTTGAGCAAGTATGACTTGTTTCAGACATTTTGCTTCCATGGAAACTTTTCCATGGGTAATCAGGGAAGAGACAGCAATCTCTTTTTGGAGGTCAAGGAATGGACTTGGGTTTCTCGACCTGCCAAACCAAGCAAGGATAGCTATCATAAGCAGTAGCAGCTATTTAAAGTCAGGAAATCTACCAAGAATCTTGGCAAGTTTTTTTTTTTGGGGGGGGGGTTGAAGGGGTAGGTCTTCTCAAAGAAATAGAAAATATATTTTATCTACAAATGATTATAAGAATTACACTTATATGATTAAGAGTGACTGGTGGAATAAGACAAACAATACCTTGATAGATCATTTATTTCAAGCCCTTCTTCCTGGCCCACAATGAATATAAACTGTGTCTCTAGAGTATGTAGATCAGCTAGGTGGCTTAATAAAGTGTCTGCCCTGGAGTCAGGAAGACCTGAGTTCAAATATGGCCTCAGACCATTATTACTACATGACCCCAAGCAAGTCACTTAATAGAGTTTTCCTCAGTTTCCTCATCTGCAAAATGAGCTGGAGAAGGAAATAGGCAAACCGCTGTAGTATCTTTGCAAAGAAAAGCCCAAATAGAGTTGCAAAGAATCAGACATAACTGAAACAACTGAGCAACAACAATAATAGTATGTAGTCTCTTTTTAAAGATCTCCAGGTAAAGAAATACCTCAACAAGTTTAGAGATGCATAATCCAAAATAGAGTTTTGAATATTTTACCAATTAAATTAAGCTTGTAATTATGAATATTTATATTTCTCATATTAGATCAACATATTTCTCTCTGTACTAAAAACATAAAAATAGAAAAATATCCAGGACTGCTAACACTCAGATAATTCTGCTATTCCATTCCAGGATTTGACACAAGCAATAGCAAGAATTTTTTTATTTGTGTCTGTCCTTGAAATTTATTAGGTCTTTTCCTCCTAATTATTAAATATCCCCCAGGTTCTTATCACAGTGGCCTTCAATTCGAGCTAATGTTTTGCCTATATTTTTTCTTTCTATTGTCAATCTCATAAAATACTTTGTATCCCAAAAGTATTTATCCTTTCCATTCTGAATTTTAAAGACAAACCTACCATATGCTGGTTTTCTCAACAGTTTAGATTTCCATTTGTGGTCAGAATTCTCTGTTAAAGATTGGAATTGCAAATTGGATATCCTGCTTTGTATTTAGAAGAACAAGAACTGCCAGTGTCTGAAAAGTTAATTAGACTAAACAGACAATTAATTACATCTTATTAAAGTGTAAAAGACCTGTGACAAATTGCACTAATTGCATGCTCTTATATATCTGAAGAGGTCAGGCTACTTAAAAAGTGTGTTGTTAATGGAAGACAAATGTAGTTTTATGTGCTTGATCGGAATATTATAAACTACATTATTTATGACTCCATTGGAACACTTAATAATTTCAAACTTTAAATTAAACTGCTCATTAAGCAGGAGAGCCAGGACCAAGTTCTAAAAATAGGTCATAAAAGCTTGCTGCCAGTGTAGAATTAATTTGAAGGTCTAGTATTTCCTAGGAATGTCATGATACGCTTATTTTTAAGTGCCTGAACCCTGGAGATGTTAAACTTATCTTAATGTGCCCCTAGTAATAGAACCTTTTCATTAATGGCATTCATCCTGAAGAAATACATGTTTTATTCCAAAGCTTTCTCAAAACTTCAGGCCTGTGTTTTGTGTTAAACATTCTTATTTGTTGGTGATTCACTTGCATATAGAAGAAAAAAAAACTAGTAATTTTTGCCCCTAGGATATGTACCAAAAACTGGAATCAGGTCATGTGACTCATGGATGCTTAAAGGAGGAAGATGCTGCTTCACAATGGTGGAAGAAAAATGTGGGATGAGGAGGTGGCTCATTTTGGATAGGCATTGGATAACTTTCTATTTTAACATATTATTCTTTATAAGGTGTGCTAAACTGTTTTTTCAAAGAATGAAAATTCAGTGAGTTCCCTCTAAATTCAGTATCTGGGACAAAACCCCAGTACTCTGTCCCAGTTATGCCTTACTCTACAAAGGGGAGCAGAAACAAGGCAAGGGAAAGGAAGGTGGAGATTAAAGACACTGATATGTAGGATTGAGTGGGGAATAAAGAGATCTTAAAAAAAAACAAATAAATTAGGGAGTAGATATAACCCATTTAATATGAAAAATGAGTCAGAGTGCAGTTCACAGTGAGTAACTAATTACACCATGAGGCTTTATGTTTTTCCCATGGAAAATATTTATAGAAAGGGGAACACTGACAATTCCAGAGGGAGATGATAACACTTAGCCTAACAATGTTTCCTCCCTCAGCCATTTCACATAGATTTACAAATAATGTAGATTCTTCCTTTTACCTAATACAATTATGACCCTTCTGAGTTTTTTGAAGTTCAGAAGATCAGGAAGAACTTGACTCTTAGCAAACTTTTTATTTGTGGTTGGTGAGTTCTCTTCATTAGTGTAGAGTACAGATGAGGTCAAGTCACAGGTTGGATTCCTCACCTGGACCTTTTAGCTTTGTGCTAAGTGTTCATAGTCACGAGCTGGACCCTTAATCCCAGGCAAATGTCTTGTAAAGGCGGGTCATTGCTCACAAGAAGGCCAAGGTGATGGAATACAGATGGATCAGGGCAGATCCATCATAACCACTAGAAAAACAACTCTAAGGAAATGTGCTACTGAAGGTGGGTCAGTATGTGTGTGTGTGTGTGTGTGTGTGTGTGCGTGTGCGTGTGTGTGTGTAGTATGCCTTTATACACAAGGGTCAGGTCTTTAACATTTCAATTCTGAGAAATGTTTGGTCTCTCACTTTGAATATCTGACTGCATGTTCCTTACACTTGAGTGATAGACTAGTCAAGTCACTGTAAGGACTACAGGTGTCATGTGCTTTTCTATTACCATATTCCATATTTTTTGTTCAGTGATACACTCAGTCTGTTAATGGGCACCAGAATTCATAAACATGATAGACTAAAAAAAACTTCTAAGGAATTTATAGGATTCTAATTTTCTCAGGGACTAAGAGGTTTTGTCAAAGAACCAAATGGATCAGAAATGCTTAAAGCAGCAGGATTAAATGAGATAATGTATGGAAAATATTTTGCAAACATTAAATTATATGGTATAAATATAATTTATTATGACACATTTAAATCATGTGAGGGAAGGTTTAAAATTTGTGATAAAGCACCCATAATCAGAGATATGTGAATAATTAGGGAAGAGAGATTTACTCCACAAAGGGAAGCAGAAACAAGGCAAGGGAAAGAAAGGTGGAGATTAAAGACACTGGTAGGATCGAGTGGATAATAAAGAGATCTTAAAAAAAAAAACCCAACCTGTGGGTTATGTTCAATTTGTAACAATGAAAATATATCCTACATATCAGATATTTACATTACAATTCATAACAGTAGCAAAATTACAGTTATGAAGTAGCAATGAAAATAATTTT
This sequence comes from Pseudochirops cupreus, assembly GCA_028627135.1. NCBI lineage: Eukaryota > Metazoa > Chordata > Mammalia > Diprotodontia > Pseudocheiridae > Pseudochirops > Pseudochirops cupreus. The sequence goes on from CM053583.1 coordinate 135,956,339, forward strand.
ATGGTTAGGGGTCACCACAACATGTGGAACTGTATTAAAGGATCACGGCATTAGGAAGGTTGAGAACCACTGATTTAGAGGAAAGGATACAATTGGGTCTCAGTGGTTGTTGCTCAGATTCAGGGGTGAAATTCTTTGGTTTATGGCAAGAACAGTAAGAGAGAGGTTCATTGATGGTCACTTGGATAGTTTGGAGCTGACAAACCCAATACTCTCCATCAGTCCTCAGTCCCAATGTGTAGGATATCTGGGGTCCTGTCACATTTATGAAATGGCAAGTTCTCTTCTCATAGTAGACATGGCTTTCTATAGAAGACAGAGAACCAATCTTAGTTCTCCTTTCACCTCACCCTTCATGAACAGGATAAATAGTCAGGGACCAATATGTGTTATGTTCCAGTCTCTGACTTTATGAGTGGGGAATAATTTCCCCTGAAAACTATTCGTATCTTTGCTTTTACATCATCTGTATTTCCAATGTACTCCTCCCCAAAAGTAATATGTACTTTTAAACAGTGAATAAAAAATACAATAAAAAGCATTCTGCAAAACTAAACAACACATTTACCAAGTCCAAAATTATCATTCTATGTAGTATAACCATTGTAACCCCATCTTTCCACCCTCATAAAGAAAGAGACATGCATTCTTATGTCTCTTCTTTGGACTCAAGCTTGCTCATTAAAGTTTTATGGCATTCATTTTCACTTATTTTCTTCCTATTCTTTCTGTTTATATTATAGTAGTCCTTGCATACATTGTTTTTGTCTTTTTTTTTTGGATCATATTTGGATCATATTCCTTTGTATTCATCACATTTAGTTTTTCTAACAGACCAGTAATAATCTATTGTAATTATGAACCAAAACTTGCTTAGATATTTCTCAAGCTGTGGGCATCTATTTGGTTTTTAATTCTTCACTACCACAAAATTATTTCTTTGAGTATTTTAATGTATATGGGTCCTTTATTTTTATTACCAAACTTTGGGATATATATATATATATATAGATAGATAGATAGATAGATAGATAGATAGATAGATATAGATATAGATATAGAAATAGATATGAAATCCCTTGGTCAAAGGAGGTAATCTTCACATAATTCTAAATTGTTTCCCAAAATGCTTGTACCAATTCATGTCTTTACCAATAGAAGGGAAGGTAAGATATATTTATTAACTATGTTCTAGGCATTATGCTAAGCATTTTATAAATATCTCATTTATTCTCATAACAATCTTGAGAAATAGATGCTATCATTATTCCCATTCTTACTTAAGAAAACTGAAGTAAACAGAGGCTAAGTGATTTGCCTGGTGCCATACACCTAATAAATGGACAGTGGATCTAAACTCAGATCTTCCTGACTTGACCTAGCGCATATACAATATTATAGCCATATCAGCAATACTGCCTCCTGCTTCACCTTCCCTGCTTTCTCATCACCAAGACTTCTTGGAATGATTTCCATTAAGGAAGGGAGAAGAAGGGAAATAAAAGCAGTGTAACGATACTGGGATTTGAAGATCTTCCACGCCCCTTGAGCTTGCTGATGTAGCAGGAAGGGGTGGAGCAAGAGAACGCCGGAACCAAGCTAGTCTCC
>CM053583.1:135958446-135977843 GCA_028627135.1 Pseudochirops cupreus
TCTTTAGCTGTGCGTTGTTGAGGATAGTCCAGTTTATCAAGGCTGGTCATCATATGTACCATGTGTCTGTGATTGTGTACAGGTTTTGCCTGGTTCTGCTCTTCTCACTTCGCATCAGTCCGTATAAGCCTCTCCAGGTAATTATGAAGTCCATCTCCTTCCCATTTCTTATAGCACTCTACTTGAAAGTTTGATAGTTTTTCTTTAAATGTCCCTAACAGAAGTTATAAGTTATCTCCTATTTCTCTGAATCACTTCTTCCAACTTCTCTATTTCTATTGAAAGGACTATTGTCCTAGTCACCCAGCTTTAAAATCTGGGACCTAGTTCTGACTCTTTCTTATTCCTCAAGGTTTTTACCAAATCCCATACACTTTTTCATTGGGCCCTCTATTCACTCATAAAATCTTCTACCGGACCCAAGACCTCTAAAAACACTCACAAAAAATTACCGAGATTTAAGAGTTGGGAGGAACCTTGGCAGCCATCTTGCACAGAGGTTCTTAACATGGGGTCCATGAACTTAAGAGATAAATACCTGGCTAGCTAGGTAGCTCGATATAGATAGATAACTCCCCTTTAAAATAATTGGCTTAATTTGTATTTCTTCATATTTTATTCTATCCTATATAACATTATCCTGAGAAAGGGTCTAAAGGTTTTGCCAGACTGCCAAAGGGGGCCATGACACACAAAAAGTTTTACCACCCTGGATCTAGTCCAACCTATACATCAAAGAAATCTCTGTATCTTCTAAGGGATTATCTGGATTCTGCTTGGATGAGGATGAGGCACTCATTCTATTGAAAGATGGCATATTCCAGTTTTGCACTCTCACTAGGACTACTGAAGCTAGGACAGCTAGATGGTGCAGTAGATAGAGCTCTGGGTCTGGGTTCAGGAAAATTCACCTTCCTGAGTTCAAATCTGGCCTCAGACACTTGCTAACAACATGACCTTGGGCAAATCACTTAACTCTATTTGCTTCAGTTTCCTCAACTGTAAAATGAGCTGGAGAAGGAAATGGAAAACCATTCTGGTGTCTCTTCTAAGAAAACCCCAAATGGGGTCACAAAGAGTCAGCCATGACAGAAATGGCCAAACAATAGCAACAACAATAGCCCCATCATTGTTCTCCTTGCCTCTGGTTCCTCCAATGAAAATCTGTCCTTTGCATAGCTGACAAAATATTCTTTCTTACACACAGACTCTCCTATTCAAATCGTGCCATTTCCTGATTCAAAACCTTCAGGGGGTCCCTGATGCTTATAAGTTGAAAAAGAAACCCTTTGTCCTAGGCTATAAAACCATCCACAGTGTAGGTCTAACCTATATGTAGAGGCAGCTAGGTGATATAGTCAGTAGAGTTCTGGGCTTGGAGTCAGGAGACCTGAGTTCAATTCTCATATCAGACATTTAGTAGCTACATGACCCTGAGCAAGTCACTTAATCTCATTTTTCCTAAAATAGAATCAAATGGGATATTTGTAAAGCAGCACAGTGCCTGGAACATAGTAGGTTCTATGTAAATGTGTATTCCCTCTCCCTTTCTGTGTTGTTTCCTTATTTCATATTATTCCTTTTGGTACAGTCTACATTCCAAGTAAACTACAGTATTAATTGTTTCTCAAATTTGACATCATGCCATCTCCTGCCTCTAGCTATTCATTATTATCTCATACTCCTTCCAAATGTTGCTGCGGATAGAAGGTTTTACCTGGAGCCAAGAAAACCTGGCTTCAAACCCCATCTCAGATAGCTCCTAGCTGTGTGATCCTAGGGGAAGTCATGTAACTACCGCCTGCCTCAGTTTCCTCATCTCTTAGATGGGGGTAGTAATAGCAAAAAAAATCTCCCACATTTGTTGTGAGGATAAAATGAGATGACATTTGTAAAGCACTTTGCAAACTTTAAAGCAGTCTATAAATGTTATTGTAATTATCTTCTCCATCATCATCATCATCATCATCATCATCATCATCATCATCATCATTTATTCTCCTTCAAAGATTAGCTCAGTTACCTTCCCCTCTATGGAAATATTTATTACTGGATTTCTCCAGAAGAAAATATTCTCGCTTTCATTAAAATTTCCAAAAAATGTTGTCTGATTGTTTCATTGCTCCTTATCTTGTGTTGTATTAATCTCTGTGTGTGCTGTATATCCCCTCAGTAAACAGCTTCAACTCGAGGTCTACATCTTTTCATTCCAGTGTTAAACATACTGCCTTGTCAATAGTAGATGCTTAATAAATGTTTGCTGAATATTTTGAATGAATGTTTGATAAAATCAGCTGTCCTACAACACATCATTTGGTATAACCACCATGGAATGATTTTTTTTTTTTACGTTTTATGGTGAACTCATGATATATTGCTTTAAAATGATAGAGAAAACAGATTATACCACTTTGGTACAATTTTTAAAAAATCAATAGGATCATCAATTTATATTTATAATTGCAATGCTCTTCTTGCTTCAAGCCGTTCCTCATTCTTTCTTCAGGCCATATACAAGTATCCCTCTAGAAAATATATCCAACTACTCAAAGAAAAAAAACAAACAAAAAATAAAATTAAACAACAAAACGAAAAATGAAATACAGTTATCAATCGACGAATATTTATTAGGTAACTATTATGTGACAGGCATTTTGCTAGGTGTAAGGATGCAAAGAGTCCCTGTCCTCAAGAAACTTATATATATATATATCTTTTGTGAAATCATTCAAAACATATTTCCATATTAGCCATATTGCAAAACACACATAGGAGAAAATTATACTTCACTTTTCACCAAGAGTTCATCAGTTCTCCCTCTGAACATGGATAGCATTTTTTAAAAATTATGAATCCTTTGGAATTGTCTTGGTTGCATTCATTAGAGCATCTAAGCCTTTCACAGTTGATTCTCATTACAATATTGCAGTTCCTGTGTAGAATGATATCCTGGTTCTGCCTACTTCACTTTGTACCATATTAGTCTTCCTACATTTTATCTAAAACCATCCCCCTTGTGATTTTTTATAACACAGTACTAATCCATCACAATCATATGCCACAACTTGCTCAGCCATTCCCCAATCGATGAACATCCCTCAATTTAGAATTCTTTGCCACCACAGAATGAGTTGCTATAAATTTTTTAGTTCATATAGGTTGTTGTCAGTGTCAAGTAATTCAGTAATGTATGGTGTAAGAAGACTAGAAAGTTGGGTGGAATGACATCAATAGGTTCTGAAAAGTTTTGAATGTTTAACTTAAAAAAAAAATATCCTGGAGGTGATAGGGAGCCTCTGGACTTTCATGAACAGCAGGAGTTAGGGGATGGGGGGATGACATGGTCAGACCAGCACTTAAGAAAAAAAGATGGATTGGAGTAGGGAAAACTTGTGGCAAGCAGGCAATACCATTAGGCTATTGCAATAGTCCAGAAGTGAGGAGATGAGGGCCTGCGCGGGTGGTGGCAGTTTCAATGGAGAGAAGGATACATATTTAAGAGATGTTACAAAGGTGAATTTGACAGCCCTTAATAACAGATTGGATAGGGATGGGGGTTTGAGAGAGGACAATATTAACTAGATTGAGAGCCTGGGGGATTAGGAGGATCATGATGTCTTTCACAATAATGGGGAAGTTTGGAAAGGACAAGGGGTTAGAGAGAAATACAATGAATTTGACTTTAGATATTTGGAGCTTAAGATATCTACAAGCCATCGAATTTGAGATGTCTGATAAGCAGCCAGAGATGTGACACTGGAGATCAAGAGAGAGGTTTGGGCAAGACAGGTGGTTTTGAGAATCATGACTATAGAGAAGATTATTGAATCCAGGGCATCTCATGAGATTGATAAGTGAAATAGTATTGTGGAAGAAAAGAGAAAAAGTGTGAGGGAGTCTTTTGTGACAACCAGAGTTAGTGGGAGTGACCTGGGTCAAAAATTCATCAAGAGACTAAGAATGAATGGTTAGCTAGAAGGAAAACTAAGAAAGAGTAGTGTCACAAAAAGCTAGAGAAGAGAGTATCAAGGAGAAGAAAATAATGAACTATACCAAAGGCTGCAGAGAAGTCAAGGATGATCATTGACAAAAACAAAAACAAAAAACAAAAAACATTGGATTTGGAAATTGAGGGATTTTTGGTAATTTTGGGTAGATTATTTCCATTTGAACAATTGGGTCAGAAGCTAAATTATAGAAAGACAAGAAGAAAGTGAAAGAAAAGGATGTAGAGGCAAGGCATCTATTGTAGAAGACACCATCAAGGAGTTTTGCTACCAAAAGCAAGAGAGATTTGAAATAATACTAAAGTTGGAAGAACCAAGTGAAGATTTTTTGAGTATGAGCATATTTTTAGACAATAGGAAAGTACTCAGTGGACAGAATAAATAAAAATATATGAATAAATAACAAATATTAGAGTTTTGGAGAATTGATTGCCATATTATGTAATAATGAAATAATATAGACATTATATAAATGTATGGAAAGCTAATATTTTTTATAGAATATATCCCCAATATTATGACAATGTATTATTGGTAATCACCTCATTCCCTTTCTGTTGTAGTTAGTTTGATTGCCTAATTATGTGATTAAAGATACAGTTCCTGAAAATTGACAATATCTTTATATACACTTAATTAACATTTCTATAAAAATGTAGTATGCTATATCTCATTTTATAAGTTTGATTTTTTTAAAGAAAAGTCAACTTTAAAAATGTTTAGTTAAGTTCCTTTAGATTGATGAATAGAAATAATGTCATTTATGACTGAGTGTTCAACAAATACCCTATGTTTGAAATGGAAAACACAATTCTTTGGACCCAAGTAACATGACTGACACAATGGAGGACTTGCTATTTTCTCTAATACTTACAACCTCTCAAATCTCCCCTAAATTAAATATATGTATAAAAAGTAAAATGATTATAGCTTTCTCTAAAGGCTGAAACCAAAAACCAAAATTAGATAACAACCTGATGAATTAATAGAAAGGTCATCTTTAATATCTAACATATTCACTTAGGAACCTCTCCCCTACCAACCTCCACCCTTTGGCAGGGCTGCCAAAATGAATTTAGAGTTTTGTGCTCTGTGATTCACTCAACGAGTTCTTTGTAGCTGCAATAGTCTTTGATGATATTCTTTGCCCCTGCCCTCACCTCACCAACAGGCAGTACATATGAAGTATGTCTGCCTCACTCCCCAAACTTACCATGCAAAGGAGGTAGAGATGTAGTAAACTGGAAGTTTGTTCTGGCTAACACTTCAGTACCTCTGAATAATAGCTGAGCCCAGCCAAAGAATTAAAGAATTGAAGTAGAGCATAATGTCAGCCTGTGTGTGGGCTACCCCAAGTACAGAAGGATGAGGATTGGCATCTAGTTCTGCCACTTCATCAGAAGGGATTGAGGCCAATGTAAAGTGGATTACCCAAGGTGGGAAGAGTTTGAAATACAAAGTATAGCACTCAGAGAGATTTGCCATTAAAGGGGAAGGAGTCAGAAAGTGAACAACAGGGCACAAGGGAACCAGTATAAGGGAAACTGATATTACCAAATATGTCAAGAGGAAGAAAACTCAGTTACAGCCATTAATCACAAGCAGCCAAATCAATAAGGAAATTATTAAAATGGAAATGAAGATTTCAAAGCATCTAAATTAAGTCCAAAAATCTCTAAATAAATATTGCAAGATTAAAAAAAAAATAATGAATACCTGATGAGACTGAGGATCTTGTGGATTCTCAAGAAAGCATTAGACCACAGCAGGATGTTCCTGAAATTCTCAAAAGAGAAATAAAATTACAGAAATGTGAAAACAGAATTTATGGCCTATAAACAGAAGTGAAGAACAACCCACAAAAGGAAGAAAAAAATGTTCAAAGAAAGCATGATCTTTATACAAGCAAAATATTTTGATTTCAAAGATAGCATATACGAAGAAGAATTAAGGAATATGTGTCTTCCAGAAAAACACAACAATGAGTTTTCTTGAGAGAGAGTTATAATTTTTCAAAAATATAATCATATTTGTGTGCATATCTATATCTGTATATCTACCTACCAATATATATTTATCCATCTCTTTATCTGGATTTTGTTTACCCTACATCAGATGTAATTAAGGCTTTCTTCATCATGAACCTTTTTTCCAATCAGGTGAAGTCCATGGACCCCCTCCCAGAACAATGTTTTAAAACGCATAAGATAAAACACATAACATCACAAAGTATACACTTATGTTAAATAATAATGGTAACAATAACAATTATTACAATAGGTAGCATTTATCTCTCACTTTAAACTTTGTAAAGTTCTTTGAACCATCTCATTTTATCTTCCCAACAATTTGTGGAGGTAGGTGCTCTTACTTTCCTTATTTAACATATAAAGAAACCTAGGTTTAAAGTGGTTAAAACCACAAATTCCTATCTTCATTCTCTCCTCTTCCCTTGTATGTGCCCTCCCATCCAGCAGTTTAGTCACATACAAAAACAAACAAACAACAACAACAAAAAAAACCACCTATCTTATCTGTAGGTTGAATGCTGTAACAGATGGTGTTTCATAATTCTTTCTTCACCATCATGTTATCATTTTAAGTTCTGATGTCACCCTTATCCACTTGTATTCTTACAAAAAACAAATCTGTCTGGCCCCTCAGTTGTTGTTTTTGTTCTTGATTCTCTAGGTGAATTTCCTGTCTATTTGTGACTCCAGGTTAAGAACCCTTTATTGGATAAAGTTGAAATTAAAGAGTTGAGAGAAGTAACATTTTATAGAGAGCAGAGAGATGACCTCGGACTAAGATAAATATGGGTTTGTGTTCTTCCTTGTATACCTAATAGCTATGCAACTTTGGGAAAGACACAATCTTTCAGCATTCCTATAAAACTCTAGAATCCTAAATTACAGGTATTTTAATGATCTGCATCATTGGCAAGAATTTCCTTATTTTGAGGAGCCTATATTGATGAAATTATAAGTCTAAACTGAAAGAAAGAAAAAAAAATTTAAAGAAGGAAAAAGAGAGAGAGAAAGAAAGGAAAAAAGAAAGAAAAGGAAAAGAAACAAAGGAGAGAAGGAGGGAAGAACTGAAGGTCATTTACTTACTGAGAAATGTACTTGAAATTATGACAAGAAAGACTCTAGGGGAGAATCATTATTTCCATAAATCACAGCTGGTGATTCCCAAGACTGTAATTAGACCTTTTGTGAGACAATACCACAGAAGATCGTATCACCTTTAGTAACCTAGAGACATCACAATCCTATCTGCCATCTATGTTAGTTATTTCACTTTGTATGACATTGAACCATCATTATCATACATTTTTGCCTTGAATCCTTAATACCATGGTGCAAACTGAAAATTAGTTTTTGGTTACCTCTTATTGATTCTGTTGTCTTTTATTTGGCAGCACTGATTAGTCATGTGGGTTTTCAATGAAGTTGGATAAGCCCAAGTGATTTCATTTAACAGTTCCCATTTACATAAGACCTTTTCCTCCTCCTTCTCACAATGATATAAAGCAGTACATGGTGAGTCCTCCTTGGGTATCATAGACAGGAAGTGTCTGTGGCCTGTGGAGGAGGAAGAAATCGCTTGAATGTGGATTAGGGAGAGAAAATGTGGCATAGTGGATAGATTGCTGAACTTTGAATCAGGAAAATACGTAAATCTCACTTCTGATGCTTCCTTGCTCAATGACTATGTGCAAGTTGCTTAATGTCCTCTGATCTGGCTTTCTCATAGCTAAAATGGGAATCATAATCCCTGTGCTACTCATCTCACAATGTTCTTATGAAGATTCAATTAGAAAAGTATGTAAAGCACTCTCCAAATGACTATTGATATCACTTCTCCATGGTTACAAGCATGTGTCATTTTGTTATCGTCTGTACCAATTAAATAAGAAAATCTTTCCATTCTTCCTTTTTAGTTTAGGTAATCTGAAGGACATCAAGAACTTAAAAGTGAACTGAAGAACTCAAATTATGTGGAAAAGAAATAAGTTCTACAGTGATTTAAAATGGATTGATATCTAGTAGGGTAGTCTGAAAAAGGAGACTAATCAACCCCAAGCCTCAGTAAATAAATGATTCTTAAACGCATTCAGTCCAGCAAATAAAAAATGAAGTCCTTAAGACCAGAAGACTTTTGTTTGCCAATGATGCAATCACAACCCCACTCACAGCTGAGGGTCTTATTTTCATTCCTATCACTGCCCAAAGCTTCCCCCTTCCCATTTCTTTTTGACTATTATCATTTCCCAGTGCTTCTCTTCTTCCTATTTCCTCCTATCCTCCTATTATTGGCCTATCATTGATTAGTCTCAATCTACTACCAAAGTCTACCTTTTTTACCTGGATCTTTTCCACTCAGTTCTGATCAGTCTCTAAACCAGTCTTGTTTGCTTGTTTTTTTTTTTCCTGATACTTGCTTCTTAGTAAGTAAGCTCTTTGAGGGTGTTGCTTCATATTACTTTTGAATTGCAAATGCTGAGAACAATGCCCTGTACTTTCTGGTGGTTGTTTTGGTAGGGTGGTTTTCCCCCCTCCATTTTCATTGATAGGAGGTAGGAAACCTCCAGTATAAAAAGTTTATCTATCAGTCCTAATAGGCAACAAAGTATTTTTAACATACACTCTTAGAGAGTTGCCTAAGGGACTGGGAGATCAGGTCATTTGTTTTTTGTCATGATAGATTAAAGATGAAAAAGACCTTAACTGAGGGATTGAGGTCCAAAGATGGTAAAATAACTTGCCCAAGATTACAGAGCTAGTATATATGTGTCCAAGGCAGAACTTGAACCCAGGCCTCTGTGACTCCAAGGCCTGCTCTCTAATCCGTATATCCCTCACCTTGAACATAATACAGACTTGATATTTCTTGTTGGATTGCATTCGAAAGGATTTATAGAGTTCTCAGTGATATGGCTCACTGTTATCTATATGGCTTACTGCATTTTAGACTGAATGTAAGTTACTCGTTTTAGACTTGGAAGTTTCTCGAAGGAAGGGAACTTTTGTTTTTCCTCCTTGTAAAGTATTCACTATTAGATAGTGGCCAGAGAGTCCTCCTTTGGATAGTCTCTTCTTGTCATATCGGCCAACGTGAAGAACTCTATTTCATTATACAAAACCTGAGTGCTCTAGGAGTGTAGTTCTGTGATTGGTGATCGGACAATTTAGAGTCAGAATTTAGACAGATTCTGCCACAGGGAGACTTAAAGGAATGATGAGAAGACTGTTTGCTAGTCATGTGCCTGCTTGAACATTCTGGCCACATCTTGGGTGAGGAAATATGTTTTAGGGTAAATAAATTTTGTGCAATCTTTGTCAGTCAATCTGGAGACTGGCTTACAGAATAAATATGCTAAATTACCATTTTTACAGGCAGCATAAGGTTTCTGTGAACAGTTTGAGTTCAGACAATCACTGCTGGGATAGTGGATATGTGCAAGGGTCTGATTTGTAAATGAGTATGGAGATCCAATATTTCCCCACCACATGCACACACACACACACACACACACACACACACACACACACACACACACACACAATTTTGGTACAGAAACACACATGCACATATTGTACTTCTGAATAACATATAACCTTGTGTATTGAATGACAGAGTCTTCTAAAACCCCTAATTATATATGCCCTTAAGCCACATACTAGTTTGGACTCCTGGGTTTCCATTATCTTCCTCAAAAGGGAATTTTGACTGCAGAAAAGGAAAAAATATGGCTAAGCTTCTTGGTCCAACCTGAATTCTTCTCTATACCAAAATCCTCGATAATATTATGACTTAGTATTATTTACCTTCAAGAAAATCTGTATGGAAGATACCATATTCCTCCTGAAATTTAGTGAAATTAAAATTTTTTTTTGTAAATTTATATGTTTCAAGAAATAAATTGGAAACTATTTCTATACACTGTCACGAAAGCACTTTTAAGGAGAAGGATCTGGATATTTTTGCACACCTCAACTTCTTTCATAATTTCTCTCTCTTTGCCTTCCAGCTCTGTGCACCATCCTGCCAGCAGCAGCACTAGTGGTTTACAGCAAGGGTGTCAAACTCAGAGTGGGAGCCACTAATTGATACATTTGTATCCCTGTGGGCTGCATATTTACATTGTTTTAAATTATAATGTCACCTATATCTATCTACTGAATATTAAAAAATATTTTCCAATTACATTTTAATCTGTATCTGACCGTACTTGAGAATACTGGCACCAAGGGTCATGTGTTTGACAATATGTTCACTAAGGCAAGTCAGAGACTGGATTCAGAATCTCAGGAATCCTTTTACTGCCAGAGACTGGATTCAGAATTGTAGATATCCTTTTACTGTCTTCCCTGCCCCCCTTTTCTGAGTATTTCATTGGTGAACAATCTTGAGTGACGGATGTTTCTATTCTTGTAAATGATGGCCCTCTTAGTTGTAAGTTCCTAAATTCAGAATTTATACATCAGGTGACCAGAAGCCCTTAACAACACTCTTCTTAGAGGAGAATACAGACATTTTAGGATCATCCTATAGGCAAAGTACTAAAGAAAGCCAGATCTACTGACCCTACTAGACCAGGAGATCTGAACCTTTTGAGTTGTTTGAACAACAAAAGTCTAGGGTGAATGAAAGATAATCTATTTAGAAGTCTCATGGTCATTTTTATGTTCCAGAGGGCAATATAGAGAGTGCAAGAGATTATTTGAGATTCATTGTATTTTTTAATATTTATTAATTTATATCTGGAAGACTTTTTCATTTCATGTCATTTCTGTACTGAAGGAAATGAGTGAAATAATGGGTAGAATCTGCTTTACAATAAAAATGCTTCCTCCAATAGTGCAACTACCAAACTATCAAGACTTTTCATCCTGAGAGATTATTAGATTCTTGTTCATGTCCTATCATAACCCAACTCACATTTCCTGAATTGCACTTGAATTCTCCATCTACACTAGATCTTTTTCCATTGCATAGATGCCACTAGAACACAAGGACTATCAACCAATTATTGATTACTTTTGCTTCATGACTGGTCCATTTTCTTTTACTATTATATATCTCTCTGAAAATATCCTATGTGTCATTCTTCCTGCATTCATTGGTATTTTATAGCCTACCCATGCCTATCATGGATCTTTCTCCATTAACCTTGAAGGAACTATAACTTTAATTTTTCAGGGACTGTGATATTCCTTGAGTCACAGCTACACAACTCTGAGGATGAATATTGATGTGAAAAATATGGGCCTTTGTTTTAGGGAGAAGCAGAGGACCATCAAAAGTAACATGTACTTTCCCAAAGCTATATAACCTATTCTCTTTTCCTATCTACACCCAGAATGCCCTTGATGGTATGCATGCTACAGAAGTCATTGATGTTTTCATATTTTACTTTTTTCAATAACAATGAATTCCATGATTTCATTCTAGTGGTTCTCAACCTTCCTAATGTCCTGACCCTTTAATACTTGTATGTGGGCATGTCTGCATGTGGGTGGACCCACTTGGAGACAGATAGAGGAGTGCGGTATCTTGGTTCCTAAGACATATTTCTGATGGTCTTAGGTGACCCCTGTGACCCCTGTGAAAGGGTCGTTCGAAAGGGGTCGTGACCCACAGGTTGAGAATCGCTGTTATTCAGTCACTTGGTCAGATCAAGAAAACATGAAGTGAGAAATGTCATCAACCAAAAGTTTTTCTTCAGTGAGGAATAAACCAGAAACAACGTGTTTGCATAGAGGTGACCCTGTCTCTTCCTCAATGTGCTGCATCCTCACAAATATAAGCCTGAATTCCCCTGTGCTCCTTGTTATTGTTTTAATATATCAAATTTATAGAGATTTCAAGAGTTATGTTTTAAAGGAAATATTGGACTGGACTATTTTTACTCATGTTAGTCATCTCTATAATTTCCCTAATAGGTGCAATTAAAATGCAAATTAATTTATATACATAGTCATTGTACCCAGTGTTCTTAGAATGAAGCTAGTATTAGATGGCATATTCTCCATTTCATAGTGTCTGTGAGACATGGAACACTTTGGCCTTTGGAGAATTAAAAATGATTGTCTCTTCAGAGGCAAAGGATAGGCACATGGTGATTATAAGTGGTCAGTAACGTTATAAACAAGACATTATGGGGGAGAAGCTGAGCTAAATATTATAAAAGAAATATTTAAGTGAAAAAAAAGATAGATTGGTCAAATGGTGAGAACAGAGGATAACTAATGAATAGCTAAGTTGTTCCTTTGATTTCCCTGCCTTGTCAAGAGAAAGCAAGAGAATCCCCTGCATCCAGTTAGCTGGATTTCTTTCTCTATCCCTCTCCCTCCACCACAGGACAAACTTATGGTATGTAATTGAGAGATAAGTCATGCCAGTTCATTTCTCATCTCTATGCCTTTGCCCTGGTGGTGCCTATGCTTAGATTTCACTAACCTCCTCTTCTTAGAATGCCTAGATGTCTTCAAGGATCATCTCAAATGCTTCTTCAGATAGGAAACCTTTTCTAGTCTCATGAGCTTCTAATGTCTTCTCTCTCTGTCTCTGACAGTCCATTTATTATGTTCCTTGGGTAGTATAGTGAATGAAAAGAGCTATTTGAGACTTGCTATATTTTCTATATTTATTAATTCATGTCTGAGATGCTTTTGCATAATGATTCTTTTGCTACTTCTATATGTACATCTTCTCAAAGGTTTTAAACTTTTCTGAGATAGGGAATATTTTGCTTTTGTCTTAATATCTCTAGTGTTTAGCTCACTGCTTGGCACATATTAGGTGCTTAATAGATGCTGATTAATTACTCGGTAATTAATTACCTTTGTGATACATAAATAACTGGAGCAGGTGATAGTTAAATTTATTACCGAATTTTAGATAATATGACTCTTACAAGTTTTCATATACAAGCTATATGTCAATATGAGAACAGGGTAGGGGAAAGGGAACACAGTATGTCGCATTCATTTGGCAAATGTATATTGCAGTAAAAAAAACGTAGCTGAAGTTTAGGACTTGTCAACATTTAAATGAGAGAAAGATAATAGTGTGTTTGTTTCTTTTACAAAGAGATACAAAGTCTGCATACAAGAGGAGCTCCTTCCACTTTCTGAATAACTTACATTTTAGAGTGCTTTAAGATTTTAAAAGCAGTTTCCTCAAAACAACGCCATGAGGCAATGTTGATATTATCTCCATTTTAGAGATGAGGAAACTGAGTCTCAAATAGATTTAGTGACTTTGCCAACATCATAAAACTCATGAATAGTATAGGTGGGATATGAGCCTATGTCTTCTGTTTCCGCAGTCCATATCATAAAACTTTCCTAGGGGATTACACTCTTGATTTGAATTGATTAACATAATCTTTCTGGTTAATCTTTGATGACTGAGATAGATTGCTGCATTTTTTTTTCTGAATTATATTCCTCACAATAAAGGAAAACTATTCACTCCCCCCTCCCCCATTTTGTCATAGACACAGGAGGTTTCCTGCCTTGGATTGTGGGTAATTAGGACATGGAGTCAGGAAGATTTGATTTCCAATCCTTTTTCAGACATTTATGAAATGCTTAACTCTGAGAAAGTCTTTCAACCTATTTCAATCTCAGTTTATTCATCCGTAAAATGGGAGTAATGATTGCACCTACCTCAAAGGATTGTTGTAACTACCAAATGAGATGATGTATGCAAAATATTTTGAAACCTTAAAATGCTGTATAAATTCCAGCTATTATTATTAAAAATAAATCCAATAGTCTTTTACAGATGTTGATGGAGTTCATTCCTATTCCAGTACTGTACAGTTAAGCTTGCAAATTTCTTCCATGATGAGAGCATTAGCTCCATCATATTTGTGTAGCTTGAGAAACCATATGTGCATTTTGTGACTGACCCCCTTAGCTTTGGTGTGACATTGTGATGAGATTCCTTCAACATAATGGATTTTGGGAGTCATTCCAAAGCATTTCCTTTGGCTTAAACATATTATTTAGAAAACCATATTGAGAGTTTGTAGTTAGAATTAAAATGATGTATAAGTTTAGTAAAATCCCAACACAAATCTGAGTAAAATAATAAAACTGAGCCATATGTTGTTTAGAGTTCATGGAAATGGTTTTAAGTTCTACCAAGCAATCACTGAAAATAACATTCAGATGCATGAAAAGCTTGGTTCTTTTCTGTGAATTAAACAACATTAAGGAATTTTTGCCTACCATTATAGAAATAACAGTGGATTTGGACTAGATTTCAAACCCTAAGTCTGCCACTTATTATTAGAGAGTGTGTGTGTGTGTGTGTGTGTGTGTGTGTGTGTGTGTGTGTGTGTGTGTGAATTTTGGATGACATCCTTCACCTCTTAAATCCTCAGCTTCTTCCTCTGTAAAATGTATTTAGGCTAGATGACTTGTATTGCCTCCTGTACTTTTAAATCCTTCAATCCACATTCCAAAGATATTTCCATAGATGTTCATCTTTATAAATGTTCCTCTCAGTGACCTGATGGTCAGGCATTTGCTTGTCTTGTATTTATTGAACTTTGACTACACAGAAGACCCTAGAACAGCAGTTCTCAACCTGTGGGTTATGTTCAATTTGTAACAATTAAAATACATCCTGCATATCAGATATTTACATTATGATTCATAACAGTAGCAAAATTACAGTCATGAAGTAGCAACAAAAATAATTTTATGGTTGGGGATCACCACAACAAGAGGAACTGTATGAAAGGGTCACAGCATTAGAAAGGTTGAGAACCACTGTCCTAGAACAAGTACATAGATGTACAAAATTCTGCTCTCACCTCAACATTCTTACAGTTTTATAGGAGAGACACAAAATAAGTAATATGTAAGTATTGCAATATCTTATAGGTTCTCAATAAATTCTCAGCCTTCTTTTGTCTAGGGTGGTCGAAGAAGGTTGTTAGGGTTTTGTTTTGTTTTTTATAAAGGGGAATTGAAATAGGACCTTGAAGTATAGACAGATCTTCAAGATGCAGAGGTATGGGATAAAGGCAGAGACTACTGGGGACAGCAAGAATAGCCTCAGCAAAGAGCAGCAGGTAGAAAAGTTAAATATCTATGTTAGTAGACGAAAATTCTTCACCGGAAGTTTCCTAATCCTACTCCTTCACTTGAAGGCATTGAGCAGGATGGATTTCAAGAAGATCAGGTAAAAAGACATTATTTTATTTTGGACTAGAAATTTTCATTAATTTCATTATTTCATGAACACAAGGAGCTTCCAATGAGAAAACTCTCTCTACTAATGAAAATAGGCATTTAGATACATGTCCTTGTTCTCCTGACATGTTCTGACTGTGTGACCCAGGACAAGTCACCTAATCTCATGGTATTCTAGGAAACTCTCTTAGAAGGTAAATTGTAGAGAAGAGCAATGTATGCATTGGTAGGGGGAGTTAACTTACTGGGAATTACCTATACCAATAACTTTTGCTCTCTTTTTCAGGGTCACATAGCCAGTATATATTAGAGGTACAGCTTTATTATTTATAGGCAGTCCTCATGATATTACTGTACTATTCACTGAATATTATTGTTATTACTATTAATATGATATTATATCATCTAAGTTTGGTGTGATATATCATTTAAGTGACATGATAAAGTCATTAATTAGGATGATAATAGTAGGAATGAGAACGTGTTAGAGATATTAGGGGTATTACAAAAGAAGACTCAATAAGAATAGCTAATTGATGTGAAATGGGAAGAAGTAGTCAAAATTCACTCTAAGTTTTTAGTCTGGTTTACTGATAATATCTTTAAAAAGAACAGAGAAGTGATGATTAGGAGTTCTTCTGGAAGGGTTTAATAGTAAATTATGTTTCAGGCAAGTAAAGTTTAAAATAGAATGAATATAAAATGACAAAATTATCCTTCAGGTAGTTGCAAATGGAGGATTGAAATCTGGCAGAAAACTCAGGACTAGAGTCCTCAAAAAAAACTAAGAAATTACCTTCATCATACCTTCTGGAATCCTATTTCTAGGATTCTAACTTTCTTCTTAAAACATTTCTGGGTGTATATGTGTACACATTGTATAGATGGGACCTTTCCCTCTTTCTTTTATCTCTTTGGGTAAGAGACCTAATAGCGGTATTGTTGGGTCAAAGGGTGTGTAGATTGATGGTTTGGGGTACATAATTCCAAAATGGTTTTTCAGAATGATTGAATCAATTCACAGTTTCACCAACAGTGCATTAATATGCCTATTTTCCCATGAACTTTCCAACATTTGTCATTTTCCTTTTTTGTTAAACTTGTCATCTGATGGGTGTGAGGTGGAACCTCAGAATTGTTTTAATGTGCATTTCTCTGAATATTAGTGATTTAGAACTGGCTATTTATAGCTGTGTTTCTCTTTCTGAAAATTGCCTGTGTATATACTTTGAACATTAATTAATTAATTGGGGAATTCACCAATGATCTGTTAATTGTCAAAACCTACTAAGTACCATCCTTTATCTCTCTGCAGTATTTGACATGACTTCTACTCCTTTCTTTTGGATATGATTTCCATAGGTTCTCAGAATTCTGTTCTCTCTTGGTTTTTGCCCTACCTGCCTCTTCTTCCTTCTTTTGCTGGATCATCATTGCATCCCTGTATACCAAGGATAGGAATCTCTCAAAGATCTGTCATGAACCATCTTATTTTCTCTCTATGATCTTTCACTGTCAGTGCTTATGTCAGTTCCTAGGGCTTTATTTGGCATCCTTTGCATATTACTCCCAGGTTTACATATCCTGTTCTAGTCTTCTGAGAGCCCTATATCACTAACTCCAAATTAAACCTCTCCACTTGGAAGTCTCACAAGCATATCAAAATCCACAATTACAAAACAGAAAACATTACCCCCATCTCCACTGCTGAAGCTTCTCTTTTCAGTTCCCTTCTTTCTGTCAAGGATACCACTCACTGTTCTTCAGTTTACCCAGGTTCATGACACAAAGATCAACCTGTTCCTTTGCCCTTTCCCTCCTCTGTCCCCCAGTCCTTTGCTAAATCTCGTTCATCATTATAACTCCAGAATATTACCTGTGTCTGTAAGTCCCCTTTTCTTCCCTCACATGGCTACTATATTAGTCCGTACCTCATATGGTTCATTGTACGATTCTGCTAGTTGTTGTCCCTTTCTCAGTTATCTTTCACTTCAAATCTACCACCATGTGTATCTGCTGATATGATATTCCTAAAGCATAGTTTTCACCTACTCAAGAAGCTCCATTTGATACATACTGACTCTAGAATAATTTAAAAAATGATCATTCTGTTTCCAGGCTACCTCTCCAGGCTCATTTGCACATTGCTCTTTTTCATGCACACGTGTAAAGGCTCTGCTTTCTTTTTCCTCTATGTGGCAGTCCATCTCACTTTACACATATTGGCCTTGTTAGAATGTACTTTTTCTTCATTTCTATCCCTTAGAGTTGTGGACTTCCTTTAAGGATCAGATCAAGTATTGCTACCTCCCCTCATTGACACTGTATTAGAAATACTATTTCTTATTGTATTTTTTCAAATAAATAAATTTATTTATTTTTTTGTTTACATCATTCATTTCCATGAGATTTTGAGTTACAAATTTTCTCCCCATCTTTCCCCTACCCAACACCTCAAAACAGCCATCCCACTGTATAACCCCTCCCCCAATCTGCTCTCTCCTATGTCCTCTCCCCCGCCCCTCTGACTTTCCAGTAGGGCAGGATGGATCTCGCTACGACAGTGCCTGTGTATCTTAATTCCCTATTGGATGTAGTTAATAATAATAATAATAATAATAATAATAACTATATATACATATATATTTTTAACATTTGATTATAGAACTTTAAATTCTAGATTCTTTCCCTTTCTCCCTTGTCACCCACCCCCACTAGAAGGACAAGAAATTAAATACAGACTGTACATGTGTAATTACGCAGAACATCTCCACAGTGGGCATAATGTGAGAGACTGATTATATGTCCCTCCTTCCTATCCTGCCCCCCACCTTGATCTATCCTTTACTCTGTTCCTGTTCCTTTACAGAAGTATGTACTTACAGCAATCCTTTCCCCCCACCCTACCCTTCCCTCCATTAACCCACGTCTCATCCCCATGCCCCCTACTCTCCTGTGTGGCAAGATACCTGGTTTAGTGTTGATGTCATTCCTTCCCTAAGCCAAATTCAGTGAGAGTAAGGTTGACCCTTTCCCTTTTGACTTCCTGTTCTTCCCCTCCATTGTAACAATTATCCTTTGCCTCTTCTATGAGATGATTAAAATGCATTCTGTCTCTCCCTGTCTCCTCTCATTCTAATCCTCTCCCACCTCAGAATTTCACCTTTTAGAGTATTGTCCTTCCTATTCAATTGATCTTATGCCCTCTCTGTATTCATATATACACATACTCAGATATCTGTTTGTAAGCATATATAAACCCTCCTATATAGACAGATATGTATGTATATGTATATATACATTTGTAGTCCCCTCACCTATCCTCATACTAAGAAAAGTTTCATAAGTTCCAATTATCACTTTTCCATATTGGCATGTAAATAGTTCAACTTTGATAAGTTCCTTATGATGTCTTTTCCATGTTTACCTTCTCAATTTTCTTTTATTTTCTTTTATTTTTTTTATTTTTTACCTCTCAAATTTTCTTTTCATTACTGGTTTTTTCAGCTAGAATGTTTGAAAATCCTCCACCTCAATGAATGACCATATTTTCCCCTGGAACACTATTCTCAATTTTGCTGGTTAGATGATTCTTGGTTTTAATCCTAGCTCCCTTGATCTCTGGGATATCATAATCCAGGCCCTTTGATCTCTTAATGTAGAAGCTGCTAGATCCTGGGTTATCCTAATTTTGTTTCCACAGTGTGCAAATTGCTTCTCGGCAGCTTGTTGTATTTTCTCCTTGATCTGGGGACTCTGGAACCTGGCTATAATATTCCTAGGAGTTTTCTTTTGGGGATCTTTTTCAAGAGGTGATTGGTGAATTTTTTCAAGTTCTATTTTGCCCTCTGGTTCTAAAATATCTTGGCAGTTTTCCTTGAGAATTTCTTGAAGGATGTTTTCTAAGTTCTTTTTTTGATCATGGCTTTCAGATATTCCAATAATTTTAAAATTGTCTCTCCTGGCTCTATTTTCCAGATCAGTGGTTTTTTTCAAGGAAATATTTCACATTTCCTTCTATTTTTTCATTTGTTTGGATCTGTTTAATAGTATCTTGATTTCTCATAAAGTCATTTGCTTCCATTTGCTCCACTCAAATTCTGAAGGAATTATTCTCTTCAGAAAGCTTTTGAGATTCTTTTTCCATCTGGCAAATTTCACTTTTTAAGGC
>CM053583.1:135984369-135996561 GCA_028627135.1 Pseudochirops cupreus
TTGTCTTGGCAGGTAGACTGCCAAGTATTTTATATTGTCTACAGTTATTTTAAATTTAGTTTCTCTTTCTATCTCTTCCTGCTGGCTTTGTTGGCATTATATAGAAATATTGATGATTTACACTGGTTTATTTTATTTCTTGCAATTTTGTTGAAGTTCTTCATTGTTTCAAATAGTTTCTTAGCTGATTCTCTAGGGTTCTCTTAGTATACCATCATATCTGCAAGGAGTGATACTTTTGTTTTCTTACTGCCTATTGTAATTCTTTCAAGTTCTTTTTCTTCTTTTATTACTAATACTAACATTTATAGTACAATGTTGAACAATAGTGGTGATAATGGACATCATTTTTCACCCCTGATCTTCCTGGGAATGCTTCTAGCTATCCCCATCACATATAATACTTATTGATGGTTTTTGATGGATATTGCTTATGATTTTAAGGAAAACTCCCTGTATTCCTTTGCTATCTAGTGTTTTTAATAGGAATGGGTGTTGTATTTTGATCAAAACCTTTTTCTGCATCAATTGAGATAATTATATGATTTCTGTTAGTTTTGTTATTGAAGTAGTCAATTATGCTTTTCCTAATATTGAACCAATCCTTCATTCTGGTATAAATTCCATCTGGTCATAGAGTATTTTCCTCGTGATAAATTGCTGTAATCTATTTGCTAATATTTTATTTAAATTTCTTGCAGTAATATTCATTGGGGAAGTTGGTCTATAATTTCCTTTCTCTGTTTTGATTATTCCTGTTTTAGGTGTCACCACCATATTTGTGCTATAAAAGGAATTTCATAGGGCTCCTTCACTGCTTATTTTCCTAAATAGTTTATAATATTAGAATTAGTTCTTTTTTTCTGTTTGTTTTATTTTTTATTGTTATTTTATTTTTGCTTTTTAAATTTTTTATTTTTGCTTTTTTTTTTGAGGGGGGAAGTAGGGCAATTGGGGTTAAGTGACTTGCCCAAGGTCACATGGCTAGTTTACTTTTTTTTAATGTGTGTCTGTTAAGTGTCTGAGGCTGGATATGAACTCAGGTCCTCCTGACTCCAGGGCCAATGCTCTATTCACTGTGCCACCTAGCCACCCTGAATTAGTTTTTCTTTAAATATTTGGTAGATTTCACTTCTAAATGTATCTGACCCTGGAAATTTGTTTCTTAGGGAGTTCATTGATGACTTGTTCAATTTCTTTTTTTAAAATGGGGTTACTTAAGTATTTTATTTCCTCTTCTGTTAATCAGGGTAATTTATATTTTTGTAAATATTCATCCATTTCACTTAGATTGTCAAATTTATTGGCATACAGTTATGCAGAACAGCTTCTAATTATTGCTTTAATTTCCACTTCATTGTTGGCAAATTCACCCTTTTCATTTTTGATACTGGTAATTTGGTTTTCTTTCTTTTTTTAAAAATCAAATTAACCAAAGCTTAATCTATTTTATTTTATTTTATTTTTTATAAAGCAGCTTTTAATTTTATTTAATAGTTCAATAGTGGTTTTTTTTTTTTTACTAATAGTTTTATTAAACTCTCCTTTGATTTTTAGAATTTCTAATTTGGCATTTAATTTGTATTCCTTTTCTAGTTTTTTTTAGTTCCACTTCCAATTTGCTGATCTTCTCTTTCTCTATTTTATTCATATAAGCATTTAGAGATATAAAATTTACCCTAGGTAGTACTTTGGCTACATCCCATAAGTTTTGCTATGTTGTCTCATTATGGTCATTCTTTTTGATGAAATTATGGATTGCTTCTATGATTTGTTGTTTCACCTACTCATTCTTTAGCATTAGGTCAGTTTCCAATTAAGTTTTAGTCTATCTTTCCATTGCCCTTTATTAAACATGATTTTTATTGCATCATGATGTAAAGAGGATATATTTAATATTTTTGCCTTTCTGCATTATTCTGTCAATTTTTTATGCCCTACACATAGTGAATTTTTGTCATGTTGGTTTTGTCATGTTATGTCAGATTTTGCCATGTAACAATGAGAAAAAGTTATATTCCTTTCTATTCCCATTCAATTTTCTTCAATGGTCTATCATATTTAACTTTTCCAAAATTCCATTCACCTCCTCAACTTCTTTGTTGATTATTTTGTAGTTAGATTTATCTAATTCTGAGAGGGGAAGGTCAAGGTCCCCCACTACTATAATTTTGCTATTTCTTCCTGTAGTTCACTTAACTTCTCTTCAAGAGTTTGGACACTGTGCCACCTGGTGCATATATGTTGAGTACTGATATTGCTTCATTGTCTTTGGTACCTTTTATCAAAACATAGTTTCCTTCCTTATCTCTCTTAATTACACCTATTTTTGCTTTTGCTTTGTCTGAGATAAGGATTCCTACTGCTGCTTTTTTAAAACTTCAGCTAAAGTATAGTATCATCTGTTACAGCCTATTATCTTTACTCTGTGTGTATTTCTTTGCTTCAAATATTTTTCTTTTAAACAACATAATTTAGCATTCTGGTTTTTGATCCACTCTGCTATCCCCTTCTGTTTTGTAGGAGAATTCATCCCATTCACATTCATAGTTATGATTACTATCTGTGTATTTCCCTTTGTCCTATGTCCCCCCCTTTATACTTTTCTCTCTCCTTTCACCCTGTCCCTCCTTACCTGTGTTTTCCTTCTTACAACCTCCCTCAATCTGTCCTCCCTTCTATCATTCCCTTCCCTTCCCTTTTCTTTACCCTTTCCCCTCCTACTTCCCTATAGGGTAAGATAAATTTCTATACCCAAATGAGTGTGTATGTTATTCTCTCTTTGAACCAAATCTAATGAGAGTAAGGTTCAAACAATGCTCACCTTCCCCTTTTTTCACACTACTGTAATGAGTCTTTTGCAGCTCTTCCTGTGATGCAATTTACCCTATTCTGCCTCCTCCTTTCCTCTTCTCCCAATACAATCCCTTTTTTAACCACTTACTTTTTTATATCATCACATCGGAGTCAACTTATACCCACATCCTCTTGTCTATGCATACACTTTCTAACTTCCCTGATAGAGATACAGTTCTCAAGAGTTACAAGTTTTATCTTTGTAGGTATATAGATAGTTTAATCTTATTGAATAACATTTTTTTTTCTTTCCTGTTTACCTTTTTATGCTTCTCATGAGTCTTGCACTTGAATATTGAATTTTTTGTTCAGCTCTGGTCTTTTCCTTAGAAAAGGTTGAAAGTCCTCTATTTCATTTAATATCCATCTTTTTCCCTGAAAGATTATGTTCATTTTTGCTGGGTTGTTGATTCTCGGTTGTAATCCAAGCTCCTTTGCCTTCCAGAATTGCATATTACAAGCCCTCTGATCCTTTATGCAGAAGCTGGTAAATTTTGTGTAATCCTGACTGTGCCTCTTTGATATTTGAATTGTTTCTTTCTGACTGCTTATAGTATATGCTTCTTGACCTGGTAGTTTTGGAATTTGGCTAAAATATTCCTTGAATTTTCATTTTGGAATCTCTTGCAGGAAGTGATTGGTGGATTCTTTCAATGATTCTTTTTACGCTCTTGTTCTAAGATATCAGGGCAGTTTTCCTTGATAATTTCTTGAAAGATGCTGTCCAGGCTCTTTCTTTGATCATGGCTTTCAGGTAGTCCAATAATTCTTAAAATTTTCTCTCCTGGATTATTTTCTAAGTAAGTTGGGTTTTTTTTTCCCCAATGCAATATTTTACATTTTCTTCTTTTTTTATTCTTTTGATTTTGTTTGACTGATTCTTGATATCTTATAGAGTCATTAGCTTCAATTTTCCCAACTCTAATTTTTAAGGAATTATTTTCTTCTGTTAGCTTTTGTGCCTTTTTTTCCATTTGACCAGTTTTATTTCTTAAGAAGTTGTTTTCTTCAGTCATTTTTTGTGTTTCCTTTTCCAAGTTATTGACTTTTATCTTTCATATTTCTCCTGCATAATTCTCATTTCTTTTCCCAAATTTCTTCTACCTCTCTTACTTGATTTTTAAAATACTTTTAAAAGTTATTCCAAGAGGACCTTTTGGACTTGAGACCAATTCATAGTCCTCTTTGAGGTCTCACAGGTAAGCACTGTGACATTGTTTCCTCTTTAGAACTTATGTTTTGATATTCCCTATTGGCACAGTAGCTTTCTATGGTCAGAGCTCTTTTTGCTTTTTGTTCATTTTAAAGTTTGGCTCTGGGGCACAGGGGCCATTATTCCAAGCTTCTTGTGCTGAGGCCAGGAGCCTGATCACTGGCTTTCTATACTAGGGCCTCAGGTACTGGTGGCTTGCTTACTGTGCTGGGGTAGCTTGGTCTTGGTAGCCTGGCCTCTTGTGCTGGTGTTCCATGGCTGCCAAGTTGCCTTCTCTACTGGGACTAGAGGCCTCACAGCTGGCCTTCTTTTCTACTGGACTGCTGATTTAGGACTTCAGGGCCTTTGTTGCTGATCTGTACTGTGGCTAAAAGCTTCCTGTTCACTTTCTCAGACACTGACTGCACTGGGTTGTGCTCTCCTTTTACCCAAGTATGACAGAACTTTCCTGAAGTCCTTCTAAATGATTTAAGCTGTACAATTGTTTCACTCCACCTTTTTGTGGGTTCTGTCACTCCAGAATCCATTTAGAGACTTAATTTAAGGTTGTTTCTGAGGGAAACTGGAGAGAGCTCAGGCAACTTCCAGGCTTTATTGTGCCATCTTAGCTCCACCTCCCCCATCTCCTTTTTATTTTATTTTTTTTAGAGAGGAAACAGGCTTAGAAAATTTGTCACCTGAATAAGGATTAAAAACAGACAAACAAACCAAAAAACCACACTAGTACATCTCAAATCTAGGTCTTCCTGTCTCCAATTCCAGTACTCTTTCTTCTTTGCCATACTGACACTGGGTTGTGGGAAAGAGGAGGAGGAATTGTGTTTTGTTTTTTTTTCTTGCAGAAGTTTCCTTAAAGGAACTCAAGTCTCCTGAAACAACAAGTTGATGTAGTTGAAAGAGTACTAGGTTCTGAATCAGGCAAGCTTGGGTTAAAATCTCAGATTTAATCCCACCACAGTGACTTTAAATAGATGAGTTTATTTCTCTGAGCTTCTTTTTCTCATCTGTACTATGGGAACATTAGAATAAATGAACTCACAGGTCTACTTCAGCTCTAAATCTCTGGTTCTTTCTATCCCACAATGGATTTAATTTATTGATAAGATACCAACCTAAGATATAATTTTAAAAATTAGAGCTAGCATGGCAGAGAGATGACTACAGAATTAGGAAAACCTAGATTCAAACCCTACCTTTAATACCCATTGGCTTTATGACTCTGAACAAGTCCCAACATTTTAATGCTCCTAGGCAACTCTCTAAGAACCCAAATTGCTCAACTTAATTGGAGAAGGAAGTCCCCTTACTAGTAGTTCCCTATTCTGATGAAATCCAAGGTCCATATCCCTGTCCCCAAACAACAACAACCACAACCACAACTACAAAGATTCATGTTAGTAAGGTATAACTTTATTCTTCCTGATTTTGTTTAAATAAATAGACCAGTGACTAAAGGTCTTTTTTAGCTTTCCACCTTGCCCTGTCCCACCCTCTGAGACACTGAAATAATTTAGAGAAAAGATAAATCACTCATTAAGACCTTCTGGGCACTGGGAACACTGTGTCATATGTAAAGTATCTTCGGGAGATGATTTATTATTTGTAAGCAATTAAATCTAACTCTAAAATATCTCTTTTTCTGATAGCAATGTAGATTTTTGACTTAGAAAAGCCCTAGACCAAGCAATACCACTTCTAAGTCTGTATCCCAAAGAGATCATAAAAATAGGAAAAAGATCCACATGGACAAAAATATTTATTGTGTATACCACTCTTTTTGTGGTGCCCAAGAACTAGAAATTGAGGGGATGCCCATCAATTGGGGAATGACTAAACTAGTTGTGGAATATGAATGTAATGAAATACTATTGTGCTGTCTATAAGAAATGATGAGCAGACTTCAGAAAAACCTGGAAAGACTTATGAACTGATACTGAATGAAATGAGCAGAACCAGGAGAACATTGTACATAGTAACAGCCACATTGCGTGATGACTGACTTTGATAGTCTTAGCTCTTCTCAGCAATGTAAGGACCTAAAACAATTCTAAAAGACTCATGATGGAAAATGCCATCCACATTCACAGAAAGAAATATGGAGTCTGAATGCAGATTGAAGCAAAATATTTACTCTCTTTTTTGTTTTTGTTTTCCTTCTCATGATTCCTCCCATTCATTTTGCTTCTTCTGTACAACATGACTAATGTGAAAATATGTTTAATAAGAATGTATATGTAGAACCTATATCAAATTGCTTGCACTCTTGGGGAGGGGGAAAAGGAGGGAGGCAGAGAAAATTTAAAACTTGTGGGAGTGTTGAAAACTAAAAATAAATTAATTAATTTAGAGAAAATAAAACAAAACTTCGAAATCATGAACCATCTCCCACACTTTATAAATGAGGAAACTAAAACCCAGTGATTAGGTGAAAACAAAAGAAAACTAAAACTCAAAACAACCTTGCCTAAGGGTAGATCTCAGATTTGGAGCCAAATCCAGTTCTTCCTGCTTTTCCTTCTTCTTTTTTTCTCTAGTCAAGCCTTTCTGTAGTCATGGAATCAGTATATTTGAGCCAGATATCAAACCTAGATTTCCTGACTTGAAATTTAATGTTTTGTTTGTTTGTTTTTTCCAATATGGAGGATTGTTTGACTAAAGAGTTAGGTAATCATCTTTTTTTTCTTTCTTCTAGTAACCCATAGTTAAATTAGCATATATTCCCTGCATAATCCTCTAAACCCAGGGTAGGGAAGCCTCCAGGCCACAAGTGACCCTCTAGGTCCTCAAGTGTGACCCTTTGACTGAATCCCAACTTCACGGAACAAATCCCCTTAATAAAAAGATTTGTTCTGTAAAACTTGGACTCAGTCAAAAGGCCACACCCAAGGACCTAAAAGACCACATGTGGCCTCAGCTCACAGGTTCCTCACCCCTGTTTTGGATACTTTCTATGGTGACATTAGCATAGATTGGTTGAGTGGACACCTTGACAGAATGAAATACAGAGAACAGGTTAATTTCAATTACGGTAAACCATAAGTACTGAATCCCTGATGTATCTTATGAAATGTCCTGTCTTCCCCATCTCCCTTTCCTTAAACAAAGAAAAATCTTCCATCTCTTGCTCTGAGCTCACTGATCAAATTCTATTATATTATTGTTCTTGGAAAGAGCTTATCATTTGCCTAACCTATAGATCCCTGTGGTCACTATTCCTGTGACTCCCTAGATGCTCCCTTTCCTAATGACCCTTTCCCATGTATTTGTTGCCTCTGCCTCTTAGAATACAGGCTTTTTGAGATTGAGAATCTTCTCATTTTTGCATTGTTATCCCTGGCACTTAGCCTAGTGACTGGCATATAGTAAGTGCTTAAGAAATGCTTTTCAAAAAATTCATTCATTTATTCATTCATTCATGGATTGAAGACCTTCAGGGATAAGGAATAGGTGAGGGGAGTGTGATAGCAAGATATATATATATGTGTGTGTGTGTGTGTGTGTGTGTGTGTGTATAGTGTATATATATAGTGCATATACATGTGTGTATATATATACATACACACACATACATATATGTATGTATGTATATTCTTCTTGAAAATTTTATTGATTGACCTGCACATGAAATCCATAGCTCAAACTGCAGGTTCTCTTGAGATTTCTAGTACAGTTGTAGTCGATTGGCAGGAGAATCCTTGCTCCCAATCCTGAAGCTTAAACAGCAACAAAAGGATTGAAAGTGAAGACGTAAAGGCCTAAAAAATAAATAAAAAGACCCTTGTAAATGATGCAATAAAACGACCACTGGGACTTCACTACAGACTTTTGTGAATCCATTTTTCCTCTGACCAAGTTACTTCGTATAGGATTTAGATTTGAAAGGAATCTTAGTGATTCCCAAGGACCTCTTAGGTTAGAGGTTCTTGACCTTCTTTATGTCATAGGCCCTTGTCAATCTAGTGAAGCATATGGATCTCTTCTCAGAATAATATTTTTTAAAGTATAAACCAACATACATATGATTATGAATGTAACATAATATACTGAAAAATAATTCTAATTTTTTTTTTATATATTCACATTCTAGGTTGAGAACCCCAGTGTAATCGAACACTTACATTTTAGGAAACAGAGGCCCAGAAAAGTTAAGTGATTTTTCCATAGCTGATAAAGGTAGTAATAAGGATAAAATTCAGACCCAGGTTCTCTGACTTCAAAATTTGTGTTGTTTGTGCCACAACATGCCAACCGGTGGTTAAAAATTATAATGATTCTTTTAGGACCATTCCAGTTGCTTGACTGAGTACTTATTCCTGGGCTTAGAGTGGCAATAAGGCTAGCATATATTTGGAGAATGTCTTTTAATTCTCCAGATTGTAGAATTTGTGAAAGTAGAGTAAGGGGTGGGGGGAAGGTACAAAGTGAGGTTCACTATCATGGCTGGGCATCATGAACCCCATAAGAACATTCTTTGAGTTTTGCCCCTCACCTGTACCTGTATTAGCTCTCTTGGTTACCCTCCCTTTGGCAATGGCAACAGTGGAGTTGTTCCCGAGTACTTCAGGCTCTGTGTGTATAGTTTTATCTGGGCTTCCTCCCACCCTCATACCAAAGAATCATGATATTAGTTCTTAGGGAGAGAACATCTGGTCACAAAAATCATAGAATTAGACCGCCGCCTGCCCGCGCTCCCGCTCCCCGCCCGCCTGCCCGTCGGTTTTTTGTCTAGAAACTGCTTGAGTTCTAGAACGCGCTGCGCGCGGAGGGACTTGAGAACCGCCTGAGTGCCTTTCCTCTGAGAAGTTGAAGGTGCTTTACAGAACCTATCTGCTATACAGGTCGTATTTCTCACAGCATCTCTGTGAGCTATGGCCACCATCCAAAAAAAGTTGGTTATAGTTGGTGATGGTGCATGTGGGAAGACATGCTTGCTGATTGTATTTAGCAAACACCAATTCCCTGAAGTTTATGTGTCCGCAGTGTTTGAAAATTATGTAGCAGATATTGAAGTGGATGGAAAACAGGTGGAGTTGGCTTTGTGGGACACAGCTGGTCAAGAAGATTATGATCGCCTTAGACCTCTTTCCTACCCAGATACTGATGTTATACTTACGTGTTTTTCCATCGATAGCCCTGATAGTTTAGAAAACATCCCAGAGAAGTGGACCCCGGAGGTGAAGCATTTCTGTCCCAATGTGCCCATTATCCTGGTTGGGAACAAGAAGGATCTTCGAAATGATGAACACACGAGAAGAGAGCTGGCCAAGATGAAGCAGGAGCCAGTGAAATCTGAAGAAGGCAGAGATATGGCAAATCAGATTGGTGCATTTGGTTATATGGAGTGTTCAGCAAAGACCAAAGACGGTGTGAGGGAGGTTTTTGAAATGGCCACAAGAGCGGCTTTGCAAGCCAGATGTGGAAAGAAAAAATCCGGGTGCCTTGTCTTGTAAACACAGTGGAAAGCCCAAACCCTCGCTCGGTTAATTTTTGAAGCGCTGTTTATTAATCTTAGTGTATGATTACTGGCCTTTTTCATTTATCTATAATTTACTTTAAGAGATTTACAAATCAGAAACCATCTTGCTACCAGTATTTAGAAGCCAACCATGATTGTTTAATGACAGTCTGTGTCCAACACATCTGTGCACGCCAGGGTCCCTCTGACATTACTCTTAATAACCTTCTTCATTCTCCCAACCAGCACATCTGGCGCTAATTCAAGGGAATTCTTAACTTCTTGCTTCTTTCTAGAAAGAGAAAAGGTGATAACTTTTGTGAATTGGACTTTAACTACTTTTATATCCAACATGTCCTGTTGCTGTCAACTGCAGGGCCCTCTTACAAAGTCACTTCAGAGCAGGACCTCTTAAAAGGCTTTTATTGGTATAGCTCTGGGGTGTTATCCAATTGTTTGAAAATGGGACCCAGCCAGAGATGGCAAGTCCCCATACAGCTGTGGCAAAGCTACAGTTCTGTGGTTTCATGTTAGTTACCTTAGAGTTACTGTGTAATTAGTGCCACTTAATGTATGTTACCAAAAAATAAATATATCTACCCCAGCTTAGATGTAGTATTTTTTGTATAATTCTTTTTCCTAATACTGATATTTGTTATCTCTACAGAAGGTCTCTTTGGGTTTGTTTTTTTTTTTTAAGAAAGTACATTTGAACATAAAGTCAGATGGAAAAAAAATATTTGATAACTCTTTTTGTCATTTTCTCCAGTGAATGACAGCCATTAGCAGTTCCTTTTCTGCATAACATAGCCCAGTGTCCACCCTGTCTCCTGGAGCCTGGGGTCAGTGAATGGGAAATTGGTTCCAACCCCAGGCAATGCCGTGGTTCAGGGTGATTGGTCTGAACTCAAGTTGCAGCATCTTGGTCTACTCTACACAATGTTTCTTTATTTCTTACTCTTATAGTGGTGACTCCCCTTAATCTCCTGGGGGAGCTTGCTGCCCATTCTCTTTATTGGTGGCCAAAGTTCCCTTGGAATTTCTCATTTCTCTCCAGCTGACTAAACCTTTTTCTGCATCAGTTAATTTTTTTCCAACTACTAATAGAATAAAGGCAGTTTTCTAAAAAAAAAAAAAATCAGAGAATTAGATACTTGGAAAGGCCCTAGCAGCCATCTCCTCCAACCCACACCCAAAGGAATCTTCATTATAAAAGACTCACAAATTGTCATTCAGGTTCTGATTATAGTCCTCCAAGGAAAAAAGAACTCATCATCTCTTGAGATAATTCATTCTGCTTTTAGACAGCTCTAATTCTTAAGGACTTTTGCTTATGCTTAAAGCAGTCTGTTAGTAACTTTTGATAATGTTGCAAGGTGAAATCATACTACCTGAGAGTATCCTAAGCTATTCTCCAACCATAATATTATATCTGTGCCTTGGGGTTATGGAGATCTTGGATGTGGTTCAGAGCAGAGGAGTAGGCTGGTGGTCTCCAGCAATAGCCAAAGTAGGTAATGCATGTGTCTGTCATATTTGATGAAACCTCAAATGTCTCTAAGAGTACTTTCTAAGTGTCTACTGTTGAATTAGTATGAACTTTGAGTGCCACAAGACTTTCTTTTGGGACCCACTGAATCGTGTAATGATTTGAAAACACTGATGATATGACCTTGTTGCTATACTTTGGGAAAGCCAATTGTTGGGGTCCCAATGCTCTCTTGAATCCATCATCTCCAGCAACTCATCATTCTTCCAGATGAAATCAAGTTGACAATTAACACCTCCTCAGTACCCTCTTCCCCTAGGACTCCTCCATTGCTGGTCCTTAGCAAGGATGGGAGGTAGACTTCTGGGATCTCCTCCTTGATTCTCCTCCATTTTAGAATGACAACCAGAAAATTCTCCTAATCGTTTCCAACCTCGGTAATTTCCTGGACTTTATCATCTCCAGAAAATCATCATTCTGTATGAGGAAATCAACTCAGAAACACACATTACCCTGAAATAATTTCCCACAGGAGTTGCATGACTTCATCATACCCCTAAACCCAAGAATCTCATCCCACATTTATTGCAACTTCTATTATTGACACAGAGTCTTATTCACCAGTCATTTCCAGGTTATTCTTGTACAGCACCTTCTTCTAGATCCCAAAGCCTTAGACATAATTTATAGATAAGTTTTATCAGCCAGAATTTCTTTGTTCTAAAATCCCGGAGGTCCTGGTTTTGTTCAAATCAAGTAAATTGTAGAAGTTTTAGTGAGTAATAGCTAGCTAGTAATAATACCTAGCCTTTGAATAGTTCTGTAAGCTTTGCAAATTGCTTTACAAATATTTCATTTTCCTCTCACAATGTCCCTGGTAATGACCCTGGGTAGGAGGTGCTATCTTTGTTCTTCCTACATCATTTTCAGATGCAACATTTGGTGACCCCATTTGTGGTTTTCTTGGCAAAGAAACTGGAGTGGTTTGCCATTTCCATCTCTAGCTCATTTTACAGAATAAACAAACAAACAAAAAAAACCCCAGGCAAATAGAATTAACTGACTTGTCCAGGATCACGCAGCTAGTAAGGGTCTGAGGCCATTTTTAAACTCAGATCTCCCTAATTCCAGGCTCAATGTTCTATCCACTGTGTCACCTAGCTGCCCAATAAGGCACTA
>CM053583.1:135997061-136022983 GCA_028627135.1 Pseudochirops cupreus
TCACAATATGTCCATTGTGGAGATGTTTTATGGAACTACACACGTATATAGCCTGTATTGCTTGTCTTTCTGGTGGGGGTGGGTGATGAGGAAGGTAGGGAAAGAATGTAGAATTTAAAGTTCTAAAATCAAATGGTTATATATATGTATGTATGTATGTATGTATATATATACATATATATACATTATTATTATTATTATTATCATTTACATGTAACTGGGAATTAAGATATACAGGCACTGGATTAAGGAGATCCATATTGCCCTACCAGAAAGTCAGAGAGGTGATGGGGGAAGATATAGGAGAGAGCAGATTAGGGAGGGGGTAATCATGGGATTGCTGTTTTGGGGTGACGGGTAGGGGAAAGATGGAGGGAAAATTCATAACTCAAAATCTCATGGAAATGAATGATGTAAACTAAAAATAAACAAAAATTAATTTAAAAAAAGAAAGAAATATTGTTGTTTTTCTGGAACATGACTGAGTTCTAAATCATTTCTTTGTGCTGTCTCTGTGTCTTCCCTTGTAAAACAGCTATAATAAAGCCTGTAGCATTAATAATAGCTATTATAAAGAGTTATGAGAATCAAACAAGATAGTACATTGAAAGTTTTGTTAACTTTAAGAATTATGTTGATTCCATGTGTTATCTTTATGATATAGCATAAATAATCTCTGTACCTCAAAATGAAGGTAGCATAAAGTTAATGTCTTCCTTTATTTGCCTTCAAATTCTAAAGTTGCCCTGCAAAATTTCAACTCTCTCAAACTCTCTCTTCCATACGTGACAAGAATGTCTATGTTACCACATGTTGCCAATGCCATTTGGTCATCATCAGAGTGATGTAAGGGAAGTTAATCTCTCCTTTAGTGTCCAGTTCTAAGAATTGTGGGAACTTTGTCCTACATACTTTGTTAATTTTTTTTTTATTTCCTCCAACTTTGAGAAGTGGAGCCAAGTCACTTGTTAATACAAAATGTTCTTCTCTGCATTAACTTTTAATAATTGACTCTAGGATTCATTAACAATCTTAACATTTGTTTCTTCTTCTAAAAAACAAGCTAATAAAATAATAATAATATCCTCATTCCAATAAATAGGAGATAACCAAATAATGATGATGAAAAAGGTAGAGTTCTTGACTTTTCACCCTGTAGTGTTTTCCATTCTTCCAGACTGCAAGCATTTTTCTGGAGGCTCCTGGGGCAAAGATAGTCTGGGCCAGAAGAGGAAAGAAAAACAAATGTTATAGCCCAAGAGTATGGGGAATGAATTGCCTTTCCCAAGTGAAGAAATAAAATGCTGAGGCTGAAAAAAAGAGCCTAAAAGTCAAAATGATTTCCAAAATAAAGGTGAAAGAGTTATGATTTTTTTTTAGATTGAGAAAATTTAAAGTCGATGAGAAAGCAACTCTTTGCAAATTAGATTAAAGTTTATTGGACACAAAGGAGGAAAAGGAAGAGAAGAATAAGGAGTGAGAAGAGGAGGAGGAAAGGTAGGAGGAGGAAGAGAAAGAGAAAGCAGGAAGAAGTGTGGAAAGCTGTAAGGGTCACAAATAGGTACCAGATTACAAATGGTAATGTTGAGGCACAGGGATGTGTTTGAGGCCCAAGAATTAGTTGGGTCATGTGAAAATCAGAGCATATTGCACCGTCCCTGCCCAGGGGATATTGCATTGCTCAAGGCTTTCTTACATGGGATATCTGAGTTTCCCAACTGATGCCTCCACACCCTGGGGTCTTCACGCCCTTGTGATTGTAATTCCCCTTTCACAATTTACCTCCCATCTCTCAATCCCACTCAGTTGAGCTGTGTCATGTGTGATGTGTGGATCTGGGGTAGATAAAAGGATCCAAGCCTTGGAGGGGCAGGCGGCCTTAGAATCCTGCTGCAAGGCTTCCCAGGTGTAACATCAATAAACCCTCTTAACATATACCCTCCAGTGTTACTTTCTTTAAAGAGAAAACCCCAACATCTTGTCCATTGTAAAGGTAAGTACCTACTGCCCCTTCAGGCAGGGCTGGGAACCCTGACAGAAAGCAAAGAAGGAAAAGAAAGAAAAAAAAATTACTCGGGTTCAAAAGGAAAGCAAATCCTTATTATTCTACATCCTGGTTTTAAAAATTGAAAAAAAAATCCTCTTCAATTCAATAATTATTAAGTACCCACTATAGGCCAGGGACTGTTCTAGGGGTTGGTACACGAAAATAGAAGGGCAACAATTCCTCACTCAAGAATCTTACATTGTATTTGGAGTTTGGAGGGTACTGAGGAAGAAAGATGGATGATGTGTGTACAATATGGGAGAAAAATAACTTTGGATTGGAACAAAAATAATCAGAAAGGTCTCATCTAGGAGGAAGTAGTTGAGTCTTGAAGAGAATTACAGATTCCAAGGGGTCAGGTTAGAAAGGAAGAAATACAATAATAATAATATAGATATCACTTTAAGTTTTGCAAAGTACTTTGCATATATTATCTCATTTGAGCCTCACAACAACCACTATGAAATAAATTCAAGGTAATCCTAGAGGCAGCTATATGGAGCTCAGAAAGTTAATTTTGGGAATTTACACCTCAGAAATCAACAAAAGCTACAAATAAAGCCTTTGTTTATTGTTTTGTTGATTTCTAGATTTAAGAAATTGATTTTACAATGTCAAGAATGCAGATTCAACTTAAACATATGGCATGTATATGTATACATTTATATATCTGTAATTAAATGTCCAGGAATTGGTTGATAAATATTTAATAACACATTACTGGGTAGACACTACCATAATGTTCATTTTACAGCCAAGGAAAGTAAGTCTGAGAGAAGTTAAATGATTTACCAGGTCCCTTTCAATTCTCAATCTTTGATGCTATGACATTTACTAAGATCACACTTAAGTAACAAACATCTCAAAATCGCTTATTCATACCTATACTTTTGAAAAGGAATGTTAAATAACATCATGAAATTTGGTTGATGGTTACTTTTGCTGAACTTTTTTTTTCCTCTTTCATTTGTAATCTTTATTACAAGAAATGTCTCTCCGGGGAAGGGATGAATGAAGGATATAATTGAAAATTATGGTGATCTAAAAAACAAACAAAAACTCAACATATTTTTAAAAATACATTAAGATAATTTTTTTTCTTAAACAAAACTTTTATTCTTGCTTCCTGTTTCCCCATTTGGAATTAATGCTTGCCTACTCAATTGTCACCCCTGAACCAGAGAGATAATTACCATATATGGAAATTTAAGAATTGCTATGATTGCATTAACCAAATGTGTTGTGTGGGCTGTGCTTTAACAAGGAACATCATTATCTCGATAAGTTTATAATCTTTCAATTTTTCCTGAAATGATTCTACTTTCTCTACACTATTGACAACAAAGTTTGGGTTGAGATTGTGTGGCTATTTTCTTAACATCGTACTATGATGGCCTTCTTTGGAAAAATGTGTTAAAATTTTAAGTAAGTTAGAAAAATAGCATTATTCTGGAGACCTAATAAATGGAGCTTGGATTATAAAGAGTAAATCAAACATAATAACTTCCATCAGCCATTATAAAGGGAATTTTTTTAAAAATCAGTGGCAGCCCTACTAATGATCTATTCCTCTCTCAGGCTATGATTGGGCCTTTATAGATCAATTGGTGGCTGGTTGTTGACCGCACACATGATTGAACATCTCACTGTTGATCTAATTCCTTCAGCTTCATGATGAAAATAACAAGACCTGTATAATTACTCCAATCAATCAAGCCATCCATCAACTAATATTTTTACAGCATCTATTAATACCCTACATAGGACCCTTGTTTTAGTGAATAGAGTAATGGAGGAACAGTCCCAGGATTATGGGATAATAGAGCAAGAGCTTGATGTGCCCTCTAAGGCCAACTCCACTCATTTTACAAATGAGGAAACTGAGGTCACTCCAGGAGATTAAGTGACTTGCCCAAGGTCATATAGATAGAAAACAGAAAGGAACAATATGAACACAGGAGCAATGATACCAGAACCATGTTCCTTCCACTGTACTGTGATGTTAGGAAGACAAGGATTCAAGTATTGCCTCTGGTATGAGATACAAACATCTATAAGGACCAGTCACATCAGTTCTTAGGGACTCAAGCAATTATCTGATTTACAGATAATTTATAAGGAAGAGGGAGTTTCCTACATAAAAGAAATGACAGATACACAGTGTTCTAGGCATTATAAGGGATATGACCTCTGTGAATCATGGCCTCAGACCTTTAAGAATTTATAACTTGGATGGCTAAATGTCAGATAATAGATAAGAGAGCACTGATCACTTGAAAGAGAGGCCAGAAGACCTGTTTTGTGGTAGGATCTCTGGGGACTATCTCTCTAACCTTAATCAAAATATCTTAATTTCAGTAAGGCTTCCTGAGTATTAGAAGAAAATGAGGGAAAATGAGACCCAACCTATGTGCCTCACAAAGGTACTGTGCCTATAATACAATAGGAAATGATGTATAACCCTAAGGAATCATAGCTGGTAACAAGGAGTTAGAGAACTGTTCCCACTCTCTGCCCTACTATGGAGTTCATCTGCTCTGGACACAGATAAGCAGTCTGGCTCAGTCTGGCCTGGGTGAGGTTGGTCACAAATAATAGGACTTGGATTCTCTTTTCTTACATACTTCAATAGAACTAATACTCATCTTACCTCTCAAATGAAGACTGACTTATATAGATGGACTTTAGACTCTTGTCTAAAGTTTCCTCAAAAGAGCAGAGTAGAAAGTATTTCAATGGAACATGAACCAAATATAGGGCAAGTATTTATTTCCCATGTAGGAAAGAAAATGTTAAAACACAAGGAAATGCTCAAAATCGTGCACTGACAGAGACTTACACCAAACAAATAGCAGTGCTGACTAACTATTATACCCTACCAATAGACGGATACTTAAAAGAAAATATGAACATAAATCAGATTGTGGGGTTTCTGATTAGGTATTTTAAATTTCACCTTAGCTCTGAATTGTCTATTCAATTCCAGGGGAAAAGCAGGCTATTCCCAGGCCAATTGTTCTGTTGAATCATCTTTAGAAATATCTGAGTAATTGCCAGTGACTTTTCCCCTTCATGTCATACAGCTTCAGCCAAAAGGACCAGGAACCTTCAGCCTACTAAAACTCACAAAATCTTCTTCAAGCCTGAACATGGGATAGACCCTTGTCCACCCAAGATCAAGAAAGTAACCGCAAACAGAGGAAGAAGCAAAGGGTCCAGATATAAGCTTAACTACACAAGTTCTGAGCTCTAGATGTCATGTAGGCACAATTACCATGATTCTGGAAGTGTCACAGTTATGTAATATTACCTAGAGGGCCAAAGGAAGATAGAACCAGCAAGATGCTGTTTGTGCTTCTTTCGGTTACTAGGAAGAGAGTGGAAAAAAAAAAAAAGAAACATTAAGAATCTGAGTTTCATACCAAAATGCCTTGTCTTGAAATCACTGGGTCATCAAATAGCAAGAAGTAGCCAGAGAATTCATCATCGGCAAAATATCCAAATGCTGGGTCACACTGTCCTTGAATTCTCAGGAAATTTCCAGAAATACAAGGCTCCTATATGCTAGTTCAAACTTGGCTATGAATGCATGTGAAAATTCTTTCAAAAACATCAAATATCATATAAATATAAGAATCATGGTGCTATGGAAAACCTTGATATTAGAGTCATTGGATCTGTGTTCAAATCTTGATTCTGTCACTTGCTACGTGAATCTGGGCCAATCACTTTGCCTTTCTTGGCATCAGTTCCATCATTTGTAAGATGATTTGGATTCCATAATGTCTAAAGACTTCCCAGTTGTAAATCTATGATGCTATGACCTTAAGTATTGTGTGTCACTGACTGACTATAAGTATCGTTAGAGTTTAGAAAAAAAAAAAAGAGAGAAATTAACAAGGACTGGAGTTAAGGAAATCTTCCTGGAATGGAAATAAGAACAGAGTTTGACCTTCAAAATGTGTGAAGTGTAAAGGGAAGGCCATTCTTTGTGAACAGAGCAACATAAATAAAGGTGTAAAGGCAAGAATAAACAACGTACTTGGAAGACAGTGAGGAGAGTCCCTCAGGCTGAAAGAGTAGATGTGTATTGTAGAAGAGTGAGATACTTGATAGGTTATAATTGGCCTTAGAAATTTTGCATAAATTGTTCAGGGAAAATTCCAAAACAGGTTTTTTATCTTACTTTCTATTGACTGGGAGAAAAAGAGCAAAAACAATATTTAAGGAGAATATTGAG
Organism: Pseudochirops cupreus; assembly: GCA_028627135.1. Lineage (NCBI taxonomy): Eukaryota > Metazoa > Chordata > Mammalia > Diprotodontia > Pseudocheiridae > Pseudochirops > Pseudochirops cupreus. The sequence goes on from CM053583.1 coordinate 136,003,349, forward strand.
CAGTGGTAAACATATTGAAAAGGAGGAGAGGCAAAATAGAGTCAGTCAGGGAGGCAGCCAATTCTCTTTTGCTGTCCTTAGATCTTGGCAATTAAATGATTCAATTATTAATTAATACATTTCTGTGCTGTTGAACCGGGAAGAAAAAAGTTAAAATGATAGATCAGATTTCCATAGCGATAGTCTGTATGTATCTCACAGGAAAGTCAAAACAAGGTTATTCATGATGAATGCATTAGGGGATGTTTGTCTTTTTCTTTTAAATAGAGACATATTGATAATGTACACCATTGTTCACTTTTATAACTTAAGGGTTAAGAGATTATTTTAAGAGATTATCTAATTCAACTCATCTTATTTTAGAGACGAGAAAATGAGGCCCAGAAAGGTTCACTGACTTCACCTCAAATCAAACAGGTAGTTAAGTGGAAGAGGTGGGATTTTAAAAGAAGCCCTGAGTCCAGATCTAAGTACACCCCTTTCCTACCCTCCCCATACATACCTTTAGAAGACACATTTAGAATCAGAAGACCAATATTCAAATTTCAGCTCTAGCACTATTTGTGAAACCTTAGGTGAAGCAGATAAATGTTCTGGGCCTCAGTTTCCTCATCCATATCATGAAGGGGTTTGACTAGAATAGATGATGCCTGCAGACCCTTTCAGCTCTCTCTATATTATCCTATGATATTTTAATCTAAGAGTCTTTTCTAACTGTTTACACAGGCAAACATTTTAAATTATGCCATTTTATAGACTCTTATTTGCATTTATCTATTGCCCCTTTAAAGATAACCATAGATTCTAAAGCTAACCAATTAATAGCAAATGACCACCACTGCTTGAGAGCATAATCATTCCTGAATTGAAAAAGCTTTTCTGAGGTCACTAGAGGCCAGTTGTAGAATATGCAACTATAAGGCGAGGTAAATATTTTTGTATCCCAGATGCCCACAGAGAAATTTGATCTATCTATATCTTTTTCCAAGCCAGAACCCTCCAAGCATTTAAGAGAATGCAAAGGCCTTAATCCAGCTATAGAGCATTAACAAAGTCCCATGACAAGATGGGACGGTCATTCTGTCCCTCTCTTCCTTGTCCAGTAGATGCATTGAGGAACCCCACTCCTCTTAACAAATGTGAGTGATTTTTAAAGCTTGCAGACAAGATTTTCATTTTTCCACTGTGGAAATGTAGTTAAAGATGAGATTACATGTGCAAATATTTGTGAAACTGAATCCATAGATGAAAACAGCCATTTCCAATCTAGTGCACACCATTATAGCATTTCATGCAGATTTTGATATTCAGTTCTGCCATCTGTGTGTACTTTAAGGTAGCACATTAAAAAGAAAATTTGCAAAGAACTGTTGAAATTAATTTAAATAAAGGGATTCAAAAATTAAATCACCCCACATTCATTTTCAAATACTTTAAAGCAAAATCTTGAATTTGCACAGGGGATTACTACTATACTAATAGCTAACATTTATATGGAACTTTAAAATTAGAAAGTTGACTAGGTTTGTATCCCAGAGAGATCATAGAAAAGGGAAAAGAAGCCACATGTACAAAAATATTTGTAGAAGCTCTTGTTATGGTGGCAAGAAATTGGAAATTGAGGGGATGCTCATCAATTGGGAATGGCTGAACAAGTTGTGGTATATGAATGTAATGGAATACTACTGTGTTATAAGAAATGATGAGCAGGCAGATTTCAGAAAAACCTAGAAAGACTTAAATGTACTGATGCAGAGTGAAGGGAACAGAACCAGGAAAACATTGTACACAGTAACAGCAACACTGTGAGAGGATCAGCTTTGATATATTTAACTCTTCTCAGCAACACAATTTTCTTAGACAGTTCCAAAAGAACTCATGGTGGAAAATGCTGTCCACATCCAGAGCAAGAACTATAGAGTCAGAATGCAAATAGAAGCATACTATTTTTACTTTTTTTCCTTCTGATTGTTTTCTCTTTTGTTCTGATTCTTCTTTCACAATAAGACTAATGTGGAAATATGTTTAATGTGATTATATGTGTATAGCCTCTCTCAGAGTGTTTGCCATCTTGAGGAGGGAAGAAAAGAAAGGGAGGGAGAAAAAAAATTGGAACTCAAAATCTTATAAAAGGGAATGTTGAAAAGTATTTTTACATGTAATTGGAAAAAATACTAGTAAGTGGAAAAATTGAAAAAGTAAAATATTAAAAAGCAAAAAAATATATTTTCAAAGTACTTAATAAAGATAGATGGGGGAGAGGGGGAAGGTTGGTTCTCACAATGAGCCTTAGAGGTAGAGGCTATTATTTTGTTCATGAGGAAACCAAGGCTGAGTGAAATTAAGTGACTTGCACTGGGTCACACAGTTGGTAAGGATCTGAGGTAAGATTTGAACTCAGGTCTTCCTGAGTCCAGGTCTAGCATACTCTCTACCTCTGATGCTGCTGCTGTTACTTGCTCAAATCTCAGATCCCTATGTGCTTAGATACTTTCTTCCTCAACAGACAAAATAAGTTACTCCATTGACAGACCTAACCAACTTCCTTATTGCTTCAATAAGAATTATCTGAGTCAAATGCACCAGACAGTGGAGAGACTTGAATATCAAGCAAAAAAGTCTGAGACCAGTTTGAGAAAAGATGTTCAAGAATATAACAGACCACCATTATGAGTCTGAGATTTTAGACTTGGAACTGGGACTATGCTCTATGGGAAATGAGCTAAGCTATGAATCTGGTACCCTTTCCTTCCCCAGAGACTGGTGGTATAAGGGGAAAGGGGAATTATGTCTTCCATGTCCTGGGGTAGGAGTTTGTGTATTTGTGTATTATAGCTTTTGAAGTAAATATCACTTTGTAAAAACCTCACCTAGAGGTCAAGTCCCAGGCACACTAGCTTCTCAGGCCTACCATGATGCACCATCCTGCCTGTCATCTTGGCTCCAAGGTTAACAGGGTTCATGTCCCTGAGGATCAATTCCAGCACCTCAGACTGAAGACAAACAGCACACCTTCCATACCCTAAGGTTTACAGGCTCCACAATGGCAACAAGGCATGCTCAAAAGCCAGGTTATACATTTCCCCTGTTTGGCAAATGGGCAGGGGTATGGTTTTTATTTCTGTTTTTCACAGTTCTCATCCCAAATGCAGAACAGCCCTCTTTGGTCTCTGGGGAGTCAAAAGCAGTACCCTTTCACTTGCTTCCCTGGTGCCCTACCACAAAGCCAGTTTTACATTATTATATGCAATCCAATATGCCAGGATGAAAGTCAGTTATGGCCAAATACAAAGTTTTGCAAATTGACAAAACAAGAAATGCTTCACAAAATTTCTGAAATAAGTCAACAAAATGAGAAGCATTTTAAAAAAGTTTGCTAAATATCTCTGCTTGCTTAACCTTAGTAAACTTATGAAGTTTTTCTGACTCTAACGGGGTCAACTTGGTATTGCCTCTTTCTCAAATGAGAAAATTGTCCTGAATAGAAATTCTTTCCAGTGATTTCCTCAGGGTATAAGGCCATCCAGCTGAGATCTGCAGAAAAAAATGGTCCCTCTCTACACAGGACACACAAAAGAAAAAAAAAATTAGGGGCCCCTCTGGAATAGGTGATCTCTAAAGAGGTTTAGGTGATTTCCTACATATCCCTTCTCCCAAAGGTCATATGAAACTTTCCCATGGATCCTTGCAACTGCCAGGACAAACCAAATGGAAATGAAGACATCCATCAAAACAGGATACCACATAGGCTCAGTCAGAGAAGTACCACAGGATATCCGCTACCTGTGGATTTCAGGTGTAGGCATTTCACCCTAAGAAACTGTAAGACATTTGGCTTTAAGAAAAAGCAAGCAATTTACATCTACTTAAATGTAAAAATATCAATTTTAACAATTCTACCAGATAGCCATCTAGGGTTTCCAAGTTTCTCAAAAAAATTAATACCAATATTTATACAGGATACAATAATATAAAATATTTCAGAATGTCAATCCTCATAAAGAATTCAATAATGCAAGAAAATGTATCAGGACTTAGTCAAGGAATCAACAAGTAAAGTTTTCAAAAGTATATTTTAACAGTCAAGTAATGAATGAAAAATGGAAGATTCACCAATGGAAAGTTCACAAAGGTGTCAATGGAACCAGTTCTTGAATGGTAAGCTTTTAAGAAATGCTCCATCACTTTACACATTTTTTCTAAAACATAGTTAAGTCTTTCTTTTCCAAAACATGGCAAAAGGAGATATCTTCGAACAGAGTTGCTCTAATCTCCTTTATTTTAATTTCTGATCTCTGTTTTCTTTGCCATTCCCCTTGACGTGGATGTTCTTTTTTTACCCCCTCAATATTCAAATCTACCACAGGTGCAGGCTTATTAATAAGGTTAAGTAAGAAACTATCACTGTCATAGTATATCAAGGGAACTGGAAAGGCCTTGTTAGTCTCTTAATCCTTTCATTGACTGATGTCTGGACTGACACCACTGTAAATTCAGACTTTTTTTATTTTATGTGTGTAGATATGGGGACTAAACCTGTGATTTTATTAGTATGGGGGATTTCCAGCATGGGATTTCCTTTGAAAGGGGAAAATCAACAACATGTCCAGTTTTTAGCTTTAGAACGTTTCCTGGAATAGTGAGAGGTTAAATAAAATCCAACAGGAAAAGGAAGAAAGATAAATTCCCTTAAATTTATTATAGAATGTATAAAATACTTGGGAGTCAACCCACTGAGATACACAAAGAACTATATAAATTCAACTATAAAACACTCTTTATAGAAACAAAGTCCCTAAGTAATTGGAAAAAAATATTAATTGCTCATGGGTAGAGTAAGTCAATATAATGAAAAATGACAGTGCTACCTACATTAATTTACTCATTTAATACCACACCAAGCACATTACCAAGCCGCTGTAATAATTTCATACTAAGCAGTTATTTTATATTTCACAAAAAAGGGGTTAAAACTTTTCAGTATCACAGATTGTCAGCAGTAAAACAAAGGGAGGGATTCAGATTTCCTGGCCCTACAGAAGATACCCTTCATACCATACTCTTTTATGGAAGCAAACTAGAACTTTATGCATGATTGAGAGATATATGGGGAGAATTTGACCCCATCTGTGCTGAATACATTTTGGTTTCTAAAATGGCAGTAATGTTTGCAACATGTTTCCAAAGCAGAAAAAGTAATTGATGTTACAAAAAAATGCCTCAAAGGAATATTAAGGTTAAGTTGCAAATTAATTCTGTAGGATGGTTCCCATAGTGACCACAGCCAAGATGCATGGCAAACATACAAGAATTAAGAATATTCTGTACAATATTGTCCATGTTTCACTACTCCGTATAATATGTGTGGTGGTAGCTTCTGGGATTACGGTTTGATGAAATTTGGGATGATTCATAATACATACAGATTTGGACCCCTTCTTCTAAAATCTGTGAGTCTAAAGCACAGTATTATTAGTAAATATTTAACAACCAGCTTAAAAAAAAGAGACTCAACAGATTTTTAAATTTATTTGGTATTAACATTTTCTCCATCATATTCTTATGTCTAGAAGACCAACGAAACAATAAACCAGTAATAATTTGATGATGATCTGATTTATAGGGTTTGCCAATTTCCAAGGTATAGATGCTCACATTAGAACTGTGTCAACTGGCTCTCAAGAAAGCCAGTTCAAACTGGTTCTAGAACACTCCTGGTTGCTGGCCTTGATTCATTGACTACATGCACCATATCAAATTTTTGAGGTGTAGCCCACTACCTTCTTTGGAGGTAATCCATTCCACTTTTGTTTAGCTATAATTATCAGGAGGTACACTCCCTCCCTCACAACCCCCTGCTCCTAAATTCCCCTGGTACCAAGCTTAACTTTGCCCTATTTAAGTTTGCCAATCATCATGCTCACTATACTGTATACATGCCATCATTCTCCTCTCCCTACCACAGCAAATTAGGATCTTCCTCTGGGTCCCCAAGTTCTGACAGATTTACTTTCACCTTATCTTGTAAGGAACCAAGGAACCATGCTAACTTCCCGCCATCTTCTCATTACATTGCTGGCCATTTACATACTCATCCCTTTACAACTCTGCTTGTTTTCTTGCCACATTATAATGAAAGTTCCTTAAAAGTAAAGACTGTTTTATATGTTTATATTTAAAGCCTGAAGGGTTAACACAGTGTCTGGCACATAGTAAGATCTTGATAAAGTTCTGTCCCAAGACATCCATCCATCCCCCCATCCCTCTATCATCAACACAACTTCCATTCATTGCTTCTAGTTCTGCTCTCTCAGGTCAAGTAAAATAAGCTAATTGTCTTTCCTTATGCCAACCCTACACATGTATGAAAAGATATATCATGGTCCATACAAATTTCTTCTTAAGTTTTAAAAAATCTAATCTCATAACTGTTGAACCCCAAAACCCTTTACTATTCTAATTCTTTTCCTCTAAAAATTCTCCAATTTATCACTATTCTTCCTAAGAAAATAATGGCTCCCAAACAAACCTAACACTCCAGATTTAGCAGAAGTAAGCAGAATATAATGGGACTCATACTTCTTTTCATGTATCCCAAGACTGCATGAACTTTCTTAACTATCACACATCACTTGCCCACACTGAATTTGCAGTACCAAAGACCCACAACCTTTCTCATGTTAACTGCCATCTCTAATCCACTCTAATTAGAGTTACACTCTAATCATAATTACTGGGGTAATTTGCATACCCTTCGTCGGTAGTCAGTCAATACATATTTATTAAGCAGCTATAGGTACCAAGCACTGTGCTAGGTATTGGGAACCCAGATACAAGTAAAAAAGAGACAATCCCTGCTCTCAAGGAGTTTAAAATCTAATGAAGGAATACAACACACAAAAGAAAGGTGAAAAGTGAGAGGGGGAGGTAGGAAAAGGAGGAAATGCACCGAGCACAGGGGAATGATGAGGTCCAAAGAAGTCCAGAAGCAGAATAGCTGATGGAAAATAGGGAGAAGACCATGCTAAGCCCCTTTCTTAAATAAAGGCCATGGAGTCCATTGCCCTGCCCTCCAGCTCAAAGTTCCAATCAAAGAGGATGCTGATGAGAGATGAGTACCAGACTGATTCAATCTTACAGGATAACAAGATTTCCCAATGATAAGTTTCTTGGGAAGAAGGAAGATATGATGGAGAAGTTCAAAAAAGTACAAGAAGAGTGTGGCTGCTTAGAAGTAGGGAGAACACTGAGATAGACTTAGAAATGTGAGATTTTGAATCCTTCCTCAGACATTTAGGGTTATGGAGCTATACCATGGACAATTCAACTGGATCATATTTTTTTAAATGGTATAACAAAAATGGTATAACACCTTCTTTACAGGGTTTTCATGAGGATTAAATGAGATATTGTATGTAGAGCATTTTGTAAACCTGAAAATGCTATCTAAATAGTTAACTTTTCTCTTAGTTTTTGCCTCACCCCTTAGCTCCTGCCCAAATCTCTTTCAGATAAATTACCTATAAATGACAAGTTTTGCCTCAAGTACTTTCAACTGTATATTTCAGCTTAAATCTTTCAGAAATGGCTGGCCTCTCTTCAAACTGTAGAGTGTAAACCTCGGCAAAGAACCAGCAGCAAGAAAATTTAGGCAAGTCTTCAGGTCAGGTTTACTTGTGAATTGAGAAAATTCAGACAGCTTGCTCAGATCCACCAACTCCCCAATCCCTTCTTTCCAAATATAGTTAGTTCTGATCACAACAGCACTCTTTGCCTGAATAACAAGGTTATTCCTGTAATAGAAACTGGAGCTAAGTATTCCAGAGTCCGATTTAAATTGGAGTTGAGTGGCTAAGTATCCATAGGTTTTGCTCTACAATCAACTTCAAACAAAGACTCTATCATACCAACACTGGAATTTATTTAAGAGACTAGACTGGAGCCCCATGCTCAAATGTTTAACTGGGGATTACCTTTCATTGTGATGATACAAAAAAAAAAAATAGAGACTAAATGTGACATCAAGTAATTCTATTAAACCACAATAAACAGTATGTGCTATCATGATACATAGGAACAAATGTTCTTTTAAAATTCATGCCCTAAAATTTGTTACTTTTGAAACTCAGAGGAACTATTGCCCATGATATATCTTCTGACACTTATCTTGCCTTCAGTAATTATTAACATGGCTATATGTTTTTGTTAATAGGACAACTACACCAGCTAAAAATACAAGCAGTATTTTTTTAATATAAATGAAAAAGCTACCATCTAAGAGATTTTGATCTCTATAGATTTTAAAGGAAGAAATAATCTCATCTTGTTCTGAAATGCTTTTAATTTCTTTTCTCTTCTTCAAAGAAATTTGCCCTATCTGCCTGAGAAAACTGAAACTGCACAAAAGAAGAATTCTGAATTTCAGCAAAACATGAGAAAAATTGGAGGAATAAGGAATTAAAAGAGGGACACAAAGTGATTTATTTGTAGGCTGAATAAGTCTTGTTGCAGGCATCTGTCCAGAAAGTACTTGACAGATGGAAAGTTCACCGCATTTAACATTCAAACAAAAAGTCAATATTTAAAAGGAAGAGGGGTTTCTTTCTCTTCTTTTTTTGGAAATATCGATTTAAAAAAATAAAAAGGTTGTAAGAGAACACACACACACACACACACACACACACACACACACACACAACCTTAAGCAAACTGGTTGAGGTTCTAAAGATATATGCAGTTCGCAGCTGTCTCAAGTGTGGTAACCAGCTGTCCCTTGTGTAGACTTAAAACATGACTTGAAAAACAATTGTCCTGCATTTCAATTCCAATACAGAAATGGAAAAGCTTCACTGAAATAGATATCTGTTAGATGGCAATTAATGCTCACTTACTTAATGAATACAGAAAGTTACTCTAGGTTGTATATGTCTGAAAATCCTTGTTTTTTTTTCCTCTTTTTTGATCAATTATAGGTACCTCTACCCTCTCTTTTTCCTGAAACTAGATTGTTCTTTATGTGCTTCTCCTACCCACCAAGTACCCATCCTGCACCTCACTTCCCAAAAAAACACTAAACTAAAAAAAGTCAAGTAACAGAATTATTTATATGGCCCAGGTCTGCTCTTACTAAATCCACATAGTAATTGTATCAATCACTGGTTTCTTTTGTGCAGCCCAGAGCTGGCTTAAAACACATTGAAAATATAAATTCTATAATTAAGTATTCTTTTTTTCATAATTAAGTATTCTTAACTAAACCAGAAACTAAGTCAAACTGACAAATACAAAAGTTTATTTAAAACTAATGGAAGCCAACAATCTTTTCAGACAAGCGTGTGTGTGTGTGTGTGTGTGTGTGTGTGTGTGTGTGTGTACACAAACATATAGGCATATATGTTTATATAAAAATACATATCTATGAATGTAATAGCTAGATGGATTGTTATAGATAGATGATAAATAGATAGATAGATAGATAGATATTTATTCTGAGGTCATTAATTCATATGATAGAAATGAAGAGATATAGAGCTAACAATAGAGACAGAGAAAAAAGAAATAGAGATAAAAATAGACATATGTCTAGATGTATAATTTCATCATCATGAGAAACTTATGGTATGAAATTCCCTCAACTGATACAGATCAGCAGCTCATCTGAAATATAAAAGTCGTAGAAAGCTTCCTGAGATGTGGAGAAGTTAAATGATTTGTTCATGGTGATATAACTAGTATATGTCAAAAACAGGACATACACTTAGAACATATTGAAACCAAAATTTGCACTCTATCCACTTATTCATGCTATCCCTCAGTTCAATATTTGCCGGGGGGGGTGTTAAGTCAAAAAAATTTTGTGCTTCTCTGTTACACATGCTGGTCATATATCTCAAGGTCCAATGACTTATCCCTGATTATATAGCTAGCATCAGAGGCAGAAGGTGAAAATAGGTTTCTTCTAAAGCTAGTGCCAGAATTCTCTCCACTATCACATGCTGCCTCTCAAATGAACAACGATGATATTTGAATCTGGAGTTGCAGAGACAATGAAGGAGTAGGCTCTTGCCTTAATTGTTCAGCTATGCCGTCTCCTAAAGGCATCTTTTATACTTCTAGTCATAATGCTACTGTTTTGATGTTCTGTTCTAGATTATGATAACAATATTTATGTGGTTTTTAGTTCATTGTGGAGAAATAACCCACATGTCAATTTATTTTCCCATTCTCTATCCCATGTTTTTTCTCTTTTAAGAAAGATTTTTAAAAGAAAGAAAGAAAGAAAGAAAGAAATAGGGAAAAAAAAAAGGAAAACCAACCATCCAATCAATGGAGCCAGATATTTTTTCATACACACACCTACAGTTATCCACCTCTACAATGAATGGAGGGAGATAGTTTTTCTCAGCTTTTCTCTGGGCCCAACCTTGTTTATTTTAATTACATTGTGTCAGTTTTGTTTTATTTTTTCTTTTGTTATAGTCATCAATTTATCGCTTTCCTTGGTCTTTTGTATCACTTTATATAAATCTTCCTATTTTTTCTAAATCTTTCATATTTGTTTTTTCTGGATCGTAATGTGGTTAATATTTGCTATATTCACGTGCCATACTTTGTTTAGTTTTACACTTCTTGGGCACCTACTTCTTCCCCATTCTTTGCTACCACAAAGACACAAAGCACCTCTGTGAACATTTTGGTGTATATGGGATCCTGCTCTTGGTTTTTGACCTTCTTGGAATATGTATCTAACAGTGGGATCTCTGGGTCACAGGCCCATTGAAATCGCTTTTTTTTAAAAAAATAATCCCAGTTAAAACAACTCACAGCTCCATTAAAGGTGTTTTAGTGTGCTTGCCTCCCATCGTCAGTGAGTCAGTCGATAATCCTTCCAATATGGACTATTTCTAGCTTTTATCACATTTTCCCATCACTTTTTTTGCTGTTGTTGTAGGCCAGGAACTAAGTTAGGCTATGACAAGTTTAAGTAATGAGCAAAAAAGCTGACAAAGGTGAAAAATAAACTTTTCCCTGGTGGATGATTAAAGGCGTAGGCACAGGAATCCTATAAAGAGAGGTCTCGCAAGTAGCATAGTAGCAACTTACCTATTATTCATAGGCTTCTCATACCTAATGGAACATCAGACCTCTTGTGAGCTACCTTCATCTAGGTCACTAAGATGGTATGTACATAACAACAGGAAAGATCAGAGAATATTCCTGAAGAACATTCACCATAAGTCTTCACACCATTGCTTGAAATCATATCCTTTGAATCTCAGCAAAGCAATCCCACTTTCTTTTTTTAAATAATATTTTATTACCTCAATTAAATGCAAAAATAATTTTAACAATCCTTTTTAAAGGGGAGGGTAAGTGGTACAGTGAATAGAGCACTGGCCCTGGAGTCAGGAGGACCTGAGTTCAAATCCAGCCTCAGACACTTAACACAAAACTATCCATGTTTTGGACAAATCACTTAACCCCAACTGCCCTCCCAAAAGCCAAAAAAAAAAAAAAAAACATTCCTTTTCAAAAAGTTTTTAGTTCCAAATTCTATTTCTCCATTCCTCTCCTCTCTGCTCTCTGAGATGATAAGAAATCTGACATAGGTTACATATTTGCAATCATGTAAAACACTTCCATATTAGCCACTTTATGCAAGAAAACTCAAAAGAAGGAAGGAGGGAAGGAACAAAGGAGGGAAGGAAGAAAGAAAGGAAGGAAGGAAGGAAGGAAATAAGGAAGGAAGGAAGAAAAAAATAGCATGTTTCAGTAGTATTCAGACATCAGTCCTTTCTCTGCAGATAAGTAATGTTTTTCATCATATCTTTGGAATTGACTTGGATCACTATATTGCTGAGAATAGCTACGTCATTCACAGTTTTTGATTGTACGATATTACTTACTGTATACAATGTTCTCCTGGTTCTGTTGACTTCACTTTATGTCAAATTATGTAAGTCTTTCCAGGTTTTTCTAAAATCATCCTGCTTATCATTTCTTACAGCACAATAATATCCCATCACAATTATATACCACAATTTATTCAGCCATTCTCCAATTGATGTACAACCCCTCAATTTCCAATTCTCAGCCACCACAAAAAGAGCTGCTATAAATATTTTTGCACAAGTAAGTTCTTTTCTCTTTTAAAAAATATCTTTGTGGTATAGACCTAGCAGTGATATTGCTGGATAAAAGGGTATGTACATTTTTCTGCAGAATGGCAATCTCCTCTTTCTTCCAGATCTATCTGTCTATCTATCTATCTACCTATCTGAGGCAATCTGCATTAGGTGACTTTTCCAGGGTCATACAGCTAATAAGTGTCAACTGTCTGAGATTGGATTTGAACTCAGGTCCTCCTGACTCCAGGGCTAATGTTCTATCCACAGCACCACCTAGCTGCCCTCATATCTATAGTCTTAAGGCTCACTGTACCAGATCAGAACCTTCATGCTTAGGTCAATGGTGATACTCAATGTTGTTTTGTTTTGCATTTCTCTTATCATTTTAATTTGGAATAAAATTGCATATCATTTCAAACAGTTTCTGATTTTTTTTGAAAGCTATTTGTTCCTATCTTCCAACAACTTATTCACTGAGAGATGGCTCAAGATCTTGTTTATTTTTGTAAATTTCTTGTGTATCTTGGATATTATATGTTCATCAGAGCTCTTTGATGTGTTTTCCCTAATGAATGGTTTCCTTTCTTTTCCTAATTGATTTTTTTTTTATAAAAGTCTTTCTACTTCAGGGAATTGGCATCATTTTTTATCATTTGTTATCTCTCCTATCCATTTTTACAAAGAATTCTTCTTCTTGAGAAAGCTTTCTTCATCTATTTTATTTATTGAATATCTGTGTGGAACTTATTGCGGCATATAGTATAAGATGGTTTCTGGACCCTTTTTTTTTTTTTTTGCTAAACTGCTTCACAGTTTTCCCAGCACTTCTTGCCAAATAAGAAGTGCTTGCCTATGTAGTTTACTTTCTTAGATTGCTATTCTCTTCCATTGTTCTACTTCTCTATCCAGTACCAAATAGTTTTCACTATCACTATTTTCTAAGACAATTTGAGGTCTGGAAGTGTTATTGCCTCTTCATTCCTACTTTTTAACTTTCAGTCAATTTAAAGAGGAACATTTTCCCTCAGTTACTTGAGTTACCAGATTTCCTAGAGAATTGCAGTAATATAAACTTAGTCTCAAAATTATACTGACTTTGAAAATCATGTTTCTTTTCAAAGTTCAGTATATACACCTGGTGAGTAATCAAAGGCTTAAAAACATGTTCTTACTCTCTTTGCTCAAATCTATGAATACACCAGGTGTTTGGAATGATAGAGTTTGGCTGCCAAGTTATGAAATCTTAATGGTGTGTGTGTGTGTGTGTGTGTGTGTGTGTATGCACACATGAATATTTTTTTTTCTGTCACACTGAACCAACTCTTCATCTGAAATTTCAAAAGATTGTGGGTATGGTTTTCATAATCCTAGGAATGACTGAAAGTGTTTTAGTTACTTCAAACATTTTCTTCTTTTCTTTGAAGAGAAAGAAGGAAGATAAAGAATTAATTCCTATCTTACTTACTGTTTTCCCCCTCTTGGAGTCCAGTAGCCTGCTTCTTCTATCCTTTACTATGTTTAGAGTTCCTCTGAAATCCTGCTATGCCTCAGTACAAACATATTCCCTTAAATGATATTTTTAAAGCACTGTATCCAGTTTCTGAATAAAAGTGAAATTAATATCTACAAATGGTCCTCCACATATTCAGATAATAAAAGAGTTGGAAGTAATATCAGAAGGTATCTAGTTATACCTACATCTATTAAAACAGGAATTACTTCTATGTATACCCTGATAAGTGGTCATACTAAAGATTACCACTGAAGGGCAATACTCTAACTCTAAAGTCAGTCCATTCCATTTTAGGATAGTCATAATTGTTAATAAATATTTTATGTGCCCCCTACATTAAACAAAAACATACTTCTCTATTGTTTCCAATTCTTGCTAACCCAAGTTTCACATATTCAGTTGCTTACTGGGCACCTGTCTCTCTCCAGATGCCCCACTCATTCCTCAAACTCAACATGGCCAAAAATGAATGTATCACCTTTTTCTTCCTGCCTTTCTTCCTAACTTCTCTCTATATCTGTTAATGCCTTCTTGATTCATTTCTTCCTTCATGCTAACTGTACTGACCTTCTTGATGTTCCTTATACATAATATCTCTTCTCCTGTCATGAAGTTTTGGAACAGGCTAGACTTCATTCATGAAATGCACTTTCTTCATCCCTATACCTCTTACAATACCTATATCCTTTTAATACATAGCTTAAATGACATTTCTTTCTTAAAGTCTTTCTGGGTCCCCCTAGCTGCTAGTCACTTAGTCACCTCAAGAATTAATTAGCATTTATTTTTCTATATTCACATATTATTAAATTCAAGAAAAGGAGAGGAGAAGGAATGAAAAGAAAGGCAAGGACAGAAAAGGAGAAAAAAGGAAATGAAAGGAGAGCAAAGGAAACAAAAAAGAAGGGAAGGGAGGAAAGGGAGGAAAGGAAGGAAAGGAAAAAGAAGGGAAGAGAAGGGAAGGAAATCATGTTCTCCACTTTGAAAAATATAAATTCCATAGTGTTTGAGGTTTTCAAATGGCTTTTCTCATAACAACCCCATGAGGTAGATAATTAAACTGTTAGTATGCTCATCTTACATATTAATCTTAGAGAATTTAAGTGACTTGTACTATTCACATAGCTAGAAAGTTTCAGAAAAGTGCTATGAAGCACTATAAATCACCTGATTCCAAGTCATTCAGTCTTTCTATTACCTTTCCAAGCTTCAGTTTCCTTATCTATAAAATGGGCAAATATATATAATTTACCTTCATGGGTAGTTGTGCTGGAGAAATGAGCTAATGTATAGAAAACACTCTGCAAACCATAAAAGTTTATTTAAATTTGAACTTTTTAATGTTTATCTTGAGAGCCAGTGTGGTATATAGCAACTGAAGTCAAGAAGACCAGGGTCAAATACTCCCTCAGACACTTCACTTAATAGTTGTATGACGCTAAGCAATTCATTTAATCTCAGATCCTCAGTTTACTAATTTATGAAATGGAAATAAAGTAGTCCTTTCCTTTCCTGAGCTATTCCAATGATCAAATGAAATATGGTATGTAAAGGGTTGTGTAAACCTTAATTTGCTATATAAATAAAACCTGTTATTGTTGATATTAAATCATACTTTCCTCTAAATATATGCACTTGTGGTTGTCCTGATAAGGAAATGATAATACTGCTCATACAACTACTTATTATAGAGGAGATACTTAGACTTCATCAATTGCAGTTCCTTCAAATGGGAGCAAAGAGTTTAACAGATCTTTTTGTCTCTTCAGACAACAGAAAGAAGGTGGTAGGAAAGTTAGAACTGTTGAAAACATGCTTTCTACCTTAATGAATAACATTAACTTTGGCGATTTAGCTTTTGGCCACAATCACACAATAGTACTGTTAGTTGGAGACTTCAATACAACAACTTTCTCATGATCCCATTTATCCTAATTCACCAGGCCTGAGTATTTCTTTTTCTTATTAGTCAATACTATTTTCCCCTTGAACTGCCAAAATTACAAAATAGTAAAGTGGATTCATTACATTAACATTCACCATGGGCACACAAATTATTTATGGACTGCTTATTATAGAGGAAGGTCTCATAATAATCAAAGGCACTGCACATACAGCTTTCTGGAATAAATCAGGGCTTTCCCATATGCCACTATGGCTTTCTTCCTAATTCTTATTTTTCATTTGCCAATTTCAAGGTGATGCTGATGTCAGAATGGTGAAAAGAAAGAAATAAGTGTTGTATGAGGATGGGGGAGAGTATAGTGAAGCTGCCCTGAGAATTTTCTGCTCTGCTGTGTTTATTGACAGCACATGTCAGGAAGGAGACACTTCCAGCTGGACCTGCAGGAGCAAGGATACTTAAGAGAAGCTGACAGTGGGAACAGAGCTGATGCATTCTTGGAGAACCAGCTATGATTTCCGAAGATTGAAGAGGTTAGCTGGGAGAAATTTGATAAAGCATTTCATGTGTCTGTCTGTCTCAAGAATCTTCAGTGATTCCCAACTAATTTTAGGATAAAATGCAAGTCTCTCAGATTTTCACATAATGCCATCACATCATACTCATTTTGTGCATTCTATTTTCTGGCTTATGTAATAGACTTGCTATTCCTGAATTCTTCATTCCATCTCCTGCCTCTCTTTCTTTCTCTGGGTTGTTCCCCATACTTTGGTTGAAGAGGTGAGAAGAGATTTCATCTCTGCTTTTCAGAATCCTTAGATTTCTTCAATAACTAATCCAAGGGCCACTCTTTGCGAATTTTTTTCCTAATTCCTAAATTCTCTTGTATGCTATCTCTTACTATTCTATAGGTCTCCAAAGTATCATTTAAACTCCTTGGGGATTCAGACTATTTCATTTTGTTTTGTCTCTGGGTCATAGCAGACAATGCCCTTCAAATAATAGATAATACAACAATGCTTATTGAAATGAATGGAAAAACAACAATTCTTTCTGTAGGTCAATTAATCACTCAACAATCATTTATTGATATGCCAAGCATAGTGACAAGTGCTGGGGAAACAGTGAAAGGCAGATAATAATAATAAGTCCTGCCCTCAAGGAGGGTAGTCTCAGTCTAATGGAGGATGCAATGTGCAAAAATCTATGTGCAAACAAAGCTATATATAGGATAAATTGGAACTAATTAAAGATAGAAGGCACTAAAGGGACTAAAGAAAAGCTTCTTGGAGGAGGTAGGATTTTAGCTGGGATATGAATGAATCCAGGAAAGAGTTCCCATTACAGTAGAAACCATTCTGAACTGTTATACTATGTCAAGATTAGCCACAAAAAAAGACCAAACCAATAAGATAACTATCTTCCCAATGAAAATTGATTCATAGATATGTGATTATTTTACATTGTCTCATCTTAAATTTATCATACTGGTTTTTAAATTTGAATCCTTTTTCCATGCTGCTTTGACATAACATTATTTTTTTAATTCTGCAAAGAAAATTCATGTGAGTTTTCTCCCATCTCAACTCCACCATCACCCCCCGTAAAAAAAGGGGGGGGGGAAACCCTGAGAAAGGACGCAGCAGTCCTCATGGACTTTTAGAATTGGGTGCCAATGCAGCTGTGAAAACAGGAAAACATGACAATTAACCATTATTTTGTTTTCATATTTACATGATCCCTGGCATTGAGGCATACTAATATTCTATTTGTCTGAGATGTATGCTTCATCACTGTCATCCCCACTGTCCCTGCTGTGCTTCCTTTCTACAAATCAATAAACTTGAAAAGTGCCTAGTAATAGTTACAGCATGTTTCTCCAGGGAGAAATTGTTGTGTTAGTGTTTCTCCGGAATGTTGACACTCTGCTGAATTCCTTTGCCAATGGACTGACAGTTGAATAATTGTGATAAGCCAGAATGAACCCAGAAATACGGCAACTCATCCTAAGACTATCTTTTTTTAAATCACCTCATTTTAAATATGTACAAACTGAGACCCAGTGAACTTAGGTGACTTGTCCGTTATCATATAGTTAGTAAATTATTTGAGGAAGGATTCAAACATAGGACTTCCTGTCTTTATCCTGAATATGTTCTACTGCATCCCCCACTCATCTGTCAGTACCACTATCATTTAGCTGATTTCTCATCTTTAAAAATCTTGATGTCTTTTTTTAAATTTTACATTGTCTTATCACCAATTCCTATTGATTCCACCATCCTATTCTTTAATTCATCCTCTTTTATATCCTAGTATTGTGCCATTTTACCACTACCTGTATTACTGTAGTACCTTATCTGCGTTCCTCCTTCCAATTTCTCCCCATGCTGGCCGTCCTTTATTCTACTGATGGACTAATCCTCCTTACGCATAGACCTGATAATCTTGGCTCTAAAATCATTTACACTTCCCCCTTGCATACTTAGGAAAGTTCAAATTCCACATTCAAAAGTAACCAACTGCTACAATTAAAAGCTCTCCTACTTATCTAGCATTTTTTCATATTGCTCCTCTCCACATGAGTTACACTCCTGCGAAACTGTACTATGGTGTGTATCCTGAATACTTTAACTGTTTTACTAGCTCAACATGTTTTTGCTACATTTATTCATGATCTCTCCTCTTGGAATGCTTGCCCAACCCCTCCTCACTTGATGAATTCCCTTCCTGTCCTTGAAATTACAAATCCAATACCACTTCTTATAGGAAACCTTCCTCAATCCCTCCTATAGGAAAGAATCTTCCTTAGGTTTCATGATGCACTTTTCTGGTGCTTTTATCTAGTCATATTTTGTCTTTTAGTGATTAGTGTTTTGTGTCTTATCTCCCTGAAAGTCATTCGAGGCAGGGATGAATTTTACATGTTGTTGTCTTGACTAAATTGTGTATTTGACCAAGAGTCAATTATACTAAGAACTTAAATGTACACTGAATGAATGAAAGAGAAGAAAAGGAAGATGGTGACGTAGGAGCAGCAAGGTACAGCAGCTCCCGCACAGCCACCTCAAAATACCCATAAAATATGACTCTAAACAAGTCCTAGAGTTCTAAAATGCACACAAATATACTTCCTGCTGAAGGCAGCTCGGCTAGGAGGGACCATCTCAGCGCCAGGAGCTGAAAGCAGCCCAGCCTGAAACCACAGCTTGGCTCTGGGGGTGGCCTGATGAACTGAGCCGAGCCACAGCTGGAGCTTCAGGACAACGGATCAGCAGCAGCTGTGGCAGTTTCCAGAATTATCAAGCCATAAGAAAAAAGGACTAAGTGAAAGGTCAGTGGAACTCGGCTAAAATTGAGGAGGAAAAGCAGGTCTGGCCAAACTGCCTCCAGGGCAAGGAAGTGGCAGAACTGGAAGCCCAGCAACCGCCTCCACATTGATGCTTCAGAGCTGCTTGCCTACAGATAACAAGGGGGCCAAGCAATTGTTCTGAGGCCAAGTGCTCTTGTGTTGAGTGGCCTGGATCCGGATTGTGGTCTTGGGTGGTGGTCTTGGGGTACGTTTTCAGTGAGCCAAAGCTGGTGGGGGTTGCAGCAGCCTCCTAAAAGCACCAGCAGCTGGGAAAACCCAGTGATTTGGGACAGAGCTTTCCCCTCTGGAAGCAGAGTTTCACAGAGCTAAAAAATCATTAGCTGACCAACCATGAACAGACAAAGGAAGCAAAGTAAGAACAGCAACCAAACTCTAGATTGCTCCTTTGGGGAAAAGAAGGATCAAAGCAGGGAATGGGAGGAAGACAACACAGTCAGAACTCCCGCATCAAAAGCTTCCAAGAAACATGAAGACTGCCTAAAAGCTAGAGATCAGCTTAAAAAGGATTTTGAAAACCAAATGAGAGAAGTGGAGGAAAAATTGGGGGAAGAAAAATAAGAATGATGCAAGAAAATCATGAAAAGAGAGTCAACAACCTGACTGAAGAAATTAACACCTTAAAAAATAGATTAACTCAAATGGCAAAAGAGGCCCACAAATCCAATGAGGAGAAGAATGCCTTAAAAAGTTGACTTTGCCAGATGGAAAAAGAATCTCA
>CM053583.1:136023483-136043461 GCA_028627135.1 Pseudochirops cupreus
TGAGGTGGGAGAGGATTAGAATGAGAGGAGATGGGGAGAGACAGAATGGGGTTAATTATATCATAGAAGAGGCAAAGGATAATTGTTATAATGGAGTGGAAGAACAGGAAGGCAAAAGCGAAAGAGTCAACTTTACTCTCATTGAACTTGGCTTAGGGAAGGAATGACAAACTCTAAACTGGGTATCTTGCCACACCCGGAGAGTGGGGGGGATGGGGATGAGAGGTGGGATGATGGAGGGGAGGTCAGGGTAGGGGGGGAGAGTTGATGGAAGTACACACTTCTGTAAAGGGACAGGGATGGGGACAGGGTAGAGAATAGAACAAGTGGGGTACAGGATAGGAAGGAAGGACATATAATCAGTCTCTCACAATATGCCCACTGTGGAGAGGTTCTGCGTAATTACACATTTACAGGCTGTATTTAATTGCTTGTTCTCCCAGTGGGGGTAGGTGATGAGGGAGAAAGAGAAAGAATCTAGAATTTAAAGTTCTATAATTAAATATTAAAAATACATATATATATATATATACACAATTATTATTATTAACTACATCCAACTGGGACTTAAGATACACAAGCACTATGGTAGGGAGATCCATCCTGCCCTACCAGAAAGTCAGAGGGGTGATGGGAGAGGACACAAGAGAGAATAGATTGGGGGAGGGGTTATACAATGGGATGGCTATTTTGGGGTGGTAGGTAGGGGAAAGATGGGGAGAAAATTTGTAACTCAAAATCTCGTGGAAATGAATGATGTAAACTAAAATAAATAAAAGTTTAAAAAATTAAAAAAAAAAAACAAAGAGAAGAAAAGGTGTCCCTAGGTATCAATGGGCTTGCAAGAGGAATGGACCCTCCTAGTGATCTGTGGTGAGCTATGATCAACTGGATTTGATTTTGCAGATCTCCATGAATTCCCATGTCCTCTTGGTTGACCTTTATCTGAGATACAAAGGATAATACATTTCTCAAAAGCAGGGTCTTCTCAGGATATCAGTGACAATCCTTCTCCTAGGTAATAATAATAGCACATATATAACACAACACACACAGATATATGTATATATAGATATATACATATATCTGTGTATGTATTTATAAATATATGCATATATGTGTATGTATATTCATATCTTTATGATTTTGAAAGCATTGTAAAGACATGATCTCATTTGATCTTCTTAATAACCCAGGAGGTAGATGCTGTTATCTCCTTTCTACAGTCAAGGACTCTGAGGCTGAGAAGTGCTATGTGATTGACTCATTCTCAGCCAGTAGTAGTATGTAAGGCAGGGTTTGAATTCAGGACTTCCTAACTCTAAGTCCAGGGAGCTACCCCATGTTATCTATTTTCTCAGGCTTAAAGAAAGTGATTTGGAATTGTGCCTACTATCTGCCCTCAAGTATCAGTACTATTGCTCTGATTCTGTTGGGGAATGAATCCTAGTTTATTACACGAGGTAACCCAGTTCCTTTGAGGAATAAAAGGATTTCACAAACAACCAGACTGGATAATAATGTCAATGATGAATAAAGCAATAGACCTTTATTATAATAAATTTTTACTTACACAGGAGAAGACATAAAGATTAGTTAGAGATATTCAAGGGTGAGGTATGAGTGAAGAGGGGCAAGGAAAGAGGGGAAGAAATACCACTGGGCTTTAGTCACTGGCAATGATAAAATAGAAAGAATGTATCTTGCTCTCAGGAAATAGAAGAATCAACTGAAAACATGGTGGTGTTTAGTTTAAGTTGTATTGAAATCTGAATCAGATGACCTGAGTTTGAATTGTACTTCAGATCACATCCATGTGTCTTTTGACCTCTAAACCTCAATTTCTTCATCTAAAAAATGAGGGGAATAAGATTCAAAGACCTCTAAATGTATGTTCCTATGAAGCTTGATAGCCCATGTTAACAGAAGGAATTGAACAGGCAAGCGGGGTGGGGGAATTGTCAATATTTCTTCTTGAGATTCAGAACTCCTAGATTCAGAACAACTAACTTTGCCAAGATCTCTTGTCCCCATCTCTGACTTCATATACATGGAACCCTTTCCATTAAGAGGACAAATATTATGTAGAGATGATTATATAATGGGTGGAAATTGAAATGAAACAAATTTAAAATTGACCTCAGGGAAAATATTCAAACATTTAGAGTTGCCCAAAAAGGCAATGAGCCATTTGAGAAGGGCTTGTGTCTGCATCTTTGCAAAGATTTAAGCAGAACCCAGATAATCACTTGTCTGGTAGTGTGGACATTCTTTTCAGTTATTAGTTTCATTAGGTGGGCAAGGAAGTCCTCACCAACTCCAAAATTCTTGGAAAAGATTGTAGTATTTAAATAGTTACAAAGTAAAATTCAAGAAAATGGTCAAGAAAATCAATAGAGAAAAATGGAAAGAAAGTCACAAGTCGCACTATTGGGCAAAAGCTGTACTGATATAGCTCCTAACAGCACAAACCATTGCATAACATGACAATGATATCTCCATAGTGAAGAATGGGCAAGTTAGTTCCCCTGTGCTCACATTACCATAAAGGAATCCTTACATTACAGGAATTGAATTGTACGTAACTGTGAAGCTCCTGCTAGAAAAATTAAAGCCCAGTTAGTCTATATGTTCATAAGCCCTAGGCTTTATTAAACTATAACATATGGGAAAGAGAATTATCCTAATAAAATACCTATCCATTATATTAATAAATTATAGAAATATGAATTATGTAGAAGTGAAATATATCAAGTTGTATCCATTGACAAGTAATATCAGTTACATCAAGCAGGTTGTTTTTTTCCAGAAGTGTTTTCTATCAGGGCCTCTATTCTTATGGTTATGAAAGTCGATGAAACAAAGTGGAACTTGGATGTATATTGACACTTTATAAGTAGGTGGATGGGTCCTGGGTTTATTTATTTAATAGGTCATCAAAAGAAGTCAAATGATACCTATGCTAGAGGAAGTCAAGAGCCACTCTAAATTAGGGGTGCTCACACTTTTTTTCTGTCCTGAGACACATCAAATTGTATAGCAGATGAAATTCTGGGCTTTGATTTGAGACAATCTGAGTTTATTTCTAGGCAGTGATATGTAGCTATTCAGGCAGTTAGGTTGCCCAGTGGATAGAATAAAGGACCTAGAGTCAGGAAGATTCATCTTACTGAGTTCAAATATGGCCTGAGACACTAGCTGTGTGACCCTGGGCAAGTCATTTAACCATTTGCTCTAGTTGTCTCACCTGTAAAATGAGCTGGAAAAGGAAATGGCAAAGCACTCAAGCATCTTTGCCAAGAACGTTCCAGGAAGAGATGGACATGACTGAAACAACTGACCAACAATCAGATATTTACTAATTGTGTGCATAGACCTTATAATAGACCTTACAGACCTTATGCATAGACCTTATACAAGTCTGTTTTCTCGTCTGTAAAATGTGGATAATAATAATGTCACCCAAATGAAATTATATTTATAAAGTGTTTAGCACAATGACTTACAAGGAGACACTTATTAAATGCTTATTTCCTTCCTTCCTGGATCCCTTGGGCTGTCTTCAGAAGCCTACGGAACTCTCAAATAACGTCTTCAAATTCATGAAATAAAATACTTAGGATTATAAAGAAAATCAATTGTATTGAAATACAGTTCTCTCTCTCTCTCTCTCTCTCTCTCTCTCTCTCTCTCTCTGTGCGTGTGTGTGTGTGTGTGTGTGTCTTTCTGTCTCTCTGTATCTGTCTCTGTCTGTCTCTCTCTCTGTGTATATGTATATACATTATACACACACACACACACACACACACACACACACACACATATTATTAGCATTCTACATTTCCTATTATTAGCATTCACAAGAATTTTAAGTCCCAAATGAAATACTGTATTTATTGTATTGTGGGCAATTTTCTGATGACACTCATTAAAGAAATGACAATAGAGAGGATGACACCAAGAAAATTGATTTCTTCCTTTCAGTAGTTCAGGGATCTATGACATTGTCAGTATGGGTATTCCCTTCATGCATGCAAAGCCTTTAGTAGATGTCCTTTCTGTGGCTGAAAAATTCATCACTCTTGAAAAGGAGTAATGAAGAACCTCTCCAAATCTATCAAGACTAATCATCAAAGAGCAGATATAAAACCAATCATTAAGCCCTTGCTTGAAGCTTATATAGTTCCATAAGAAGTCAGGGTCTGAGTCCTTACAAAGAACATTACTGGAAGAAAATTAACATTCAAGAATTTATAGTTGTAGGTGCAAGCAGTTGTAGATGGAGAAATGTGGCTTGAGAATCAAGGGAAATTTCATCCTATATTATGATTCCTGTACTAAGTTTTGTCATTTCAATTCCAAATGTTCTATTCTACACATCTTTGCCATGTCAGTTTTCACTTTGGCCATTGTGTCTCCTTTGTCAAGTTCAGTCAGTCCATTGGGTAGTACCAGTAGTGAGTGGAGCAAAAGAGAGAAATAGGGCAAGAAGTCCAACAGTAGTGAGGGAAGGGGCAGTCAAATGAGAGGCAGCACCAGTTCACATGGAGAAAGGGTTTATCCCAGAACTTCTCCCAGATATTAAAGTTTATTACAGCCATGGGGAGTTGCGTTAACTGAACTGCACAATTGAAGCAGGTGTCTGGCACCAGGAGGAGATAGAAATGGTTCTCTTTTCTATCTGCAATCAAGATGGGAAAGACATAACAGCATCACATATCAATGCCAAGGGCTGTACATGCCAACAATGCACTGCAGATGGAAATGTGCACAATCTCCCAAATGATTAAGGGCATAAAGTAGTTGAAACAAATGATTGGTGATTCATACCCAATTGAGAGAACTGTCCTTTCCCAAACTTGAGTCACAAATACACTTCAGAGATGAAGAGTCACAGAAACTTATTTCCTTTCTATGACCAATCTCTACCCAAAATAAATAAGTAGGAAACTGAGTCATAGACATTTACAATTGTTGTAATGCAATTCATTTCATTGACCAAGTATTTATTAGACACTACTCTGTGCTAGACATTATACAAAATGTTGAGAGTACTAAGGCTAAAAAAAGAATCAACTTTTACCCTCAAGGAACTACCATTCTCCTGAGGAGATGAAGTGGCCAGGATCTAGTGAGGTAGAAATTTCATGGACTTAAGATAGGAGTCAAGAAAATGGCCCAGGAGACAGTTAAGTAGTACCTTATGAAATTAGAAATCAGCCAAGTAAAAGCCTTATGAACTTGAGATAGAAATCAGTGAACCAGCTAGCCTGTGAACTGGCCTGGGGTATAGGAGCGGGCCTGGGATAATTTGTCTTTTTCTTCATTTTTCTTCTGCTACGTGCTCAGATTGTTATGCCCCATGCCCCTCCTCTTATCTATCAACCCCTACCTACAGATGAAATCACAAACTCCTCTTGCCTTGGTAATAGATTGCTCACACCTGCATAATAATTAGCTTAGTGACAAATTACGTTAGTTAGCCAAACAATGCTGTACTGTATATAAGATTCTGCAATCCTGAGCTATGGGTTGCCCTCCTTCAAATTGGCGTGGAGGTAGCCCCAGCTGTTAAACTAAAGCTCCTAAAAACTTTTTATTCGGACTCTGTGGTCACTCTGTTAAGATTTGTCATTTCAGAGATACACTGTGTACAGAAACCAATTAATGCAAAGTATATGGAAAATAAATACAAAATAATTCATTTAGGGGAAAATATAATTTAAAGGGATCAGAAAAGGTCTTATGTGGAAAATAGCACCTGACCAGAGACTTGAAGAGATGTGTAGATTACAAGAGAAAGATGTGAGGAGTGAGAGTAGGAGGGAGAGCTTGCAGAAAAGCACAGAGGTGAGAGATGAAATATCTTGAAGAAAGAATAACATGTAACCAAGTTTAAGTGGACTCTCGAGTGTGTGAGGGACAGATATAGATGACTTTGGATGAAAGGTGGAAGGAAAGATTGTCAAATTTGCAGAAGTCAAAGGGAGTTGTATAATATAAATGTAATCTGAGTACTGGTAAAATAAAAGAAGACTTCCAATTCTTAACTAATTTTATTTTTAAAAGATAATAATCTGACAATCTTTTTTTTTTTCAATTTCATGAGGAAAAAAAGTTTCAATTCAATTCAACAAGCACTCACTGGAAATTTCCTATAAGTAAGATATTGGCTAGACATTTGTGATATGTATGAAGAGACAACCCTTGGCCTGTAAAGTTCACCTTGGTAATATAACTCTACCAAGCAACAGGAAATGAGAGGGTACCAAACTAAAAACAGGAAGAGTCTATATTCCCTTTTCCTTTTATCATAATTACATGAGATATAATAGTATATAGAGAAAAGAGGAGAAGAATAGAATGCTAGGAGATATCCAGGTTTAGTGGGTATGACTTTGTTGATAGGGGGGCAATCTGTTGCAGAGGGGATACCTCTTTAAGTGAGACAGAAGTGAAGAAGGAGATAGTGGGAAAAAGCATCTTGCTGATATGAGATGAAGAGGAGGGAAGAAGAGGGGTTCTTAGAGTATGACTTTTTTTTCAATAAAATACGTGGAAAGGTTCTTAGCTGAGAGCATGGTGGAAGGAGGAGTCATAGCAAGTTTAAGGAGGCATGAAAAGATTTGAAAGAACTATTGTGGGTAGTGGGACAGTGAGTTAATTAGAAAGTATGAAAAAGGATTGCCTTGAAACAGTGAGAACCTAGTTGAGATTATGCAACATAAATTTGTAGTGTTCTTAGTCATCACAGTTTTGTAATTTTCTCTTCATTTGTTCAACAGCACTTGTTTAAGAGCAAAGGCAATGGATTGTGGGTGTGATCCAAGACTCAGGCAAAAGCAAGTTCAGTTATATAAAATCAAAATTTGTCATTCTGTAAAGTCCACCTTTCTACCTTTTAGGTTTATATAAATAAGATATGCTATGCCTTACACAAGACACCTTTTATGTATTAGAAATATCCATAGTTCCTCAGTCTTCTCCTCTTCAACCTACTTCATCTTTGCCCAATATTGTTTTCAGTCTCTTACCAATTTGTCCACCTTCCTTTGGATGTGAGCTGTGATGCATGGAAATTCTGAGTTACTTTCTGGGTAACTAATAATCAATTTTATTAATTATGGCTAGCAGAAAATAAAATGATTGTCACTTGGCTTTCTCTCATAGACCAAAGACGAATCATGAAGGTCTCTCAGCACTTACATATCCTTGGAAAAGTGTGTTCCCAACAGGTAGAAATCAACTCTGATTGGATAACAAATATTATAATGAGAGGCAGGCCTATTCTAATGAGGAGCTGACTGCGTGACTCTGATCATGTCACTCATGGACAAATAGGGACTCATCTCAAACAAGACCATTCCCATCTGGGCAATTTATACTAAAGTACCTATCCTCCACCTAGTCAATGCATAATGAACAATGGTGGGGTAAGAATTCCACCTAGATAAGGTGTTCTAGGTGGGGTGAATTCTTTGGACAGGGTCACAAATGCCCTTGAGAGGATGAACTTTAAATGAAGAAATAGAAAGGAAAAAAAAAACCTGAATCTACCCCTCCCCCAATATTAATTGGTTATTAATATAAGAGAGATAATTGTATCTCTCAGATCCAACTTGCCACTGGCCTTTATAAACTTTTGCTCACAGAAGTAAATATATGGGATATGATCTGAAGACCCAACCTAAAGTGCAAAAGAATTATCACCTTCCCTTTTCCTGACACTAATCTACTGATGGACCTAAAGGCCAAGCCATGGCTTTTGTCTGTTCTATCATTTTACTGATTAATTTTGAACTTGTAATAGTTTCAAATCAACTGTCCTTTACCCATAGTTACTTGTGCAACGAATATTTTCAACCCAGGTTCAGGACTTACATTTATCCCTGTTAAATTTAATCTTATTCATTGCTGAACATTATGTAGTTGCTAGAAGGGCATCCGGACACTTTTATAAGTGGTGGCACCCATAGGAAGAAGATAATATGTTCAAGATAATTGAGTTTAAATTTTCTGTGTTTGGAAGATGGTATTCATTAAGTGAATTTTAGATCAGAATTTCACTAAGTGAAATTTTATTATGGAAGACAATGGTGTCAAACTCAAACTGTGTGCCCCAAACGGACTTAGGAAACAATGAATTAACATTATCCATTTTGCACTGTATTTTTATTTATTTTGTAAAACATTTTCCAATTGCATTTTAATTTGTTCTGGCCTCTACTCAGAGTTTTGGGGGCTGCTTGCTTGCAAGGAGGTAAGTTTGACACTTCTGAATTGTCAAGCATAACTATCTCCACATTTCTCCTTTCTAACACTATTAAATTCCCTAACATGATACTTCTTTATAGGTGAAAATATTTTATGACCATAGGTTTCTTGAATATTTCAGTAAGTCCATTCCCAAGCCTCATTTGGTAAATATCGATAAAACTAGACTTTCTTGATGTAACTGTACAAGCTGGATAAAATGTAAATTATATAAATTTGAGAGGTATCAAGAAGGAGCCCCTGAATAAAACCTAACATTCCTACTGTCCTGAGTGAAATTCCACCATTCAATTTGGAAATAATGGGGAAAATGTTGGACTTGGCTTTAGAGAGATCCTAGTTCAAATCCCAGCTCTGACTCTTACTAATTGTATAGTCATTGACAAGTCCTTAACTCTCTTAAGCTCGGTTACCTCATCTGGGTTAATAGGGTAACAATATGTATACTATCAATTCTCAAAGAATGTTTATGAGAAAGCACTCATAAAATTTAAGTTTTTGTATAAACACGAGTTATTATTAGTATTATTTACTGGATTGTCTCATGAGATATTATGACTGAAATTCCTCTCAAAACTGAAAAATATTATAGTAAGCTTACAGAATGAATATGTCATACTGAATAAGGTGATATACTTGGAATCAGGTCTGTGTTCAAATCCTGTTTCAGTCCCTTTTTAGCAAAGTGAATTAGCTTCCTTTGTATATATTTGTTTGCACGTTGCCTCCTCACTTAGAAATAAAGGACTGTCTTTTTTACTTCTTTTCGTATCCCTAGCTCTTAATGCAGGGACTGACAAATAGTAAGACTTAAATGTTTGTTAATTATTGTTTGATTTTGGGTCAAATGGATCTAGTCATTTAACCTTTATGTGCCTTAGGCAATTAACTGGGATTTATCCTGTTTTACCCCTTCCTATCTGACATTGTGCAAATCATTTAACCTTTATTTAAGTCTTTATTTATAAACTGAGGGGGCTGTGAAAGATGATCTGTATTATATGGGCATTTTATGTCTGTAGTAAATATATGATCCCTTTATTTAACAAATCATCAAAGGGTTGTGACCTTAATTGTTAGAAAGTGTTTCAGTTCTGGAAGTTTCAAGACTGAATAAGTCAAAGCTGCTTGGCATATATAGGTAAGATCACTCCATGTGTGTTTCCAGGGAAAAGTGTCTAAAATTTATATTTATAATTGGTACTTGTTTCCATGTGAAGAAGCATAGCTTAACTTAAAAGAAATTATCTTCAAATTCGAAGCCTAAGAAATTTATGAAATGTCACACATTTACTTTCTGCAACGGCATCCCTGCAACCTACAGAATGTGAGGCTCCTGTGCACACCATTCGTTTTCAGCTGCTGAAGTCAGCAGTTGTGCTCAGCCTGCCTCTGCTAAATGAACAACATTTAAACTGGCCAATATCCAACACCAGTCAGCTTAATTCAACAAACATTTGGTAGGAATATATATACTTTTTTTTTAAAGGGACATAGATCCTTGACCTTAATAAATATGCTAAAGAGATATGAGGATAGAATAAAACACATTCACAAATAACTATAATACAGATTAAAGTCTTAGAAACAGGGCAGGCTGCAAGGACAGAGGCTTCAGAGATTGCTATGCTTCTCAAGAGAAGTTCTACAGTGGAAATAGCACCTGATTTTGGACCTTGAGGAAAAGGAAGGACTTCAAAAAGTAGAAACAGGAGTCAGGCAGGTCATTTTAGATGAAAGAGATGGTGCAAGTACTAATCATTCACTGCCCTCAAATATCTGAGTCCAATATGCCTCGCCAACAATTTCATGATTAGTTCTAGCTTTATCATAGATGATATGAGAGTATCATTTAATGTACTGATCAAATCATCCAAACTGAACTACTTGCCTAATCTCATCTTTTTCTTTATAGCCTTTGAGAATTTACTTGCACCATCTCTTTCCTACCAAATGTTTGGTGTGTGTGTGTGTGTGTGTGTGTGTGTGTGTGTGTGTGTGTGTTCTCCCCAGTAAGCAATTCATTGAAGTTTTTTGATAAAGAAGTGAAATGACAATTATTACGACTAGAGAAGGGAGAGATAAGAGACAGGAATATCAATTCATAGAGTATTAGAGTAAACAGAAAAGATAATGAGGATGAAAACTAAGTGTTTGGCACTGGGAATAGAGTGCACAGGGCAGATGAGGAAAAAAAAAAATATATATATATATATGTATATGTATATGTACATACATACAGTAGCAATGGAATCTAAGGAACTTAACTCGGAGTAACAAGAACTAAGCCTGACTCTTCGATTTTGAATTTGCTGTCTGGGAGAGGAAACAGAAAAGGTGGTAGTGTCATCATCAGAAGAAAACAAGTATTTAAGATCCTACTATGTGACAGACATTGTGCTAAGTTCTGGAGATGGAAAGATAGGTGAAGACAGTCCCTTCTATCAAGAAGCTCACAATTTAATGGTGGGAGTGGGGAGACAGCAAGCAGATAGAAGATGAGGAGAAATAGGGAAATTAGCAAAAGATGGAGGTATTTCAGAGAAAGTGAAGATACTTGTAAAGGGGGGAAGGTAAGCTAAAATTTTGAAAAATAGGGTAAATATCCCAACCTACTTCCAAAAAATTAAAGCTAAAATTGAGTTATCTTGGTTATTAAGTTCATAGGATCACACATAGGTTTAGAGTTAAAAAGGAACTTTTTATATCATCAAACCATTTTGTAGAAGAAAAGTTAAATGTCAAATTTGCTAAAAATATATTTTACTTTCCCTTTCAGCACAGTGTTTGTCTGCTTTTTGGTTTTCTTTAATTTAGTATTAGTTTGGTTATAATATGATCATTAAAATATTTTGAGCATCAGTTTTAGGGTTTTTTTCTTAGAAGGTTAATAATTTTATTAAGTATACAGTTTTTAAATGTCTTACTGCCTTCATAATTATGATTTTATGACAGCCAGAGACAGATATTTGTCCCAGTGGAATGAATCCTTAATGGTAAGAGGATGATGAATGAGTAAATAGGATTCAGGTTACAGAAATTTGCTTTATGGTAAATACAATAATTCCTCTTCTAAATGAGGGATAACAATGTTGGGAAATTGCACAAGTGACCATTTCAGACACTGGCCTTCAGAGATCAGATACTGGGCAGAAATCGATAGCCTGGGAGCATGCCTACATTTCTAGGAACTAGTACATTTGTAATGGCATCAAATTGGATTCCACTGTGACACTGTGGCCATATGCTCATTTATGTAATCCAAGCTCCATGGATTATAATGGTTCCATGGAACTGAAGCTGCCAGCTTCAACCTTTCCAACCATTTCTAAGTCTATGAACCAAAACAGATATACAAAATGACAGAGGGATGGATTTCATGGCCAAGGGATGAAAGCAACTTTTATTTTTTTTTTATTTCTTTGTCCATTTTATCAAAGAGGTAATATAACAAAATAATCATTGCTCCAAATTGATGTGACTTTCTTCAAAAATAGATGCAAATATAGTATTACCTAAGATGATAATTTAATCAGGTAAGGCAATTCTTTGAAATTTAGTAAACATCTAATAAAAACAATGTACAAAGAAAGATTTTGGTCTTGATGCTAACTAAATCCACCATAGGGGAAATCTCCATAACAAATACCACATTTACCAAGCCATCCATGAATACACATTGTTAAAATATGTGGAATGCCAAGTCATTCTCACAAATGGGCTGCTGTGTACCATATGTAGGAAAAATACAGATGAACTATGGAGACTCCATGAATTGCCACGGTTTAACAGCCAGAACAACACACCCCCATTTCCTGCAACATTAAGATTTTTTCATAGTGTAATTTCAGGGCACATGTGCATATGACTCTCCTAGGCTCAGAGAAGGTAGCTGACTGAGACAGACCATAGCATTCTACTAGGACTTCAGATTTTGCTTTATGATTCAAGGTCAATTTCAACCAGAAGAGGTTATAAAGGAATAAGACTATTCAATTCATAGCTTCAAGAAATCAGATCAATCATTCAAAACAGCAGCCATTTTTCCAAAAAGGAAAGTATTAGCTTTTTTTTTTTTTATCATTGTAGCTATTGGAAAATACTGGAAGATGTTGAAAGAAGGGGTCGAGAGAAAAAAATCCTGAAATCTTTAAACATATGAGGTTCTTTTGTTTGTTTGTTTTGCCATTGATTTATTTAGGAGGAGAAAAATGAGGTTTAAATACAGTCAAATAATCTAAGGTGAGTGTTACAAAATTTCAAAGAGTTGTTTTGTTATTAAATGCCTGAGGGAGTGTCTGTACCTATCTCTCTAAGTTTCTCTTTTAACGGCAAAACACAAAGTAGAATAGGTGAAGGGCCAAAGTGACTTAACGGTATAGACTAGGACTTGACATTTTGCTTCAGCCAACACGAGGTGACTGTAACTACCTATATGGGCTTTGCCAGAAGAAATTTCCAGAGACATGACAGTCACAGTATGCTTTCTGGGTTATTTCTATCCTCTGCCTGACTGTAGTTAAAAATTAAATGATCTGACTGCTGGGCTCCAAACTTTACCTAAGCACTATAAATGTAAAGCAATGGAAATAAGAAACCATCATGGGAGTAATGCTCCAAAATCAGTGTTTGTCCACTGTGCTTTGAATAGATGCCTAAGAGAAAAAAGTCCCTTTCCTGGCCATATGCCATTAATGGAATACAGAATGGAATAAGCATTTTTAAGCACCTTCTATGTGCCAAGTACTATTCTAAATGTTTTACAAATATTATTTCATTTAATTCTGTCATTTTTTTTCTCCTTTTAAAGACTGAAAAAAAAACCAAGGAAGAAAGAGATTACCAAGGGTCACCCAGCTACCAGATGTCCGCAGGTACCTAGGAATTTAGGTCATCCTGTCTCCAGATCCAGCATCCGACCTCTTGAGTCACCTAGCTGCCTCATTGATAAGTTAGTTAGTAATGACTCTCACTTAAATACACTCTTGCTTAAGCTTATTCAAATCTCTGAAATTGGTGATAATGATTCCTCTAGTGCTAGACTCAGAATCAGGAAGATTGCTCAACAAATGAGTTCGAATCCTGCCTCAGACATTTGCTAGCTTGTGACCCTGGGTAAATCACTTAACCTTTCTCTGCCTCTATTTCCTTTTCTGTGAAATGGGAATAATAATAATGCCTACCTTCCAAGGTTGTTGTGATGATTAACTAGGATAACTACTGTAAAGTGCTCAGCACAGTGCCTGGCATATAGTGCCATGTCGTTGTTACCTATTATTATTACTGTTTTGAAGGGACTATCATTGCAATGAGAACATGGATCCATTTGTGATGTAAGTACATAGCAGGAGAGTTTTCAAAGCCTTCTTCATGCAATTTGTCAGATGAGCCTCTCCACAACCCTGTGACATAGGCACTGAAAGTATATTATCCCCATATTACAGGTAAGAAAACTGAAATTCAGAGAGAATAAGAGATTTGCTGGTAGTCAAGCAGCTAATAAGTGCTGGAGGCAGGCTTTGAACTGAGGTCTCCCTGAATCTACATCCAGGACTCCATTTGTAAGGCCACATCAGCTCTTTCTTTTTGTTTTTGAGTCATTTCAGACTCTTCGTGACTCCGTTTAGGATTTTCTTGGTAAAGATACTAGAGTGGTTTGTCTTTGCCTTCTCCTGCTCATTTGGTAAATGATAAAACTCAGGCAAACAGGGCTAAGTGACTTGCCCAGGGTCACACAGGTAGTAAGTGTCTGAGGCCCAATTTGAACTCAGGAAGATGATCTTCCTGATTCCAGGCCCTGTACTCTTTCTATTGTATGTACCTCACTCTTACCAGACTGCAATAAAAACTCTGTTTTTAATGGAATATAAATTGGTTTCAGATATTCTTTCAAAGCTGTGCTACTTTATCACTGATTAATTGACTCACCAGATAAAAACCACCCTAGGACAGGTAGCTCTGAAAAGGCAGTGATATAGCAGAATACTCACCTGTATTTAGGTGAACTGAGTCCCACCTGGGAATCCCAGCTCTAGGACTCACTTGCCATGTGACTACCAGGACATCATTTCACCTCTCTGAAACTCAGTTTCCTTAGCTACAAGAATAAATAAATAAATATATATATATATATGTGTGTGTGTGTATGTATATGTATATATGTATATGCATATGTGTAATGTATGTGTGTATGTATATATGTATGTGTGTGCATGTGTGTGTGTATATGTATACACATTCATGCTACCTACCTCCCACAGTTATTGTGAGACTTTCAGATGTAATACTTGTGGGATCCTTTTCATTTCACTTTTTGCCCAGACCTGTGATTTCATTGGTGTGAACCACACGTTGGTGTGGAATCATCCCTGGTATGGAAATCCCCTCTGTTGATGTAGATCACTAACCCCTGTATAATTTACAACCTCAGATAGTTCCCTGGGACACTTAGAGCCTAGACAAACATAGAGTTAGGGCTCATTGTTTTAGTATACCCTAGCCCTAGAGTTTCTTAATCTGAGGTTCTCCATGAACTAACTTCTTGAGGGAAGACTAAGGGAATACGTTGGTAATTGTATTTCAATACCATAGTTTTCCCTTTTAATCCTATCTGTTTTACCTTATGCATCTAAAACCATTATTCTGAGAAGGGGTCCCTAGGCCTCACCAGACTGCAGAAGGGGGCCACAATACAAAAAGGATTAAAACCCCCTGATACAGGTTGGCATTCCCATCACCTCTTCCCTTCAGGTGAAGAGACAGTGATAAAAGTTTTTAGAATAGTTGTATAAACTCAGATACAGACAATGATCACTAAAGTGTACATGTGGATACCCTGCAGGAAATATTTAACTTAGTTTTAAAATGTAATATTACCTAGATTTTAAATTTTATTTTGTTAAGTATTTCCCAATTATATTTTAATCTGGTTGGAGCTACACTCAGGAGAGGTGTGGGCCACATGTCTGACACTTCTGCTATAGAATTTATCAGAACAGACTCTGCATTCCTGTCATTCTGAGATTAATTGACTAGCCCAGGGACAGTCAGCCAACATAAGTCAGGGGCCAGACTGAACTTGAGCCATGCAGATTCCAAAGTGAATCTTCTGTCCACTAAACACTCTGCCTCCTGATGACTTAGTGGGGCATGGGAAATTGTTTTTGAAAATTCTCTTCTGGGGACATTATTCTCACTTACTCTCCCTAAAACTCTGTGATGGAATAAAGTGCATCTTCTTCATTTTATCCCTTTCAGGGATTTTATCTCCCTCAGTGCTTTGAATATTGCGGGTAGTTAGAAAAGGTCCCTTGTTGAATTGAGAGACAACTAAATACTTCCTCTCCAGAGATGAAGCAACAGAAATGAAACTTTTCTCTACCCACATCCAATCTTCTAATGTAAATTGATTTATAATATTATTAATTTGTATTTTTTTTCCTTTTTTGAAGACAATGAAAGAAATTCTTATACATTTCAAATGTATGGGGAAAAAATCTCTGGGTAAGAGGAAACATGTGGGCGTAGAATATTCACTTTCAAAGCCCTTCACTCCCTAGACATAAAAGGCCCTCTCGTTTTCTCCAAATGAATTCCAACCCTGACTTATTCTGTGCTGTCTGATTCTGGCATGTCATAAAATGACCCTGATCTGGAAGCACTAAAATGCTCTCCGTCTCCTATAATATTAACTAGACTATGCAGGAAGCTGGAGAGGCAGAAGGCTGGACCCATTCCATCTGAGATCATCAGCAACTCTTCAGAGGGATTTATTGCAGGGAATTTTATCTGGATAATAGTATCTTTCTCATTATTAATGATGCTCTGAAATCATGTCCTTCCTAGAAGGCTTTTCCTTCCCTTTACCAAACTGCTTCATCTCCTGAAAATGGCCTGGGCGCCAACAGTTTCTCTGAAGGGTTGGAAAGGGCCAAGCCTTGATTCCTTGCCATAGCCACAAACACATTTCCCGTCTCTGTCCAACTAATTAATGAGGCATTATTACCCAAACAACCTCAGTGTAATAAGAAGTTTTAAATGTTCATGTAAGGTTCAATGGCAAAGACTGTAAATGTGGAACAACCAGAATGAAAGGATCACTTGAGAAAAACCATACAGTGAGAACATCGTATAAGACCACAAGGGCCATTGTTTTCATCATAACTATTCTAACTAAAGAAGAACAGGAAAATAACCCTGGGCCTCAGATTGCTGGGAAGGTTTCCATGTTTTCAGTGTGCTACAATTTAGCTGGGATAAGTATTTCCAGATTGCAAGAACATAATTGATAATGCCCATTGCTTACCTCCTCACCCTTTAACATGGTAAAACAATAGAAGCATTTAGGACTAGGATTAGAATAATTTGGCAAGCAGCATTTATTAAGTGCCTACTGTATGAGAGCCCTAATTTTTTAGTGCCAACATTCTTTCAATTTATTGTGTTCCCATGAACCGTGGAGAATTATGGATTCTAAAGAATTGCAACTGAATATCACTTAGAGGGTAGGGAACAGATGATGGATATGAGCAGATTGAAATACATTTTAAATAAGAACATGGTAATGAAAAAAGAGCAAAGGATGTTATTAAAGAAAGATATGATTGAGAAAGATGGATTGTTCATGTGACTAGACTAAAAGATAATAATATGGAGACTCTGTGTCTTGTGGGAGAAATGAGGAAAGCCCTCTGAGCAGTGAGTGTACTCTCTCTGGTGAACATAGAAGATACAACATGAGTCACACAGGATGGGAAGGTATGAATGGGTTGCTATCTACTTCATCACAGAGACCATCTGTATGAAAGATATCAATGACCCAAAACCTTGGAGAGAGAAATACAACAAGGAAATAGCCCCTCCTCCCTAAGGAGCTTACTTTGCTAATATAAATCTAAGTGGATGAAAACAAAATGTCCATAATTAGGTAAAATGTGTGTGTGTGTGTGTGTGTGTGTGTGTGTGTGTGTGTGTGTGCGTGTGTGTGTGTGGTGCATCTAGATTCAAAGTACTGAAGTAATGACCATGTTGGTTGAAATCAGAGAGACAGTAGACTATAGGAATGGAGTGAGGAATACACTATCAGACATTGCCTAAATTTTGAATGTGTTTGTTTTATTGCACTTATTTTTTTTTAATATGGAAAGGTATGGTAGTGATTAGGGAAGTCTCAAGGAAGTTACCATAATGCAAAAAAAAAATTGTCTAAAAGCACAGAACAAAACAAAAATTAAAATAAAAATTAGTTTTGGAGACAAGTTATGAATTATTTTTAAGGTCAAACATTTGGAGTTTTATCCTAAGCATCATAGGAAGCCATGGAAACTTCTTAAGCTAGAGAGTAATATAGCCATACCTGTGTTTTAGTAATATCAAATTTGACAACTATATGAAGGACGAGTGCACTACAAATATCAACTAAGGGCAGCTTTATGCAGGGTACCCGGTTCAAGAAGTAATGGAAAAGTAAAAACATTAGGAACTGAATCTTTTGATTTGTTACACCATTCTGTATCACCATTTCCATCCAGGACTTGAAAACTTTTCAAAATTTTGATTAGCAAGTTTATAGATGATGAACTACAATGGAGCTCTTCTCTGCCGTTGGCTTTGACTTCTATAACCAGAAACGATGATAGGAGTGGGAGAAATGCAGGGAGAGATGGTCTCCATTCCCAATGGAACCAATCATATTACCAATTTTACCATTCCCTCCATTGGAAAGACATAGGAGTTAGAACAAGATTATTCTTGGACACATCAGTAATCTAACAAATAACTTATAGACTAAGAAATAAGAGGTCAAAATCTACTTACTTGGTTTTTTGTTCTACTCATTTGCTCCAAGAACTACTTCATCTTTCTTAGTCTTTTCATCTATAAAATAAGGAGGCTGGACTAAGTTTTCTCTAAGATCTCTTCCAGCCCTAAAATAGCATCAGAGAATTGTGATTTCTTTGTAATCTGTGTCATCTCATGATTTCAAAGTAATGATAATCTCATCTTGCATTTATAAAGGATTTTAAAGTGCTGTTTGATTATCTCAGCCTGCCAGAGGGAGACACTATAGGCATTATTGTCCCCATTTGAGGAAATCACATTTCAGAGAAGTTAAGACTCTTGCTCAGGGACAAATAACTGAAAAGTCCAAAAGAGGCAGGATCCAAACCCATGTCATCCTGATGCCAAGTTCAATGCTCATTCCTCTCCATTACGTTACCTCTAAATAAAGTTGATTTGAAAAATTCTGTTTCCTTGCTTCCCAAATAATTTACATGTGTAACCAAAAAATCATGGGCAACAAAAATGTGATCAAAAAGCTAAAATGGTGTGAACAAAAATGTCATCAAGTGGTGCTATGTTTTCTTTTTAGTACCTTTCTCCTTGCAATCCATTGTGCAATATTCATACATAATATTAGATATTGAGAACTGGCAGGGATTCCAGAGATCATATATAGTTTAACTCTTTATTTTACAGATAAGGAAATTAAGGCTGAGGGATGTTAAATGATTTTCCTCAGGCCACGTAGGTAGTAAGCATGAAAGACGGGATGTAAATGCCACTCCTCTGACTCCAGAGTCAATGTTCTTTCCCCTATACCAAATGAGGAAGAACCCAGATAGCATCAATTAAAAGATACAAATAGATTAAGATTGAGTCTGTTCCACACAGCCCCTCCACAACTTAGAAGGTAAATCTTAGGTTGTTGCCTGAGATCTTAGAGAGGTAGATTTTCTTACCCAGGGTCTCATATGCAGTAGATGTGAGAGGTAAGACTATGTCTTCCTGATTCTAAGTGTAACTCTCTGATCAAAATGCCGTATTCACTCTGGGCAACAATAGTTGCAATATTCTTGAGAATCTTGGAAGAGAAGAGGTTAGAAAGGTTATTTTCTTTTAAGTGCCTATAAAACACATCCTGGACTTAAGTACTTTAGAAGGAAACTTCTTAAACTAATTAATATTAACTCAATTATTCCCTGACAAATAAGAATGAAGTGGTGTTATTGTTGTGACAATTTAAGGATATCAACCCCAAACTACCAATACAGGAAAAGTACTGATAATGATAACTGACATTTACACACTGTTTTTATGCTTGAAAAAATGCTTTCCACATATTATCTTTTTTCAACTTCACAAAAATCCAATAAGGCTGCACTGCAGGTTTTATTATCCATATTTTATTGATAAGGAAGCTTGAGGTCAAGTAGTAATACAGCTAGTTAATTGTCAGAGGATGGAATTGAACCTGTCTTTTTGACTCCAGATTCAGCACTCTCTTCACACCTCTTTTTTATAAAAAAACTCCCTATCATTCCTGCCTTACACATAAGCAAATCAGGCTGTGTGTTAAATCGTTGATTCAGTTAGTGTTTATAGGATTGTAGGCTGGTAGACCTTAGAGGTCATCTAATCCAATTATTT
The DNA here is from genome assembly GCA_028627135.1 of Pseudochirops cupreus. Classification (NCBI taxonomy): domain Eukaryota; kingdom Metazoa; phylum Chordata; class Mammalia; order Diprotodontia; family Pseudocheiridae; genus Pseudochirops; species Pseudochirops cupreus. The sequence goes on from CM053583.1 coordinate 136,043,188, forward strand.
CATTTAATGGAAAAGGATATTAAGGCCCAAAAAATTTATTTTTTTTTAAATTTTATTATAGTTTGCATCATTCATTTCTTTTTTTTTTTATATGAGATTCTTTATTAAATTTTTTGAGTTACATCTTTTCTCCCCGTCTTTCCCCCGCCCACCACCCCAAAACAGCCATCCCAGTATTTCCCCCCTCCCCCAGTCTATTCTCTCCTATGTCACTTTTTGGTAGGGCAGGATGGATCTCCCAACTGCAGTGCCTGTGTATCTCAAGTTCCAGTTG
>CM053583.1:136043961-136060409 GCA_028627135.1 Pseudochirops cupreus
ACAGGGACAGTGTAGAGAATAGAACAAGGTGGGGTGGGATAGGAAGGAGGGACATATAATCAGTCTCTTACAACATGCCCACTGTGGAGATGTTCTGCCTAATTACACATGTACAGCCTGTATTTAATTGCTTGTCCTTCTAGTGGGGGTTGGTGATGAGAGAGGAAGGGAAAGAATCTAGAATTTAAAGTTCTATAATGAAATGTTAAAAATATATATGTATATTTATTATTAATGACATCCAACTGGGAATTAAGATATATAGGTACTGTGGTAGGGAGATCCATCCTCCCCTTCCAAGTCAGACTGGCAAGGGGGAGGACATAGGAGAGAGCAGATTGGGGAAGGGGTTATACAGTGGAATGGCTATTTCGAGGTGTTGGGTAGGGGAAAGATGGGGAGAAATCTCAAAATCTCGAGAAAGTGAATGATGTAAACAAGAAAATAAATTAATTTATTTTAAAAAATTTAAAAAAAGAAAAAAAAGAAAAACTGAATGGTCATAGTGTTTGAAGGACAGGCAATATACATGTTGACTTCTCCTAGAATGAAGGCAGGAGCTGAGGAAGAGAGAACAATTGTGAGCCATATACAGGAAGGCATTGAGGAAATAAAGTATATTAACAACTGCTTTCAAGATTTTTACTGGATAATAGATATGAATAGCATGAGCATAAAAGGAGAGGTTACTGAGTGATGGAAGTAGGTGGAGAACTTGGGAAGTGGCGCTGGGAAGCAAGATGTATTTCAATTCTCTTTCCTTGACCCTGAGATGAGGAGAATGAATGAAGGTGCAGTCAGTACAAGAAAGAGCATCCAGAGAGGCTGTGTCATCTAGGAAGAGAAGAGCCAGATTTTAATAATGGCTGGTAGATGGAAGAAGTGGGAAAGTAAAGAAAAGCAGGATGTAGGATATTTTATCTCTTATGAAATTTCACAGGGCACAATGGAAGGGTTGAGTGATGTTTGGTTGAAACTTTGAGGTGGGAGGGTTAAGGTGGATGGGAATAAAGAATCAGATGGTAGAGGTGGAGAATTGCATTTATATACTGATTTATAGGGATTCACAATCACTGGGATGTGAAGGATGTCACCAGGAGTGAGAATATCCACCATTGAGTGGAGGGCACCACTCCTCTTCCTAAAGGATGTTGAAGACATGGCTGGAAGCAAGTTTAGTATGAGATGGGAGGCCCATGGTCAGATGTGACACCTTGTTTCGTTAATTCTCTTCCCTCAAAAGGGTAGAAATTAGGCAGGAATAAAGATGCAATAGGAAATGGAAGTTAAGCCTGAACAACAGGAGAAAAGAAACTCCATTCTCTATCCACTTTCTTTTTCTTCTTCCCTCAAGGGAGAGCGACAGCAGAAAACAGAAAGCTCAAAGTCAGAGAGAAGATTTCTTCTCCTATGCACCAGAGTTTCTTTCATATCCTGGTGGGGAGATAGGCTGGCAGTAGTAGTTGGAAGTTGCCTGATAGTCTTTGCTCTAGGGAAGATGGAAGACACTTGTTTCAGTCCCTTGCTGCCTCAGGGGACCCACAGGGAAGAGAATAAATGAAACAAGGTGTCACATCTGACCATGTGCCTCCCATCTCATACTGAAGTTACTTCTAGCCAATATCTTCAACCTCCTTTGGGAAAGGAGTGGTGCCCTCCACTCAATGACTCAGTGATGGATATTCTCACTCCTGGTCACATCCTCTACATCCCAGTAATTGTGAAGCCCTATAAATCATCTCCAGCAGGAGATGAAAGACACAAGATCTACAATCAGAGGACTTTGGGTGATCTTTTGGGCATCTTCCTACCTGAGGCAGTAGCCAAGAAATGGTCAGCTCCCGGCACAGAGGTAAGTCCTTTAGGGCAAATGAAGATAAAATCCACTGTTTTTCATACTGAATACTTAATATCCTGGCCTTACAAAATGATCTCCCTAAACTGTGTTAACTCCACCCTGTAGGCTTTCAACTAAAGTAACTCCATATTTGCTAAATATTAGGAGCTGTATGAGATCTGAATTCTTTCAGATATTTGAGGCTCCACTACAGATGATTAAATACTCATGGCACCCCTAAAGATGATCTAATTCCAATGGTGCCTCATAATATATTAGAGGTTGGCTTAGATCTAAAGAAGATCATTTCATAGTATCTAAATACAAATAATTAGGTCCACCATGTCTTAAGACCATAATTTCAGATTCACTGTTATTTCTTTATATTTTCTTGATATAAAAGGATATAGGATAAGTTCAGTTTCATTCAGCTCTGAGAACTATGCCATACTTCACCTAGAATGAAGCCTTGTTCCACACAGCACATACCTGGATACATGATATACAAATAGATATACATACATATATACATATATGTATACATATATGAATATATGAGAACTCATTAATTTTCTAGATGATTAATAGAGTAAACATAGCTAAATGAAGTAATAGAATCTGATATTTTAGAGGTAGTCACCAATTTGAAAGAATGCTGATATATCATGTCTACAGATTTAGCAGAGGTTAATCTCCAAAATGAGAAATATCTATTAACAAATCCATGGATATAGAGCTTCTTCTTAGGTCTACTATGAAAAAAAAAGAGATTTGTTATTTAAGGGTAGGTTTCTAATTTTAGCATGTGAAGATATAGACTAATCTTCAGTCCCTCCTGGAAAATGTATAGCACATTTGTGGAAAATATTTTAAAAATATTATTCAATACCAGGCACTAATGTAACAAGGTAGATGATTATTCACAAGCTTGAAATTATTCTTGAAGTATAAACAGTACTCCACTTGTTAAATTACCAATTGATCATCCATTCAGTGGGCATAAGCTAATGGGCAGCCTTAACATGATTGATGTCATTTACATAGGACTTTAAAATGGACAGAGCACTTTACATATAATATCTCATTTGATCTTCCAAACAACCCCAAAAGATAGGTGCCAAATAAATTATAGTCTCCATTTTACAGAATAAGAAAATGAGCCTGAGCAAGATTAAGAAATTTAACCCTGCTCTGAGTGTCAGAGACAGAATTCAAAACCAGGCTCCTAATTCATCACTGATGCCATTGTAACATATTATCTTGTTTTAGTAATAACTATAGACCCTTCTTATAGAGTCAGAGTACACAGGTTTTTATTGCTATAGCAGAGATGGAGGCATTTTAGAGACATCTTTTGGCACTAGGTTAAAGCAAGTTTTTATGTTGGTGGCATATGATCAACATATGGTTAAAGTAAACAAGCTTCTATTGGAAATCATTTTTTTTCTTGTCAAGCTGATATTTTAGAGATATTGGAATAGGAACTGGATCTATGATTTCATGGGTAGAAGGAATAATTACCCTTGCATGGCAGTACCTTCTTTGAAATTTGTAGTCTTATACATAATATAACCTATGTCAAATTGCTTGCCTTTTCAGGGAGGAGTGGGAGAGAGAGAATTTGAAACTCAAAATATGAAAAGAAGAATGTTAAAATTGTTTTCATATGTGATTGGGAAAAAATAAAATTAAAAAAAAAATCAGACCAAAAAGAAACTTGTACTCTTCAAGAGTTGCCTATAAGGCAACTGAGAAGGCTAAGAGACTTTTCCAGGTACATGGGACTTGTACGTGTCAGAGAGCTTTCTAGAATACAGCTCTTCCTTTCTTGGAAATCTGGTCCCAATTCACTATGCCATGCCTTCTCTCATAATGGAGAAGAGAGCACAGATATCCACTGAGAGCTTAGCTACTTTTTTCTCTTTGAAAAAGAAAGTTTGGATTTATAAAAAATTAAAAAACAAAACAAAACCTCACTGGAAAGCAGAGGAGGAAACTCAGAGACCACTGAAGCCATTTTCCTTAGTTGGTCTGCTTCCTGCTTCATGTCCATTCCTTTCTTAGAAAGCAGACTCATTCTGACAGGTATCATACTAGGGTGTCTAAGTACAGGTTTCAAGTTGGAGGGTGATTATAATTTACCAGTAGATCATGGCAGGAAGGAGGGAAGTGACTGGGTTATCATGGCAGTTTCCTTTGCGTCAAATTAGGATTCTCTGCTTAGCTTGGCACTTTGCACACCCTGCTGTGTGCCAGGCTGACTGCACACACACACACACACACACACACACACACACACACACACACACACACAGAGTAATCTCTTACCATCCATACAGTGCTAAAAAAAACCTTTAACACAGGCCATTTTCAGACTGGGTTTCTGTACAGCACTGCACTGAGGCTTGGCTTATGCCTGGATTCACTGATCCTGTTCCTGACAGTGAGGGAAAGAAGCCATCTTTTGGAATATGCCAGAAAAATTAGATTCTCCAGTCTACATACACTGTGTATCACATCAGTGACTAATTCCCCATTGTTTTCAATGATAGCATCTGCATTCTTAGCAAACTTTCAGAAAACACATATATGTAGGTCTGTTTCGTTTTAGTGATAAGAAATTGTAATAAGAATTTTATTTTCATTATAGGCAGCTAGGTGGTGTAGTGGTTAGTACACTGGACCTAAAGTCAGGAAGACTCATCTTCATGAGTTCAAATCCAGCTTCAGACCTTTAATACCTTTTTGGCTCTGGGCAAGTCACTTAATATATCTGCCTCAGGCTCCTCGGCTGCTAAACGGAGATGCTAAAAGAATATGTCTCCAAGTGTTATTGTGAGGACCAAATGAGATCATAATTCTAAAATGCTTAGCACTGTCTGAAATATCGTAGGTGCTTAATTAAATGCTTGTTCGTTTCCCTCCCTCTTTTATTCCTTCAACAAATATTTATCAAGCATCTATTGGATATAAAACAACATATTCTAATCCTTGGGGATGCAAAGATCTATCTATATCTATCAATTGTACATGTATTCAATGAGTTTTGATCTTCGGGGAAGAGGGAAATCCATGAGAAGGTTGATACTATATAGGAGCAAGGATGATTCTGAAAGAGTGAATTTTCAAGGAAGTGAAATCAGAGTAATTGAAATTGATGGGTTTTGTGACAGGCAGAGTAGAAGCGGCCCTTTTAGAAGGCAGCCAAGGGATGGTTTTACATGCCTATGTAAATATTTGAAGGATGTCAACATTAAAAAGAAGTTTTAGGGTGGTCCTGGGGGGGGTGGAATTATGAAATAGAGCAGAATGAAGCTGAACAAGAAAAATAAAAATAAAATTCTGGCTCTATATTAGGAAAGGGCCCTGAAAACTTGCATACACTCTGGATTTTATTCCACAATGGAAACAACATCCATTGCACATAGGAATGTATTTCAAGCTACAGGATCACAGAGAAAAAAACCAAACAAAACACTGAGGAAAGATGAGCTTCATGGAATGTGCCTGGAGAAGAGAAACAGGGACTCCTGCACCGTGACCACCTATCTTGGCAGGCTAAAGGACTGTGCTAATGAGAGACTGGGGAATTTGTAGGCTGAATTCCTGCATGGATCAATTAGCTTTGTTACTTCCTATATCTATAGACTACAGGTCCATAACTCTAGGCTAGTCATTTTATAAGCACTTACAAAGGGAGCAGGCAAGAGGCTGTGGCTTGATCAGGGTAGAGGTGGGCTGAGTAGTTTAGACCTTTCATTCAAAATATGAGATATAATTTTTGTTTTCATACCAACTTAGAAATTCATCTCTGCTTATTAGGACAAAATGTCCTTGTTAAGTCATTTCAATTGAAATAGTTTGATGATACTTAAAATGCCAGAGGAAAAGGCCTATTAAGTGGGGCTGGTTGTGAACCTAGTATAAGAATCAAGGGCAAGAAACTTTTGTGAAAATGATATGAATGATTAGAACCATTTACATATTAAACCTTTAGGGCTATAGGGGAAGAGAATCCAGACGGATTTCACTAGCATATGGTGAGAGCCATAGGATTTGAAACTTCATCCTGAGTTGTTTAGGGTCTTAGAGAAAAGAACTGGGAGCTCCCAGTGCCTTCACTATCTATGAGATGCAGTACTAGAGTCTGGTTCTTCTTGACTCTAAGGAAAGCTTTCTTTCCATTACATAAAACCATTCTCATGCTATAAGTCTTACTGAAGCATACCACTTCAAAATGGTTTTGAATAAAAAAGATACCAACAACAAATGCTTGGGAATCTGTTGGGATCATCTTGGGATGAGTGGGAAAATAGTTGTGTGTTTGGGTGAGGTTTGTGGGTTACTTTAAATTTTATCTTAGAGATCTACATGGGATGAGCATTTGTCACATGTTAGTGTGTTAGTAAAGGGGATTCTTTTTGGGTATGAGTTAGTTGAGGTGGATGCTGAGGTTTCTTTTAAGTCTGAGATTCTTTGATTCTATAATTCTTCAGGATCTAAAATTTTCAAGTGATGATCCCAGTTTTCTATGCAAATTAAAGATATTTGAGATTCCATCTTATGCTAATGAGATTGGAGTTTTGACATGTCTCCACTCACCCCTAAAAAGGAAAATGATAAATGTTGGAGGGGCAGACATATTGATGAATTATTGGTGGCCCTATGAATTGATGAAATAATTCTGGAAAATTATTTGGAATTATATCTATGATGTTGCTAAACAGTGCATATGCACTGACCCAGCTCTATTGCCATAAGCTTATGCAGGAAAATGAAAATCAAAGAAATAGGAAAAAAAGTCCTAGATCAAAAATATTTACAAAAGCTTTTGTTATGGGGACAAAACAACAACAAACTCAAAACTAATTGGGAGAAATGGTGGAATGAGAGGAGGCTTATGAATGTAATGGAGCAATGTTATGCTATAAGATATTAAGAATGATTTCCAAGAGAAACTCAAGTACCTATATGAACTGATGGAAGTGAAAGTAAGCAGAACCAGAAAAACCATTTCTATAATATCATCAATACTGTAAAAATCAGTTCTGAAGACTTTTTTAGACTGATGAATGAAATGAGCAGAACCAAGATAAAAAGCTATAGAATACAACAACATTGTAAAGACAGTTTTGAAAGTTGTAAGAAATAAGATCATGTGTGTATATATATGTAAGGTGCTACAGATGTGAAATGCTGCCTGCACTCTCTGATGATGTAACTATGTTGTCAATTTTACTTATGTGGTTTACATTGTTAATAGACTTCTCATGGGATGAGGATATCTATAAATGCTATAATGTTAAAAACAAACATCCATAATTTTAAAAAAATGAAATGTGTTGTACTTTGAGTCAGAAAAGTTGATTTTGAATCCTACCTCAAACACTCACTAGCCATGTGACCATGGATAAGCCATTTTACTTCTCAAATTCTAAGTTTCATTCTCTGGAAAAATGTGTATAATAGTGCTTGCTCATTTTTCCTCATAGGGTTGTGAGAAAAATTCTTTGCAAACCTTGAAGCAAAAAAAAAATGTGAGTTTTACTATTCTTGATGACTTATGATAAATCTACATGAAGGGAACAGAAGGACTATATATGTTTCATGGATTCATAGGAAGAACAGGGAAAGGGATTCCAATTTCTTTGCTACAAAGAAACTCCATCTCCCAGTTCTGGTACACATCTTCTCAACTTATAGTCTATGTTGTTAAGTTGTTAACTAAGTTGTTAAGACACAGCAAAGTTCCGGGACTAACCCTGGCTATGTCAACCAGTATTTGTCAGAGGCAAAATTCAAACCCAGGTCTTTATGAGGTTAAAGCCAGCTCTTTACCTACCATATTACTTTAATTTTAGTGAGGCATTCATTTAGACATCTCATACTGACAGGTGACTGATACATGTATGGGGCTTAACAATTGAATTAGCCACCAGGTTTTCCTGCTTGGCCGCTGGCTTGGGGTGTTCCACTTCTGCTCGGGTGGTTGCACATACCTCAATAGAGAAGAAATAAGGTGGTTACCAGACAGTAAAAGCCATGTCAGTTTGTAATTAAGGGAAATCGATGTTTGTGGATCTACTCAAAATTAATATCTGGATGCCCATCCATTCACCTCCTTTAGAATGTATTAAATTTTATTAAAAGCTAGTAACATGCCTTTATTAAAATGAAATTGACTTTCTATGGACAAGGGAAAACATACCTGGGAACCATGTACAACAATTACTCTTAGTAGAGAATCAATAATCATTTATGTGGTTCTTACTATGAGCCAGGCACTGTGTGCTAAGGGTTTTATAGATACTATCTCATTCGATACTCACAACAACTCTGAGAAGTAGGTTCTATTCTGGTACTATCCCCATTTTATAATTGAGGAACTGAGGCACACAGAGGTTAAGTGACTTGTCCAGGGTCACATACCTAGTTAAGTGTCTGGGGCTGGATTTGAACTCAGGTCTTCCTGACTCCAGGACCAGTGTTCTATTCATTGTACCAACTAGCTACCTTATTAAAAAAGCACATGACAAAAATATAATGTATGATAAAGTAAAATATTACAATATCTGTCAAACATCTGGTTATTAACCTATAAATCTCCTTCTAGATTGAAACTATTACTAGGACAACTTCTTCAGATTAGGACAGTAGTGGGCTAATAGTCAGTCATGATAGATATTTCATTATATTACAATGCAGTTTTATTGCATTGCATTGCATTATCCACTGGCACAGTGGATAGAGTGCCAGGCCTGGACTGAGGAAGACCTGAGTTCAAATCCAGTTCAAATCCAACACTTACTAGTTGTGGGACCCAGAACAAGTCACTTAACTCTGACTCAGTTTCCTCATCCCTAAAAAAAGCCAGAGAAGAAAATGACAAACCACTCTACTATCTCTGCCAAGAAAACCCCAAATAGTGTCACGAAGAGTCCGACATAACTGAATAACAACAACAAGATTATTATGTACAGTTTAAGAGCCTATAGCTACTCTGCCTTGAACAGGTAAAAGAGTATGTAATAAAGTACAAAAACTCAGAAAATGGTTGACACATTTTTAGTAGGACCAATAACCAGGTGACGTAGCTGAAATTTTGGAAGAACTTACGTTGGCCTGAGACACATAGGTCATGGATGAAACACAGTATCCAGTGTGAACCCAAAAGAGTTGACATTTTACCCCACTATTTGTGAGTTGACAAAGATCTGTGATTGATTCTGTGCTCAAATAGTGCATTAGGACTTGGTGAGCAAAATCCTTAGCCCTATGTCACAAGAAGCAGTCCAGTTATCTCTTGAGCATGGGCACTTCTGCCATTATTGCTTTATAATTTTTCCTGTCCTGCTTCCCCAGCCCAAAGTCTCTGTTGTTCCATGCAACAGAAAGAAGAGGCAAATGTTGACCAAATGAGATATATTTAACTACAATGTGCTTTTTATTCATTTTCTCATTTGACAATCACTACAACTCTGTAAGATGGATACTACTGGCATTCTACCTCCATATTACAGAAGAAGAAACCAAGATTTAGAGGTGAAGTGACTGAACAATGGGTCTCTAGCTAGTAGCTATAAAAAGTACAATTTGAGCTTAGGTCTTTCTGATCTCAAGTCCATTGTGACAATAGCTAATTTGCTAGTAAAATTGATAAACATAAAATATTAATTTGTTTAAGAGATTCAACCATGATTTGTTTGGCTAAGAATTTCACCTCCTTTCCTTGTCTGAGTCTAAGCCACTCACAGAGTTGGTCAGGGAACCTAAAGGATCTATGAGATCATCATCAAGGTAGGATAAGAGAAGAATCCTAGAATTTAGTTAAATCCTGAAGTGTGATTCAAAACTTGACTGCTGATTTTTATTTTATCTCGATTAAATCTGTGCTGGGTTTTAAAATGTCATTGTACCTTTCTGAAGATAAAGAGAAATATACTTAATAGATTTTAGCAGAAGCACTAATTAAGGGTGAAGCATAATTTTCATCTATTTGCAATGCCCAAATGCTGACTTGTGCTAAGGATAAAGATTTTAAAGTAACAAACTGGATGAGAAATTTTTTTCAAATTTTTTTGTTGCTATTCGGTATAAATCTCATTTCAAGCATATGAAATAACTGGATAAACTTTCGAATCTCTTTGAGTTCTCTCAGTTTAGATTTCTTTGAAAATAATAAACCAGAAAATAAAAATTTCTCTTTGGATTAGAAGAGAAAATTAAATTTTGCATTTTTCTATAGTTAAATAAATTCTACTCTTCTTGATATGCCATTCAGTTCATTTCAACTCCACTGAACAAGAAAATCTTTGTCCCAGGTACCATGTTAGGTGTTGAAGATAAGATATTTTTATATCTTCAGCATTCTCTGCCATCAAGGAGCTTACATCCTACAGTATGTACTTATGTTACTAAATGCAACATATTTACAAAGTAAAACCAAAGAAATTTAGGGGAAGGAGAAGTCATGTGAAACTCTAGAAAAAAAGATTAAAGCCAGGTTGGGAAGGGCTTTAAGCACCTTTCACAACTACTTAATCATGAAACTTCTTTTTGGATTGAAAAAAAGGACAAATATAATCTAAATTTCACTTCTACATAGTAAAGTAATAAAGTCTGTATTATGTGCTATGGTATCATGCCCCTGGTGTATGATACATTTTTATTAAAATTAGACACGCCTGAACCCAGGTAATATACAGTAATATAACAAATATGTGGGAACATAATTATTTCCACGTGTTGCTTCATTGTTTCAAATTAAGCCTTTTGAAATATTCAACATGATCAAATATTAATGTAATTGCTTCTAGTGTCAAGCTTCAGAAGGTGCAGAATGAAGCCCATGTTTACTCAACAATATAAACTTCGTATTAAGCAGTTCTCCATAGACAACACTGATTCTCAGTCACACTCAAATACAATGATAGAGGTTAGTTGCAAATTATAAAGTTTTACTTTGAGTCTCAACTACATTCAGAGGCAGACCATTAATCTCTTCTGTCAATTAAAGAGCCTTAAAAATACTATTTATGCAGTTGGAAGAAGAGTTACACATAATATTATGCATATATATATATATATATATATATAATAAGTGTTGAATTTAAAATCCAAGGACGTAGGTTCAGATCTCAATTCTGCCAGTTAATAGTTGTGTGACCTCGGGCTAGTCATTTGGACCTTGGTTTCCTCATGTTTAAAAAAGAGAGGACTGGACTAGATGACTCCTGAGGTCTCTACATTACGTCCTCATATTGGTACTCTTCCTAAGAATTCTGGTCAGCAGAGTGCAACTATTAAATGAAAAGCACAACATTTACTATCCAAAGACATGAATTCAAGTTCTAGTTGCATAAAATTGAGCAAGTCATAGAAGTAAAGACTAAATAAGAATTTTCCCTACATATGCCATCCAAGTAGTTATCTAGCCTCCACTGGACAGTCTACAGTGATGGCCAAATTACTCATCAAGGTGGCCCTTCCAATGACTGCTGATAACATGTAATTCAATTGTTTGATTTAAAAATAGCATTCCTGGCATGCTGAATTGTACTACGGAGCTCCTTAATCCATTCTGATTGACTGATTCCTTTGAGTTTTCTAGTCCAGAAACCACATCATTCTCTTATATGGGAACAATCCCTGTTCTTAAAGAGAAGACAATTTTTTTTTCTGTTTATTTGTTTGAAAAAGATGCAAACACTTCTTTCCTCTTGCCTTTCTAGTACATTCATCTGTGCCCTTCTTTATACAGCCATAGCCACCACCCTAGTGCAGACCTCTATCGCCTCTCACCTGGATTATAGTAATAACATTCTACTTGGTTTTCCTGCCTCAATTTTTTTATGCTTTCTAATTTATCTTCCAAACTGTTGTTTAACTTGTTTTCCTAAAAAAAAAAATCTGACCGTGTTAAATCTGACCATGTGATTTTCCCATTTTGTGAACCCCAAAGTCTCTCAGTTAACTCTAGAAATATTACCTCATCTTCTACAACTTGGCCCCAATCCATATTTCCAATATTTATCTCATCACTGTCCTTCACATATATCAATGAATGAATGAATGAAGTATTAATTAAGTGATTAGTATTTCAAAACACTGTGCTAAATGCTAAGGATTCCAACAATTCCTGGTTTCAAGTACTTCACATTTTAATGGCAGAGACTAACAAGATGGTAAGATGGTAAGTTTCAACTGAAAATTGGATGGACAATTTCCACGGTTCTTAGATACAGCAGCAAAGCAGATAGTAATGTTTATTTTGTATCATTTCCAGTGATAAAAACATATCCATTTCAGATGTTCAGCCTTTTGATAGTGCCAAGGACTTTGGTGACAAGTCTTTTCTAGACATTAGTAGATATGGTTGGAACACTTGTGGCAGCAGTTGCCATGCTTTTTCTATGCAGGTGTTACTTCCCAGGGTGATGCCTGATAGCACTGGGCTAGAAGTACTACTGCTCCAAGGTTTGGGGGTTCAGAGTACTGGGCTGTCTCCATCAGGGTCCGAGAAGATATGGTGGTCAAGATGGCGATGGTAATTTCACTTACTTTGCAAATGCTGCCTTCCATCCCTCCTCTGGGTACCTTCCAACTTCAACTATGCTAGCCTACCTGCCACATATGTACCAGTTGCCTTTTTAGTTGTTTAGATAAACTTGCTGCTTCTTCACAGGAGTTGCTTCTTTGCAATTCTTAAATCAGGTCTGGTTGTCTGAGAGATCCCAAGGCTCCTGTACCCGTTTGTGGCAGTTGATCAGTTATTTTTGCTGGTGGTAATGAGAGAAATAGCCCCATGTCCACAATGATTTCTCTCCTCGTAGATGGTGGTGGGGACTCATATCTAATGGTCCAGTTATGTTGGTCTTCTTATTGTTCCTTATACAATGCTTTCCATTTCCCATCTCTTTGACCTCATACTAGATGTCTACTATGCCTAGAATGCTCTCCCCTTTCTCTTCTACCTCTTAGAATTTCATTTTCTTAAAAGATTCAAGTGTCATCTCCTACAGAAAACCTTTCTTAATTCTCCTAGTTGCCAGTACCTTCTCCTATTTATCAATCTATTAATCAATCAATCTATAGATATGTAACATACTTATATATATGTGTATATATATATATATATGCATATATATACACACATACACACATACACACACACATATATATACACACTAAATTCTTCCTTATAGTTTTTTTTTTTATACAGGATTTTTCCATGCACATATCAAGATCATTTAAAATTCTTTAGAAGATGTAACAAAAACAACAACAACAAAATCGTCATATTCAATGAGCCTCTGATGATAAACACCAGGCAAGACACAAAATAATGAGAAGTATGCTTGCCCACATTATTTGCTATTGTGATGGAGGAGATCCAGTGTAAACTTCAGATGCAAGAGGGCTTCCCAGTGTATAGTGAGGTCCTCCAGACACTGCTGTTTGTGAATGTCATTACATTGATTGCATCAACCTTCAGCATATTACAAAGTCTTCTGGAAGGGATATCATTGAAAACTGATCTCAATGAAGAATTGTATGACCAAAACAGAGGTTGAATTGGTCATGTGGCAGGATCAAAGAGTTACAAGCAGACAAAATGGTCCCCTGGCAGACACCCTCAAGGTTGAGTGACAGAAAGTCTCCAGCACTTTGGTTGAATATCCTGTGGTGAACTTTCACAGTATAGGTAGGAAAAAATGAATTGTAATCTGCATCTTCAGAAGGAACTGTTGAACTGATGAGATCATAGATCCATTTGGGTCTATATATCCATGCCATGTTGTCTCCTCCTGAAAAAATGTAAGCTTTTTGGGGGCAAGAAACATCTCAATTTTGTCTTTTTGTCCCCATGATTTAACATCTTGTCTAACACACAGTATGTGTTTAGTAAATACTTGTTGATTAATTCAATTATGCTCTGTTAAACAATACTCCACTACCACTCTAACATATGGTGCAGCCAGACAAAAAAAACTCTATTTTTGGCATGGTTACTATTTTTTCAATAATTCTAATTTATTTTTCATCAAAAACATTTGCTACATGCATTGACATCCAAGATGCTAAATGAATATTTAAAAAAAAAGTTCTTAATTCCATTTTCAGAAAATCAAGGGATTGTATTTTACCAGATATAGACAATGGCATATGAATGGAGTTCACAATGAAGCAAATCCCTCTGCTAATTCAGGGGAGCAATTTTGCAATTTGCAGTTTTAGAATTGCCAAAGACATAGAAGATAAGTGACCTGCCCATGGTCACATGGCCAGTATGTGGCAGAAATATTACTCAAAGCCAGATTTTCCTGCCTCCAAAATCTGCTCTGTGTCTACCATGCTATGCTGTTTAAATACAGTCATACACACATGCCTGCATTCATATGTATACATACATACATGATAGATTTATATTGCACATTTATATATCATGTGAATAATATGCATATATGGATATGTATTCATTTCAGTTGTACTTAATTCTTTATGGCTCCATTTGGGATATCTTGGCAAAGATATTGGAATAGTTTGCCACATCTTTCTGTAGCTCATTTTACGTATGAGAAAACTTGGGGAAATAGGGTTAAGTGACTTGCCCAGAGTCATACAGCTAATAAGTATCTGAGGTTGGATTTGAAATCAGGTCTTCCTGATTCTAGGCCTGATTATCTACTGTGCTACCTAGCTGCTAAATATGGATATATGCACTATCTATCGTACATATCATCTATGCTGATGTACATTAGAACTGTATGAAATAAATACCTTTATGTTTATGTTATCTACCATGTATAATACATATGCTAATGTTAATGCAACATATATACTAATATGTATGTATACGTAGCTGTATATAAATATTGATGTAAAAGGTAGATTTTTTTATAGCGCAATAAATACTTGTTGATTGATTGGTCCATATGGGAAACTCTATATGGACATTTTTTTCCCCACCGATGTAGACCACAACTTGTCTATGACTTGGTATATAAATCCCAGGAAGGTTTTTAAAATACATAATAAGATGTACTTGGAGACTTGACCAGTCCCCACAACTATTCAATGTCAGAAGAGAGATTTTTAACCCAGACTTTTCAGATTCTGAGCTCAGAATTCTGTCCACGATACTTCTTCTAATATATTTCTATTGTATCACATAATACTAGCATTTTATAATAATATATTAGTGTACTAATCCACCAATCTACTAAATGTTACTCATATAATAGAATATACTCCTTACTTTTAGACTTCATGATTTTTAAAGAAAAAAGTGGAAAAAAAAATTGGAAACAGGCTATGGCTGACCTGTGTTGTTCCTAGGAGACTAAGCTTTAAATGATTGATTTTAACTGCTTTTCTTGGGGCCTGTTTTTACGTGTCAGTGTGCTCTATGGCATACTGAAAAATAAACACATATAAATCATCTCTATTGAGGAGGTAGATCCATAAAATTTTGTTTGGATAAGCCCTGAAACCCACACCTACTCATCCAAACTATCCAATATGCCTGCATCTGAGAAACTGGGCAGGAAATCATTCTCAAAGAGTTTTAAGATTAAATGATTGTCCTTAGAAAAAAGATCCTCCCAATGTCTCAACCACTCTATTAAAAAGACAAATCTTTCTAAAAGCTTGGGTCACTATCAAAAGCATCTCTATTCAATCTGTTGTTGATGCTTCTAATTATGTACTACATTCCTCCAAAGTCACTTCCTCTGTTTTCTTATCTATAAAATGGTGGGAGCACCCAGCTAGATTCTACAGAAATTAGCATTTCAGCACCAAGAAAGACACTATATAAATGTGGAGACTAAATAGCCCATTGCTGAATAGCCCAATAAAATGCCTCTCACAGGCAGAGTGAGGGAACTCATCAGAAATACCAATAATGAAGTGCATATGCTGCTTACAAAGCTCCAAAGGGCAACTCTAATTAATTTGATTGCTGTGAGCCTTTTCCATCTCTCTCAGATGCCAATGACTCTTATCCCATACTTTTAGCACTTAATCATCTCTGTTTCCAAATTTTCATAGCCTTGGTTCTTCAAACCCAAATGGGGGTTCATTGTTTTCACATTTAGTTTTTTCTCCCTGAAAATAAAATAGTCTTTTTGAATAATTAAAAAAAAGAGAAATTCTCTGGTTTTGTTCAAAAGGAAGGTTTACATCACTCCTTAATTATCTGAACCATCAACTCAGTGGCTGGTGAACACAATGCCCTTAATTCCCTTCCATGGTTACCACTTGTGGTACAGTGAAGCATGGTAGAGTACAATAAAGCCCCATGGAACATGGTGTAAAGGATGTCAAACAAATAAAGACTGTCAATGAGAGCTGGCCACTTACAGACAGAGTTTAATCATGTCTGCATTGGAAGGGTTAAGGCACAGCATGTGGGCTTGCTACACCAACCCCAGCACACGCTTCTGGGTTTCATCCATTAAATCACACTATCTCCACTGGATGGTCTATATGAGATTTTTGAAAGATTAATTGTTAAATGGACTTTTTTTAAAGCACACAAGAGATAGATATTTCTAGAATGTATTAATACTTTTTCTGAATATCAGAGAGTAGTTTTGTTACCCTTAGA
>CM053583.1:136060509-136091834 GCA_028627135.1 Pseudochirops cupreus
CGGTGGTAAAAAGGTAAATTTTTGGGGAAGGTATCATTTCTAATGCATATTTATATATATGTGTGTGTATATACATAATGCATATATAAACACATATGTACAAAGAATATAGATACACACATATATTTCTATATACACCTGTGCACACACACACATATATATGTGTATATATATATGTATATATATATATATATCTATATACACACACACACATACATACATATATAAATAAAATCTGGACCTGCAATTTCATCCCTTTACACATTAGCTACTCATCTATAACTCAGTCTTAGAGAGCTGACCATGGCATAGATGAAGATACATTGAGACCCTGACTAAAATATTATTAGGAATTAAATCATTCTTGCATGCTAGTATTATTCTCAAAACACATGTAGTTTTCTAAATCATGGGTTCTATGAGGATCATAGATTCAATGTCCTATATTCTACCATGCTCCCAGCCCCCACCACCATCCTAGGCCATCTTGGATTTAGAGTTAGGAGAGATCTTAGGAAAAAATATAACAACTAATTTTACAGATAAGGAAATTCAGACACAGATAAGTGGATGCTTTTCTCAAGGTCACATGGTAGCAAGTGACAGAACCAAAAGATGAACCCAGGCCGTCTGACTCAAAATCCAATATTTTGGATGATGCATAATTTTCCATGTTTTTGTCACTATTGACAGCAGGCTACATTCTAGTCTGGGCTGTAATATTCCATGAGAGCTTTTAGAAAAAAAATGAGATTGTGTCCTATGTCAACATTACATCGTGGAAAGGCAAAAGAAATAGAAAACATTTGGGACATAGAAAAGTCAGTGATTAAAATAGATGTTCCTGGTTTTCATCAGCACATATACACACACACACACAAAAACCAGGAAAAGAGGAGAGAAGAATGATTTGTCAGAGAATAATCAAATAGAAGGAAAATAGAAGAAAACAAGTGAAAAGAGGTATAACTATGTCTGTGAATAGTAGAAAAATAACACCCAGAGGCAGGGTGGTAAACTGAAGGGATCTGAAGGGACCTGAGGATTTTTGTATTGTTTAAATTTCTATCATATATGATTATATACTCACTTGCCTGGATTTAGGGATTTATCACTTTCAGAAATGTTAGTAGCACTCTCTCAGTGCTTATTTCCCCATTTCTCTCTCATAATATCCATATCTTCCTTCAAAATACAGTTCAGGTGCCTCCTCCTAGAGGTGATAGCAAGATTAAAATGAAAGACTGTCAAATTATGGAGTCAGAGGACCTGAGTTCAAATCCTGCCTCTGATACTTGCTCTGTGTGTGTGTGTGTGTGTGTGTGTGTGTGTGTGTGTGTGTGTGTGTTGTGTGTGTGTATGATCTGGAGAAGTCATATAATTTTCCTTGAGTCTTCATTTCTTTGTTTGTGAAATACAGGGAGTGGGACTAGATGATTTCTAAGGTCCTTTCCAGGTCAAAAACCAATGATCCTATAATCTTCGACTTTCTTGATGCTCCCTAGCACAGCCCCCAAGGCCCATCCTTCAGTGCTTTCTCCCTCTTGAAATTGCAGGGAAAAATCTAAACTACTTGAGGATAATGACTGTATCTTCCTTGTCCTTATACTTTTAACACTTCTCAAAGTGACTAGCATGTGATATCCTTAATAAATAAATGAATTAATACTTCAAAAGCATTCAATTAGTGTTTGTTATATTCTAGGGGCAGCTAGGTGGTGCACTGGATAGACTACTAGGTCTGGAGTTAGAAAGATTTGAGTTTAAATCCAACCTCAGATATTTACTTGCTGTGTGCTCTTGGGCAAGTCCCTCAACCTTTATCTGTCTCAGTTCCTCGTATATAAAATGGGCATACACCTGAGAAGGAAATGACAAACCACTCAAGTATCTTTGCCAAGACTTCTCCATGGAGTCAAAGAATTGGACTGTATTGAATAAGGGAACAATAATAACATTCTTCAGGCTCCTGCCCTAAAGGAGTTTGTATTCAGAAAGGGAGAAACAGTAAGTAGATGGGAGTGGCAGCCAAGGTAACAGAGTTCGTAAATTGATCCACAGGGCAGTCAATTGACATATTCTTTCCAGGATGAATGATAATGTAATGGAGGAACAGGCTGAGCCTAATCCAAACTAGTTTCCTGCAGACTCCCTGATACTAATATGAAATAACATGTACATAGGTTATTCAACAGTTAACAAAAGAAGGAATGGAAAGGACATTCAGTCAGGATATTGAAGCGCTTAGCTTGATGGGATCCTCCTTAATATAGAAATGGGTCTTGTCAACAGGGGAGAGTGTGGCACCTGGAGTATCTTTGGGACATCAGTCAAGTATGAAAGGTCCCCAGTTCCATAGGTATGCTCCTCTTTATACCTTTAGATGTTCAGGAAATCATGTGTTCTGAGGCTAATAGGAGTTCCTTTAACAACTAGGTCTTCTGGGTTAATTGAGTCTTGGTGACAAATTCCTCAGTTGGATTTTAGAGAAAGAGTCTCATACCAACTACTCTGACCTACTTATCATTATTCCAAAATGAAACTCCATTTCCATATGCTTTTGATCCCCTCATGGCTGGAATACTCATCCTCCGCACTTTTATCTCTTAGTTTCCCCTGTCTTTATCAAATTCTACTTTCTGTAGGCTATCTTTCCTCATCTCCTCCTTTCTCCCAGTCTTATATAAGATTATCTTCTCTTTATTCTGTATGTATGCATCAATATTTACATGATTTCTTCTTAATTAGAATGAGACTATTGAAGTCAGGGAATGTCTTTTTCTTTGCCTTTGTCTACCCAACACTTAGGCTGTATCTGATATGTTGTAAGTGTAATAGGTCTTGGAGCATTCCTGGATCACCTAACAAGGAAGCATCTGACATTCTGCATTCTCCTGCCATATGAATTAAGGTATCCTTCAATTGGTTCCATTGTCAGAACAGACCACATCTTCAAAACTATCCAGTCTCTTTTCTGATGCTTCTTGAGCATGGAAATCACAGTTTCCAATAGTGTGAGTACCATGAACTTCATGAAACAAACGGTAGATGTCTTCTCCCATTTTCCGACTCTGAGAATGGGTCTATGATCTCTATTTTATGTTTCTTGTCTTTTTCAGTCTCAAGTTCAGTAGTGATTTCCCACTGGACCCAGAGTTTGAACTATGGTGACCTTGGTACCATGATCACACATGGGATATTACAGTCAGCCATCAGGGAAGTCCAGAGAAACTAGGATACCTGGGACTTGAGACTAATGGGGATTTGGGGTTTGGAATTTAGGACTGTGCTGTATACGAGCTGAACTAAGCTATGAATCCCCTTCCTAGAGCCTCAGGTGGTACAAAGGCTGGAAAGAGATTAAGCATCTTGTATTAGGGAGGAAATTTGTGCATTTGGGATTATACCTCTCAAAATTATATTCCTTTGTAAAAGCTAATCTGCCAGTGGTTAAATGGAACTGGGGTGCAAGGACCCCATACAATTGAAGGGAGAGTATTAGTAAAGGCTGAAGCCATTGGCAGAGAGCTGAAACAGCTACTTTAAGAGAACTGTGGAACTTGGGTGTGTGTGTAAAATATAGCAAACTTGAATTACAGGCTCTGAGTTGTCCTAGTGGTATATGGGCAATTGTGATAAATAATGCAGAAGCTAGGTGAAACAGTGTACAATGTTGGACTTGGAATTAAGAAGACCTGGGTTTGAATTCTGACTGACCAACTACTAGCCATGTGACCTTAGGCAAATCTTTAGCCTCTCTTAGCTTTAGTTTCCTTTTCTATAATATGACGATAATAATACCACGTACCTATCACGGATGTTTTGAGTATACTACTACTACCACTACTACTACTACTACTACTACTACTACTACTATTACTACTACTACTACTACTACTACTTTTTTCTTTTCCTCCTGCTGCTACTGCTACTACTACTACATGCTTCTTGACTGACTGAATTAATTTACATGGGATGGGGAGTTAAAGGGAAAGAGAGAAATTCTAGAATATCACAAATGTTATTGTTAAAATTGCTGAGCTCAGATTAAAATTCAAAGGAAGCAGACAAGGGACAAGGGTATGCATGCTGATGGAAGAGTAGAAGTCCATCGCATAAAGCAGATGGGACAGAAAGCATGGTCTAATCTGGTGATCTGGAACTCCCTAGATAAAATGGGATGGGTATGCTATCACTCATTCCCACATCAACACAGTTCTTTTACAGGAATGGAGTTCCAGAGCTGAGTAGATTAATTTCCCCAGAGACTGAGGGAATTTTATTTTATTTTTTTTGGTATTTCTGCCAGCAAATGTTTGTTGAATTGAATTAAAGTTAATCGTCTATCCTTTCTGCATAGCTCTACATTAGAGAACTTGTCCTGACAGTTTTCCATTCCAAATGCACATATTAGAGTTCCAAAGTTTCCATCACAAATATAGAATTTTTTCCATTCTAAATATAATATTAAAATACAGATACCTAATATTGTTTAGAAAAAATAGGACAATGTGTCTGTGTGTCTTGATTTGTGATTTTGCCAGTGTAGGGAATTCTAATATGGGACTCCCTATAGAATGGCAATTTGCCTGTAACTTAAAAAGCAGACTAGATAGAGACAGAGAAAAAGGAGAAAGAGAAAAAGACACAGAGAGAGACACAGAGAGAGACAAAGAAAGAGAGAGAAAGAAGAAGAGAGGGATGTATTTGGAGAATTATTAACAGCTACTATGAAGTAAAACCTAGATTTAAGCAAAAAATAAGTTCTAAATGGTACAAGTGGAGTTCAGGAGAATTTCAAAAATGTGATAGTAACGAACTAGAAATCTTTCAGGTCTGCAAAGTTCAGAATGATTCTGCCTTAGAGTGAATAATTTATATATACAAATATATTGTGTATGTAAGTAAATACATATAAACACATTTATATGAATTATATATACATTGTGCATGTATAGGTGCATGTGCATATATGTTGTGTATTTATGTTTATACATATATCTATATATGTGTATATTTATGTGTGTGGAGTGATAGATAGGTGGGTAGATCAGGACTGCACAATCTGCGGCCCACCAAAGGATTTCCTCTACATAAAAAGGATGTTTTCCTCTACATTTTTCACAGACTGCCTAAAATTCTTGTTTGCCAAAAATCACGGGCCACAGGTTGTGCAGGTCTGATCTAGATGTAAAAATATCTATTTCTATACACACAAATATATACACACTCTTACTCGAATGTGTAATTGGAGCAGACGTATTTTCCCCATTGGTGTAGGAAGTTCTATACTTAGGGAGCACTGTTCTGCAATGCAAATGAAGGCCTTGGGATTGTCTGGGGTGATTGACTTCTCCAACGTTAAACAATCAGTATGTGTTAGAGACATGACTTGAACCCAGGTCCTCCTGACTCGAGCTTGACTTTCTCTTCTAAGTCCTACTGCCATTCTAAGACAATTGAACAGAGTATTCCAAAAGTCTTAGTGCAGTTTGAAGTTTTAATATTTTAAAATTGTAATAAGGTTTGGGACATCTTGTATATAAACATAAAATTGATGACTTTGTGTGTTAAAATGAGGAGATGGTATTTTCTTTTAAACATTTTTTTTAATAGTTGATTGAAGTTTGAAGACAGAACTAGAGTTCTGGGAATTACACCATTTTCTCTATAGTCAAATTTGACATGCTGCTTTGTGACAGGAAATTTGATTTTAGACTAAAAATGTGTGTAAATGGAGAAATGTTGCTTGGAGAGAAGTTTCACCAAAGTCCCATAGGCTCTTCCTTGCTTTGAGTTTCTCACTGTATTTTGATCATTGGCAGATGTTTCATATGATGCTATAACCTTATTGAAACTACTGGAGCTTCTTGAAGTTAAATCCTGCTAGAGACCAGTTCAAACCCTGAGTACCAAGTAAGAAATCCAATGCCATCCTGCTCCATGGTGCAAGGAAGTAAACCCTTCTTCCTTTGAGACCAAATCTAAAGACACAGATGCTACAAAAAAAGTACTAGATTCCTGAGCAAGAGGAAGATGGGGATCTTTGAGAATCATCAACACAAAGATGAATGGTTGAAAGTTCAGGTTGCCTGATCTTTTGACCTCAGTAATGACTGAGCTTGAAGCCGTGCAGTTTTTCCAGAAGTGCTTATGTCCCTTCCTTTCTTAAGATTATAAGAGAGCAGAAATGCCAAAGAGATGAATGTTGATTTTATTTAAGGATGTACAGAAGTTTTGGAGAATGAAATAGACTAAGAACTGTGGGGAGCCCTGCTGTCCCAAAGCAGGGCTGAAAAAGAATTGCCTACCCAGAAGCTGCAAGAAGGATGCATAAAAGAGAACGGACTCCAAGAGGGGTGGAAAGTAGAGCTGTTTTTATTACCCCGCATACAAGCTTTTATAGAACACTTCCTAATTGTTTTCCCCTGAGAACCCTGTGCACTTCCTTGTTCCCAGGCCAGGGGCGCATACCACACTCATCTCAAGGACATGATGCTCACACTTGTGTGTTTGAGCTCCTTCTTGAGGGATAGAGAACTGATCCAGGCCCAATAGCAGGCTCTTCAGCTGAGAGGGCTTATTTAGTCATCAAGGTCAGAGTCCCACTGGCCTGTGGTCCTTTACAAAGAACAAGAGAAAAAAAATGTCGTGAGATCTTCTGTAGGCATTTTATCTTTGAGGATGAGCACACACATCATTCTTTTTGGTGAAGGGAAAAGAGTAGTACTATAGGTATGTGTTGTTACATACAAGGTCAGGGTCAATCACTGTTTCAGTGCTTCTCCTTTACCTTTTTTCTTCAATGCAAGCATGGGGGCAGGGGTGGTGATCAGCTTTTGTGGTAGGTCACTTGAAATCTCATTATCATACAGATAGTCTATAATGTATAACACCATCTCAACTCCTCAGTAGTTTCATCTGGTGTGATTGGAGGGATGGGAGGTGAAGTACTAAACTCCCAAAGCCTTGATTTGTAGAGGGCTCTGAACTTTCCAGGTAACTCTCCACTCTCCATCAACAGTTCTGCTCGGTTTGGATTCCACAGAACATCATGCCTCTAAAACATACTCCCTGGTGTCTCCTCCCACCCCCAGTCTGTCCCCGGCTTTTTAGCATCTTATTTTGTGTTTTCTTTCCCCATAGACCGTAAACTCCTTGAGGTCAGGGACGATTTGTTTCTTATTTGCATTCCCAGCTCTTAACACAGTGTCTGGCACTTGGTGGGCACTTAATAAACGTGTACTGAATTGAGTTGGCTGGGAAATGGAATATCTAGAAATATTTGTGATAAAAACACAAAAATGCATCAATAAAACATTCACAATCAATAAGTACATTTTACATGTAAAAAGAAAGCGCTAACCTTCTTTCTCTACTTCTCAGAACAGCATGACGCCAACATGTGGCACAGTCAGACACCAAAAAACTATTTTTGGAGCGGCTACACCATGCGATCGAATTTGTATTCCATTTAATCTGTATTTTTTTCTGATTCATTTATGCAGAAATCACTGAAGTTCTGTCTCCACAAATTGTTTTTGTATTTTGTCCAAGATGTTATCTGAGTTGTTTAAAAGTAAATTACCAATGCTGTTTTCAGAAAATTGTGGATTGTCCTTTGCCAAGAGCAAACATACTCAAACTCCAGAAGGTCTGGTCTTGGATTGGTTCAAAATGATAAACTTATTCCTGCCACCTCGCTTTTCAATTTGGCAAAATAAATTCTTCTCTGCCTAATCAGATGGATCATCTTTGATCATCATTAGCACTGTCATGGATTCACAAATATTTACTTATACATGCTCCCTCTTTCAAATGAAATGACTTGAAATGAGGATATTAAAGAAATTATTTAGACATTTTCTATTTCTTTGATGTGAACCAAAATCCTGATAATGTGTTCAGGCATCATTTTATATAGTTTATTTTTTAAACGAATATGTTTAAAGTCTGTTGGAGACATAATGACCTGGAAAAAAGATTTCAAAGGTACTTATAAAGGTCAGTGGGAAATAAAGGGCTTGAAATTATGGTGTTCTTTAAAATAATTTGAAGTCTTTTGTGGATAAGGGAAATCCAGTAAAACGTTAGTACTGCTAGTTGTTTCCTCTCCCCTGACATAAACATTGCACTTTATCAGCGATGCTAACATTTTGACACATCTAAAATGGAAGATAAAATGCAAATCTGCCCAGGAATATTGTAAATTTTTTCCCATAGAAGTATGGTAGAAAATTATATGATGTCCATCTTCCTATTCAGCTGAAAAAACATACTGTAAGTAAGACTTGGCTTAAGTTCTAAGGGTGATGAAATATCCATTGCAATATCAGGAGAATCAAAGAGGGAGAGATGTGCATGAATAATAGCTGCTTCTGTTAATGTTCACATTACATCCTTCCCACCACAGCTGCTTAGGGCAGAAATGAGTCTCCTACTTTTTACTGGAATGATAACTTTGTTTGGTTCCTAAATCATTTTCTCAGGGTTGGAAAATATCCTGACTCTCATTTTTGAAACCATAGGTTCACTCAAGTCCATTTCCCAGATAAAGAAACTTAGTTTGCAGAATAGATGGGCAATGGGGGAGGGGAATCAAAATATTAGTTTGTTCATTTTGGTGCTTTTTGTTACTGTTGTTGTTTTCCTGTGAACTTTAGAGGTTAACCACAAGAGAAAATTTTTTTAAAAAATCTATCAATCTGAAAGTATTAATGAGCACATGTTAAGTATCCATTACTGAATTAACTTAAAATCTTCCTCTATGAAGACTTCCCCACCACGCTTCTTGTCTCAAGTCTAAAGTCCTCTGTTCCTCCTCAAATACCTCAAAGCACTGCAATTCTCCTTTGCATTTATCATTCTCTCCACTGTACCCGTAGTTATATGGACAGTTGTACTTTCCACTGAAGTTTAAGCTTCTTTAAGTGGGGCCTATATCTTTCCATCCCTGGCAACGTGCATGGCATCTTTTACATTGTTGATATTCAGTAAACAGTGGTAAACTGAATTGAAGTTTATAAAGAATCAACATTCCAAGTCAGTCAACCACAAAAGACTAATGCAATTTTGTTTTTTCTTTGGGCTCTTGCTCTACTGTACATCAAAATAAGGCTTTCTCAATCTAGAAACTTTTACCATTCCATCTTCTGTTTAGCTTATAGGCTTAGTGTATTGAATGAAATACTGAAATATAATCTCATATCATTATCACAATGCCCCTGGGAGGTAGAGTTTTTATTATCCCAATTTTACAAGTGAGTAAACTGAATTAGAAAGGAATCAAATGACTTGCTCAGGTTCACACAGTTAGTTATTATCTGAGGCCATATTTGAATTCAGGTCTTCTGGATCTAAGTCTAGCCACCTACCCACTGTCCCACCTGTGCGAGATTGAGCAGAGTCAGTGTCTGACGTCAAATTTGAATTCAGGTTTTCCTAACTCCAGGTCCTGTGCTCTACTCACTGTTCTACCTGGATGGGAAGCAGTAATAATGCGATTGATCTAAGAGACTTTCTGGCATTAGAATTAATAAGGTTTACCAGCAGATTAGATGTGGAGGGAAAAGGAGGGGTGAGGAGGAGGGCATAGACAAAAATCACCCCAAAGCTTGGGTCTTTTTAACAGGGAGAAACAGGGAAATTTGGAGAAGAAATAGATTTTAATGTGAGAATAGTGAATTATTTGGGACATATTCAGTTTGAGATACTTGTGGGACATTCAAGTGGAGATGCCAGTTGACAATGAGAGACTGGAGTTCAGGAGAGAGATTAGATCTGGGAATTATATATGTGGAGGTGATAATTAAATCTAATTAAGTATGAGATCATCAAGGGACAAAAGAGAAGTCAGAACAAAGCTTGGGGGGGATGCAAATTCATCTTATGAGAGATGGGTGATGAACCTACAAAGAATGTTAGGGAGCAGACAGGTAGGAAAAATAGATATAAGTAGTTTCACAGAAGCCAGAAGAAAAGAGAATATTTAGGAGAAAAGGGAAGGTCAAGAGTTTCAAAAGCTACAGAAATATTGAAGAGGATAAGGACTAAGAAAAGAGTGTTCAGTGTAGCAGGTAAGAGGTATTTGGTGATCTCAGAGAGGATTTTCATAGAGTGGTCTGGCTGAAAGCCAGAAGGCAAGGAATTGAGTGAGTGGGTAAAGAGGAACTGGAGTCAAGGGGTGAAGAAGGCACTTTCTAAGAAATGGAAGATTTACGGGGTGCCAACTTGAGGGTGGGGCAAAGCCAAATGAAGGATTTTTCAGGACAACAGGTACCTAAGAACGTGTTTTAGGTAGCAGGAAAGAAATTGGCAGAAGGGGAGAGGCTGAAGAGGAGAGAGGGAATGGTTGTTAGGGAAGGCCCTAGAAGGAAATGGAAAGGGAAGGGCTAGAAGGTACAATAGAAGGCTTAGCCTTGAAAAGGAAAAGTTCCCCCTTTGTGTTCTGAGACTGGGACAAAGGAAACTGAGATGAAGAGAGAGACAATAATTTCAGGATAACAGGGAATATATGAAAGCTCACCATGAATAGTTTTTGATTTCTTGGCGAAGTGGGAGACAAGGTCACATGTAGAGAGAAGGAAGATGGTGATAATTTAAGGTGCTTAAGGAAAGAAGAGATTTCCTAGAACAGCAGCTGGATGGTAGGGTGAATACATTTCTGGGCTTTGTATCAGAAACACTTGTGTTTGAATCACGTTGTAGATACCTACTAGTTGTGTGACCCAGGACAACTCATCTTACCTTTACATAGTTTCCTCAACTGTAAAATTAAGATAATAATAACACCTGACTTCAGAGGATTGTTGTGAGGAATCCAGGTAGATTTGTGTGTGTGTGTATGTGTGTGTTTTTCAAAACTTAAAGCACTATATAAATATCAGCTATTTTTAGCTATTATTATTCACAGTAATTAAGAGAGATAGGATTGAGGTCAATCAAAGATAATTGCCACACATCAGGGGAGGCCCAGACAAAGTTAGATAATGTGAATCTATGTTGGACCTAGCTGGCACAGTTGTGTGCCTTCTTCTAGTACCATTAAGCATCTTCAGGATACCAGCTTGAGGGTACAAATGGTAAGGAAGATCAAAGTTGAGAACTGGCATGGCTTAAATGATCAAAAAACAAAGAAGCAATGGATTGTAGCCTGAAAGGTATCCTATCAAACACGAATGTGAAGGATTAGGAGAATGTTGAGTAGCACAGGGACTGGAAGACATGAGAAGGATGAAAAACCAGGATAGGAAGAATGTCACAGTGGGAACTGTAGAATGAAAGGAGGTTGTATATTAGAAAGAAAAATGTCAGAGTTCAAGTTCATGTAGGTGGAATCATTTTGGAACAATGGTTGGGATCTAAGATATATTACCTGTATAGGTATCTAAGGCACAGTAGAGATAGTTGTCATGGCTTTTGTGGATGTTTATGAGTGAAGGGTTATTGATATTATATTTAAGTCACTAAAGATGAAGGAATTTTGAAATTGAGAGGACAGATAATTCACGTTGAAAGGAGAGCAACCTGTAGATTATGTATAAATTTGTCACAGGATGATAGGAAAGTCTGAATAAACTTTAGAAGACACAGGTTAATAAGTGATCATGGCAAAAGAAGGTTTTGATAATGAAAATGGAGAGGAAAGAGTGTGCCATTCTGTCTTCTTTGGTCTGTTTGGGAAAAGTTGTAAGCAACAATAAAGAGGATATTGATGGTTGCAGTTTTTTCCAGGAAAAAACAAAAACAAAACACAGATTTCCATGACATCCAGGAGATGGGAAAAGTGTAAAAGGAAGAAAACTAGAATATCATCCTGGTCTGCTTTCTCAATGCTAATATTTTGTGCAATACAAACTGACAAATATGTATTAAGTTCCTACTATGTGTAAGTCATCATATTAATGCTGGAGATACAAAGCTGAAACAACAAAATAGTCCCAATCTTCAAGGCTCAAGGATTTTGCTTTCAACTTGGGGAGGAAGAAGATAGATACAGCATGTAAACAGCTAGCAATGATAATTTTGAGGAAAGAAAGAGCTAGATTGTTTTATTTTTTGTCTTCACCCTTGGTGTCTACCACAGTGCCTGCTGCATAACAGGCTTAATAAATGCTTGTTGATTAATCAATACATTAATTGAAAGGGCACCAAAGATAATGAGGGAATGTTGAGTGTGAACTACAGACAGTAGGGCATTCTCGCTGTGACAAAGAATTTGTGAATTGGAGTTAAATAAAATAAACCAGGAAATACAGGCCAGACTCTGACAGTGAAAAGCTTTAAATTCTAATCTGACTTGCTTGTGTTTTATCCCAGGGTTGGGGACACATTGAAAATTCTTAAGTGGTAGACTAACCTGGGCAAATGTTTGCATTAGAAAGATCCTTTTGATGGCTGAGTGGAGGATAGATTATAGAGAAGAGGAAACTGAGAATCTAATTAGAAAAATAGCTACTGTAGTAGATTATGAGAGGGGCTGATAGAGTGACAGACTGAAGGGAAGTGGTTGAGATCGGACATGTTATAGATGTAGCATCAGCATGTCTTGAGATGGATAGATTATGGAGAATTAGTTGGAGGGAGAGGAAAAAGTCACACATAATATTGAAGTTTAGAATTTGGATGAGTAGGTATTATTCCCCTCAACACAAATAGGAAGGATAGAAAAATAGGTGGGTAGGAAGAAGGAGGGCAATAATGAATTCTATTTAGAAACATTCTTAGGTAATTACTCATTTTTGGTCCATATTTTCTTTTAAAGATTCTTCCATAACTTTGGTTTTATTAAAGTTGTACTTACAGGAAAAAAACAAAAACAAAAACAAAACAAGTCCCTCTGAGTTGCTCATGTGTGAATTCTCATTTGTCAGCATATTCTGAATTCTCTCCTGTCAAAATGTATCTTTCCTGTCACAAAGAATATCTGTGAATTCTATCCAGCATTACATGCTCAGGAAGAGCAGTTTCACACATGGTAGCTTTCAAGATCTCTGCAACCTTATCAGCCCTCTTTGGCTGGTTGTAATAGACATGTAGTGCATGTATTGAACTGGAAACATCTGTATGTATCTTTAACGTTAGTCCCTGATGTGGAAGAGACAGGTGTTTCGTATTGCTGGTTCATATGCTTTGACTCATCTCTAGCCTTGAAGGCAAGGGCTTAGAAAAGAAGAAAAAAAATGAATTTAAATCTCTTTTGGGTTTTTATAACCGGTGATAGCATGCAAAAACTAATTTTCTCTCATCTCATCTCCTCTGTGTACACAAGCTAAACTTCCTTTAGTGTCTAATGCATGACATGTTGAAGCAAGCTCTTTGCTTCTTCAGATAACTGGGTGGAGTGATTTGTCTTTCCTCATTCATCCCTGAGTAGTTATAGTTCCTATCATCATTCCCATTTGCTTTTTTTAGGTCTGAGATCAGCCAATCCCAATATGGTAGCTGATTTGATATTGATAATGATAATGGGGAGGAAAGAGCGTGCCATTCTGTCTTCCTACGTCTGTTTGGGAAAAGTTGTAAGCAACAATAAAGAGGATGTTGACAGCTGCAGCTTCTTATAGGAAAAAGACAAAAACAAAACACAGATTTCTATGACATCCAGGAGATGGGAAGACTGTAAAAGGAATATGGTAGCTGAAGACTTGACCATGACATTCATTTCATAACTCCTTTTCATAATGAATGAATGGATGGGTGGATGGATGGATGGATGGATAAATTGATTTTTTAAAATAAAAAATATGTATTAAGCTCTTGCTATGTGTCAGACACTTCATTAATGAAACCCAAATTTCCTACTGATTGTTCAGTTTACTGATCATGTTTATGTCATATAGTTTTGTGTTTGTTTGTTTTAGGAACCTTCCTCATAATAACCCTGTGAGATCAACATTAATTCTCACTCATAACAAATGGAGGGAAGTGACATTGATGAGGTGATATTATTAGACACCATCATGGAACAGCTATGCACTAAAGCCATTGGAAAGGAGAATGGCTTATCTTGGGTTCATGTGATCCCAAATTGAGAACTGTATCTAATCCATCTGGTCCAACTTCCTTGTTTCCCAGTGGAAATCAAGCCCAGAGTTCAAGCCCAGAGCTGTAAGCTCACATAAGAAGTAAATAGTAAATCTGGCAATGAAAATAAATTCATAGTTTCATGGTCATCAAACCAAAGCCCCTCCTCTTGCTGATGAGCAAACTGAGTCACAGAACTGTTAAGTAACTTGCCCACAATTACAAAACCAATAAATGTCTGAGGGAGGATTTGACCTCAGGTCTTCCTGGTTTTAAAACCCAATGCTATATATATGTATTCATATTTAAACAATGCAATGCATGTACATATAGGTATACATACATGTGCACATGCAAATGTATATACATGTATACACATATACATATAGTTCTATGTAAGTATATATATGTGCATACATTCATATATATTTCAAAGAGGAAGGAATCATTTCAGAAAGTTCACTATTAGATCCACCTTTCTATCTATCTGTCTATCATCTATCTATCTATCTGTCATGCATGCACAATGCACTATGTATGTACATGCATCTGTAAGTAGATGCATATATAATTATTTAGTTATATGTATACATATGGATGTATAATACACGTATAACTATATCCACATGGCTTTTTACACATGTGTGTACAATTATGTATATGCATATACAAGCGTATGCATAAGTGTATTTATATGTATCTGGATTATAAATGTGTATGTTTGCTTGCACACAGAGGATGTGTGTGTGTGTGTGTGTGTGTGTGTGTGTGTGTGTGTGTATAAGCTTCAACACTCCCATTGACTTTCTGTATACTCAACAACACTTCCTAAAGGAAGCAGAAGATTCCCCCTCACCGGAAGTCTTCAAGGATAGGCTACCACCATTCAGGTAAATTGCAGAAGGGATTCTGCTTCCAGTGTAGATGGAAGTATTTGGCCTTTGCGGACTCTCCCATCTCTCACATTCTAAGACAGTAGTTTATGCTTCTGGTTGAGTAAAGTCTCCTAACACCAAAGCCAATGGCCTTCTCCTTTCACTAGGTGGTCTTCCAAGTCATTTCTTCTATAGCAATTTTGAGGCTATTTAGTGCTGACCACTTCTCTCCAATTTTACAAGATCATTTGGAATTATACTCCAGTTTTACATTTTATACATGACCCTGCCCACCCACACGCTACCACTATCACTATCACCATAGCTCTTACTTGGCACCCAAATTTCAGGAAAAGAAAAGTAAGAATGCTTTTTACATGACCTTTCTTCAACCTGAAACCTATACTGAGGGGAGAAATATGGGGGGAGGGAATAAGAGAAAGAGAGAAAGAGAGAGAGAGAGAAAGAGAGAGAAAGAGACAGAGACAGAGAGAGAGAGAGCCTGCTTCTTTGTAATTTACAGATATAATTATCCTAAATATGGGGAAGAAAGCAAAAGCAGCTGGCATGAGTTTTTGACAACCACATTTAAATTGTTTATAGGAACCTTTTTTGCAAGAACCATGGGTGTTCCAGATGCAAAAGGAGCCTGTGACACCAGAAGGCTGGGAGGGGAAAACCAAGTTTTTAGGGCCTGCTCTGCTCAGTGAGTCTGATGTCAAAAGTGAAACTTCACTTCTGTGCGAGTCCAAGGAGGACAGATCAAGTTGTCCCCTGGTTTCCCTGTGTTATCCTGGCACTACTTTCTGCTGCTTTCAGTCGATGACATATACCTTATTATCAAGCCTGTCAAAGACTTTTTAAGGACAGAATTCTGCTGAGGAGAAAAGATAAACAAATGGTAAATAAGAAAGACAGAAATGTTTGGTTTTAATTTACTATGTTTATCTCAGAACCTTAGTGAAAAAAAAGAAAAGTTTTTTTTTAATCTCTCAGCTTTTAAAGTGTATTAAGTAAAAATTTACACCCAGTTTTAGCAAACTACTTTTGATTAGGAAGCTAAATGACATAGTTGTTTGCATATTGTCCTGTTCATTAGACTGGGACCTGCTTAAGAGCAAGAATTCTCTCTCTTTCCTTTTTCTTCCTTCCTTCCTTCCTTCCTTCCTTTTCCCCTTTGTTCCTTTCTTCCTCTATTTCTTTCTTTCTTTCCCCATTTTTAAAAAAAAGTAATAACATTTGCTAGAATAATATCAACATCAATGTGGCATTGACTGCTCTGGGCCCACCCTGCCTACAGACTAGATCTGTACCATTTCACCCTGCCTCAAGGTTCTCCAGTACCCTTATGGGTTGGAGGATAGACAATTATTGGCATGGGTTCAAGTGTCCACCAATTGTGTTCTTTCAGTTTTAATAGCTCAAGCACCCCAATTCCACATTACCACTTAATAGTCAGATTACCTTTAGTAAGGAATATTTACTTCAAAGGCATAATAAGAACAACACCCCCAACATCTGGCAAGCATAATACCTTCTTTATCATTTCAGTCCCTGGGATAGACAGGGGCCCCTGCTTCATAGGGCTTCCCTGAGGATTTGACAGCAACATACAGCCTGGAATCCTAGCTCCCAGGGTGCAACTATTTGGGCTTCCAAGTCTCGGGTTGCATTCTCTGCATCTAAAATTTGAAAAGGACAAACAAAACAAAATACAAAAAAACCCAAGGCCAGTTTCTTGGATGCATAGAGCCTTTGAGGAGAGGAAAGTGACCCTTACCCACTTATTGCATGATACTTTTGCTGACCATAAATGGGACTTTTACCCCACATGCTACATTCTATTCAAGCTTAAAGAAAAACAAAACAAGAATTATTGGGGAGAATCAAATTCTAACTTTGTCTGGAATGTCAGTGTAAAAAAGAACAACAAAATATACATTCATACACACACATATATGTGCATATTCAAATTTTTTAAGGTAAATCATAAAATTTAGAGCTGGAAGGAGCCATCATGGTTGTCTCATTAAATCTAGAGTTAATAATAGTGCAAAGGAGACCCCAGATTTGCAGTCAGAATCCGGGTTGGAATCCTGGCTCCACTATTGCTTTGCAGGTAGTATGACTTTGGCCAAGTTATTTAATCTCTCTTGGTCTCTGTACCCTCTTTTGTTAAATGAGGGTATTGGATTAAATCATTTCTAAGCTTTTTTGCTACCTCTATGATCATAAGATCTCCTTATTTTACAGATGGGGAGTATGGATATCAGAAAGGAGAAATGACTTATTCGAATTAATACATGGACTAAGTTAGAGAGCTGTGATGCAAACCTTGGTTCTTTTCCTCCAACTTCAGTTCCATTTGTGATCTGTTTTGTACAAATGCCTTTCTTTGAACTGGAGTTGCCCAATTATTTTCACTTCATGTTTAAGCATATCCTCAAACCTGAAATGGATTACTCTGAAATGTCTCATTCATTGCCAGTGTCATGAATTATGGTGATTTATTTATGGCACCAGCTAGAGGGCTCAGTGATTAATCATTGGGCCTAGAGTCAAGAACATCCAAGCTAAAATCTAGCTTCAGATACTTAATAACTGTGGCAATAACTGGGCAAGTTGGTCAAATTCTGCCTCAATTTACCCATATATAAAAAGGGGTTAATAATAGTACCTTCCCCCCCAAGCTCTTATGAAAATCAAATGAGACAATAACTATAATGAACTGTAAAAATGCTGGTTGTTATTATTAGCTAATATCACAGGCTTTAAATTTTCTTTCCTTTAAGTTTCCTTTCCTTCTGAACTATCTATATCCAAAGTAATATTTACATTGGAATTTCCTGTCATTTATTAGATAAACTTTCATTGGAGTGTGTTCTTTTCTGCTTTGAGAACAGAGGAGTTTTCCCATCAAGTTCAGTAGCCTACGTGAAAGTTAACATTGACCCAATGTTTGAACTAAGTCAATAGGAAGTTGAAGCTTAAGCTGAGAGCTGATGACTAGGAATTAGAGGGGGGGAAAGGAATATTAGCCCAAGCAAAACTTATGTAAAATAATCACATTTTTTAAACAACAAGATTGCAACAAATGTGTTTATCAGTTTCAACTTTTGCCATAATTTAGCAGACAAATGTTATTTACCTGACTTTCTTTTCTGACTTAATGACTAGAAATGCAGGAATCAGCTTAGCAAAGTACCATCCTGGTCTCACCACATTTCTTGCAACATGGATATTCTGTACATACATGAAATGGCATAGGGTAGGCTTGCACAGCATCAATGAATATTTGTACATAGCTCTGCAACATTTTTTCATCTTGTCATTCTTTACCATTGGTGGCTTACATTTCTTTGTATTTCTCATGACTGGTATATGATATGGTAAGGAATAAATATCTGTTTATTGGCTAAATGTTGTTAAATCATTTCTGGCTTGAATATGTTGTTATTATAATGTCTGCTGGTTTGACTTATTCTGTTACTACTTACCAAATAAGTTGATTTTTGGAGGATGATGATACCTTTGCTAATCATAAATCATCTGAAGTATGGTGTCAATTTCTCTAAATTCCACATATTAGAAAATACATTTATCAGTTGGGGACTGTCCTTAAGGAGACAACAGGAATGGTATAGGGCCTAAAGTTCACTTGATAGCATTTGAAAGAACTACGAATGTTTAGTTTGGAGAAGAGAAGATTTAGGGAAAGAAAGATGACTGTCTTCAAGACATATTTAAAGACTGTCAAGTGGAAGAGAAATTAAATGCGCTCTAATTAGTACTAGGGGGCAGAATTAGCAGAAATGGATGGTATTTGCTAAAAGACAAAATTAGTTTTGGTATATAATAGCATTATTATTATTTTCTAACACTATAACAACAAATAACAAAACAATAAGATGAATATTAGTGCTATTAAAAAGTGGATGGGTTGTCTGAGGTACGACTGTGTTCTTCTCTTCTTGGAGATCTTTAGGAAAAGGTGGAATGGCCACCACTTAGAAACATCGTGAGCATGATTTTTTAGGATTGTGTTCGGTGAGGTGACTATGATTGTAATACTAGACAAAGAATAAAGAGAATGTACAGTGAGACCCAGGGAGGCTAAAATAGAAGGAATTTGCTAATAATTTTCTTAATTAAGCAAAATGTACAGGCAGCAGAAGAGCAGAATTGGCCAATTCGAATCCACCTGAATGGTTCTGTATTTCAGGAAGAGAACCAAGCATCAGCCTCAATAGGCCACATGGGTACTTACTCCTCAGTCAATCAACAAGTTCATGGCCATGTCTAGAGTTCAAGCTTAGAAAGCCAGAAGCATCTAGGTACAAAGTCAATCTAAAGGGCCGTGGGTGGGGCAGGTCCTTTCTCTGCCATCCACATATGGCTGAAAATTCACATAGTGCCCCAAAGCCTCTGACTTTCTGTAATTTATGCCAATAGGTCTAAATATCTCAGTAATTACCCTGTGATTTTAAAAAAGTCAAGGCCTGAAATAATGAACTGGTGAGACCTAGATATGGGTCCAGAGAAGTTGGGAGTCTAAAATAAACAGGCTAGACTTCTTTTCTGTTTCTCTCCTTTTTTGTATTGTTTTGTTTTCTTTGTGATGCATATTTCTAAGGCAACTACAAGTTTTATCCACATATAGAACATGTTCAAGTCTGTTTACCAAATCTTGAATGCTGATTATGTGTAAGATACTCTGCTAGGCATTGAGGGTGAGATAGAAAGAAACATGAAAAGCATAGTCTCGTGTGCTCAGGGAGCTTATAGACCATAAGAAAGGACAAGATAAATGTATGGATAACCATGATAGAGACAGAATAGAATTTATTGCTGGAAAGAGATATAAATGAGGTGCTATGAGAATACAAAGGAAATCTCAGCATATACGATGATGGACAAAGGAAAGTCCGTTTCCTTTTCCTCTCTTTTGCTCACTCACTTGGTCACATCTTCAGTGATCATTATACAGATGCCAACCAAATAAAAACTGCCTATCCTTGTTTCCATTCAGTAAACATTTATTAAGTGCCTATTCCTACCAAGAAAGAAAGAAAGAAAGAAAGAAAGAAGGGAGAAAGGGAGGGAGGGAGGGAGGGAGGAAGGAAGGAAAGGAAAGGAAAGGAAAGGAAAGGAAAGGAAAGGAAAGGAAAGGAAAGGAAAGGAAGGAAGGAAGGGAGAGAGAGAGAGAGAGAGAGAGAGAGAGAGAGAGAGAGAAATAAAAAGAAAGAAAGAAAGAAAGAAAGAAAGAAAGAAAGAAAGAAAGAAAGAAAGAAAGAAATATCAGCAGGACATCTCCCCTGGGAAGTCCTGTTGTTATGGTACTTCAAATCTAATGTGTCTACATTAATTTCAATGTTCTTCCCACAAAAAGCTTCCTTTCATCCTAATTTTTTTTTTTGTAATAGTGCCCTCATTCTCCTGTTAAAAATCTTTATTTGGTCATTTCCAACTCTTCATGACCCCATTTTGAGGCTTTCTTGGCAAAGATACTGGAGCAGTTTGCCACTTCCTTCTCCAGCTCATTTTACAGATGAGGAAACTGAGGCAAACAGTGTTGAATAACTTGCCCAGGGTCACAGGTACTAAGTGTCTGAGGCTATATTTGAATTCATGAAGATGAGTCTTCCTGATTCCAAGCCTAGTGATCTCTCAAGTGAGATACCTAGCTGCCCCTTAAAATCTTAACATCTATTTCAAATCTTCGTCTCTCACATTAAAACATTTGTTAAATTCTTTTGTTGTATTTCCATAATACCCCTCTCAGCAGTGCCCATGTCAGGGCCCTAGCCTATGACTCTACTATGTCTTGCTTGGATTATTTTAATATCCTCCTAATTGGTCTCCTTTTTAACACTATTTTTTTTCCTCTTTATTTGATCCTTCGTAGTTTTGCTAAAGTAATCTCCCCTCTTCCCCAACTGATATTTCTAATGTTCAAGTCTGATAACATAACTCTTAAAACATTTACTTGTTTTCTGCTGTGTGTGTGTATGTCTTGTGATTTTATCAATATGG
The DNA here is from genome assembly GCA_028627135.1 of Pseudochirops cupreus. Taxonomy (NCBI): domain Eukaryota; kingdom Metazoa; phylum Chordata; class Mammalia; order Diprotodontia; family Pseudocheiridae; genus Pseudochirops; species Pseudochirops cupreus. Next base: position 136,081,443 of record CM053583.1, read on the forward strand.
GGAGTTTGCAAGGAGAATTTTTTTCCTAATACTTTAGATCAACCTCTGCCATTTAATTTAGATTCTTAGCTGTCTGAGGGCACTTAGAGATTAAATGATTTACTCATTATCTCACAAACTATATGTGTCAGAGGTAGAACTTAGGTGTTTTTGGCTTTAAGACCAGTTGTCTATCCACTATATGACACCTTCACCCTCCCCTCTTCCTCTGCCGTTGATTGTAGAATTTAAAAAAATACATTTTTATGATGGCATTCAGGATCCTATACCATCTGGCTGCAATCTATCTTCTAGACATTACACACTGCCCTTCTTCATGCATAATACAATTAATTAAAACAAGTCACCTTGTCATTCTCTAGCTGATTCCTGTTTTTCCCACATCACTTTTTCTCTGTGTTCCATGCAATGTGATTCTTAGGCTCATAATCTATCTACTGGAATCTTGCTCTGCTCCTGAGGTCTGTGCCTTGTGTCATGCCCTTGTTAAAATATCATTTCATTTTCTCAGCTACAAGTGATGGACAATCATCTTACACAGAATATCAAGATAAGGTCAAATTGGGTATGTGGTTTAAACATAAAGGGTGATACCATAAGCAAATTAGGAAAGCAAGGAATAATTTACCTGTCAGATCTATGGATAAGGGAAGAATTTATGAACAAACAAGATATAGAGAATATTACAAAATGCAAAATGAATAACTTTGATTACATTAAACTAAAAAGCTTTTGCACAAACAAAGCCAATGCAACTAAGATTAGAAGGAAACCAAAAAGCTGGGAAACAATTTTTACCACAAGTGTCTCTGATAAAGGCCTCATTTTTAAAATATATAGAGAACTGAGTCAACTTTATAAGAATAAACATCCTTTTCCAATTGATAAATGGTCAAAGAATATGAACAGATAGTTTTCAGATGAAGAAATTAAAGCTATCTATAGTTGCATGAAAAAAATGCTCTAAATCACCATTGATTAGAGAAATACAAATTAAAACAACTCTGAGGTACCACCTCACACCTATCTGCTTGACTAATAGGACAAAAAGGAAAATTGTAAATGTTGTAGAAGATGTGGGAAAATTGGAACACTAATACATTGTTGGTAGAGTGGAGAAGTGATCCAACTATTCTGGAGAGCAATTTGGAACTATGAAACTGTACATACCCTTTGATCCAGCAATACCACTGCTGGGCTATATCACAAAAAGATCATTAAAAAGGGAAAAGGACCCACATGTACAAAAATATTTATAGAAGCTTGTTTAGTGGTGGCCTAGAATTGGAAATTGAGGGGATGCTCATCAATCAAGAATGTCTGAAAAAGTTGTGCTATATGAATATAATGGAATACTATTGTGCTATAAGAAATGTTGATTATCTGAATTTCAGAAAAAAAAGTATTTCCCAATTACATGTAAATTTTTTTAAAAATAATCTTTTGATTTTAACTTTTGAATTCCAAATTATCTTTCTCTCTCCTTCCTATTCCCCCTCCTAAAAATGGCAAATATTTAGATTTTGATAATACATGTGAAATCATGCAAAACTTTATTTCCATATTAGCAATGTTGCAAAATAAAACAAACACAAAATAAAACAATAAACATAAATGAAGTAAAATTTAAGAAAAATTTTAAAAATGCTTTAATCTGCATTCAGAGCTCATCAGTTTTCTTTCTGGAGATCAAAATAAAAGCAAAAGTAATACCTAATTAAAAGAGAAAAGCAGAGAAAATTCATCTTACCTAAAGAGACCATAAGCAATGAAAGAATATCTGTACTAAACATATATGTACCAAATATTGCTAAATGAATTATAGGCAGAAATAGAGAATAAAACTGTACTAGTGAGGGAAGTCAATGACACTAATAGACTCTTAGAAAAGTTAGATATAATAAGACTTCTAGAGAAAACTGAATAGGAATAGGAAGAAATATACATTTCTCAGCTGTTTCACAAAAATTGACCATGTATTAGGGCATTTAAACCTCACAACTAAATTCAGAAAAGCAAAAAAAAAAAAAGGCAATCTTTTCAGATGATAATGCAATAAAATTACATTTAATAAAGGGTCATGGAATCATAGATTAAAAGTTGATTGGAAACTAAGTAATCTAATTCTAAAAAAATTAGAGGGTCAAAGAACACGTCATAGAAACCCTCAATAATTTCAGTAAAGGGAATGACAAGAATGAGGAAACATTCCAAAATTTGTGGGTACCACCAAGACAATACTTATGGAAAATTTTATATCTCTAATTGTGTACATCAATGAAGGAGAGAAAGAGCAGATCAATAAAATTGAGCATATGACTAAAAAAAGCCTCAAAAAAGAACAAATTAAAAATCCCCAGCTAAACATCAAAATGGAAATCCTAAAAATCAAAGGAGAAATTAATACAACTGAAAGTAAATATATATATATATATGTGTATATATATACATATACATATATATATGTTGAATTAGAAAATAAAACTAGGACTGATTTTCTGAAAGAAAAATAGATAAACCATTACTTAATTTATAGAAAACAGAATTATTAGTATCAAAAATTAAAGGGTGAATGCACTATCAATGAAGACGAAATTAAAGCAATCATTAGAAGTTATTTTGTTCAACTATATGCCAGTAAAACTGGCAATCAAAGTGAAATGTATGGATTTTTATAAAAAAATGTAAAGTATAGAGATTCACAGAAGAGGTAACAGAGTACTTAAATAACAATCTCAGAGGAAGAAATAGAACAAATCATAAATGAGCTTCCTAAGAAAAAAATTCTCAGCGCCAGATCGATAGACCCAGTTCAGTTACCAACCAGCACTATGAGAATCAGCACCCAGGAGCAGGATATCTGAGTCAAACATTCAATGTTTTTGGTTTGTTTGTTTGTTAGTCTGTTGTATAATATACACTCTGCCTCTGAAGATCAGGTAGAAAAGTGACTAGTGTCATAAATCTGCAATTTGGTTTTCTGCTCTTCAAATAGTTCCATTTTATACATGAGTCAAGATGAGGAGTGTGTATAGTAGATAACCAAGGTGGCACACTCATTACCATCACTCAGACTTACAAAGAGATATAAGATATGAGGGATAGGAGGTCACATGTTCTCTTATCAGTATTGATTTGAGTTTTATTAAGATGCAATTCACAGAAATATGGATCTAAAAATTCTTTACCCTAATGAATCAAAGCCCTTTCTTGGTTAACTGATTTTTAATCAGTTCTATAATGTAAAGTCACAAGTGTTTTAACCAATGTGTAATTTAGGTACATGGATACGATTTTTCAGTGAAAATTGCACCTGTACCTTTTTGTAAAATAATTTATTCTTTGGGCAAATGCAGCAGGTAAGTGCAACTAAGCAATACTCTTGTTTTTCTGCTATGCTTAAGCCTGCTTTAGATGTCAAACATGCCTATTATGCTCATGTGAATTGAACTATAGAGCTGAAGAATAGCCTTTTGGGGAAGGGAATGTGCTTAATAGAAACAGCTAAGTGGCTGTGCTTTAACCTGTCAGACAGCAGATTTCATATTCAATTCCAATGGATGGTCTTTATCTGGGTACTAGACTGCATTCCATGCTGCCTGCGGGGATGAGATAGGCTGCCTAAAAGTAGGCTAAGGAACCCCATGGGAACAGCATTCTTCTTAATATACATACCCATGCTTCTCCTTCTGCAAAGAGAGGGGATATACCAAATGGATTGAAATATATTATGAACCATGTATGCAATGATTGCCCAATATGATTTAGATGAGAGTGCTAGGCTCTGAATTGGATTTGGGAATTTCATGTTAACCTGGGATAGTGGTATGTAATTTCTGGGGTGCCAGAAGAGTATTCCCCAAAAACAACTCTCTCAAAAACTATCTATCTATCTATCTATCTATCTATCTATCTATCTATCTATCTATTTATGTCAGCCTAGGAATTTCATAAACCTAAATGAGTCATTTTTCTCCTGATCAAATGCAAAACTCTTAAGAAAAGTAATTCTCAACCAGCAAAGATTTATCCAGTGTCTTTTCTGTTCTAAGCCTTTCACTAGGTATGTTATATTAAAACCTCATCAACCGTTCTTGGCAAAGTATGAAGTGAGCTGATCCTTCCTTCAAGGACATATATAACAGCATTACTGAATTAGTAAGTGTGGCCAGTTTGGAATTCAGGTCTTCCTGGCTCCAGGCCCAGTGCTATGTATTGCATATATGTGTGCATGTATATAAATATAAACACATGTGTTTATATGTATATATGTATGTGTATATGTATGTATATAAATATAAAATCATATGTATACATATATATGTATGCATACAATCATATGTATTCACACACACAACATATGTAACACATATACACAGATATCCATACAGACATGTACACACATAACATATATATATATATACACACACACGTTATATATAAATTAGATATAGGGTAATATGTTTAGTTCTTGAAGATTCATTATAAGTCATCAAATTCAAACTTCTCATTTTGAAAAAGAAGGAATGGAGGCCCAGAGAGGGGTGGCTACTTATTTAATATCACACAGTTCTTGAAGAGTTGGTCAAGTTTCAAACATTCATTGAACTCTGCAGAACTGAATGGGAGCTCAGAGACGATATGGTCCAGGGGTGAGGAACTTGAATCCTTGAGTCCACATGTGGCCTTTTAGGTCCTTGGTTGTGGCCTTTTGACTGAGTCCAATTTTACAGAACAAATCATTTTATGAATGGGAATTTATTCTGTGACCTTGTCTAATTTTACAGATAGGAAACTGAGTTATGAAGACAGAGCTACCTCTAGAGTTTGTGGGGCCCCTGGAAATTTTTTATGGAGTCCCTGACTCTATAAATAATTCAGGTTGAACTGGAGAATGATGAGAAATGGGGATCCACAGAGACAATATATCAGAATGGTAACATTAGGCACAGCTACAGTATATCAGTGGCCAGGGATGCATGATGAGGAAGGCTGATTCTTGATCTAGAAGCATACTGAAAACAAAACAAAACAAAAAACGAACAAACAAAACTCTTAAGCCACTTTATGTGACATCTGCAAAAGTGTAATTTCCATTAACATTATAGGCGATATCTAGACCTTATTGAGTGTCTCAAAGCCAAAAGGAGTAAAGATGATTGCAGGTATCAAAATGGTTACAGAACAAAATGACATCCAAAGGAAAAGAAAAAAGCAATGCTACCTGCAAATCTGAAAGGATAATTCAATTGTGATAAAGGGTTTGAGTATGTTTCTGACCATATAATTGATAGTTAAACTCAGATCTTACTGAATGTGGACAGCCCTCTCTAAAATAAAGAAAGAAAAGTGAAAACGGACAAAACAACTCTCAGGACCAACTGGTTTTTCAGCTTAAAAAGAAATGAATTTGCTTTGCCTGCTAATTCTGCAAGACTTCTCAAAAAAGTAATTTATTTCTTTTCTTTCTTTTGCCAATTCAGCTTTTAAAAAACTTAATATCCAGATACATACCTCAACTTCTCCCCTAAACCATATCATTTATTGTTTTTTATAAGGTGTCTAGAACCTTCAAAGACATAGCAGGTAAAGGGGAAGCTCTAGTAAGGTTTAACGGAAAGAATATCATTACACTAGGAGTCAGGAGACATGTGTTAAATCTAGTTCTGCAAAGAATTTCCTCTGTGATCTTCTGGTCCTTTTTCTTCTCTGCATCTCAGTTTCTTCATCTACAAAATCCTGATGCTGTAATAGATAATCCTTAAATGTCCCTTCCAGCTCAATTATTCTATGATTATATGAATAGATTTTCTGAGAAAAGGATGGGGTCAGATGATTATAGATTTAGCTTCCCAGAACTGGAAGAGATCTTAAAGGTCATCTAATATCACACCCTCCTTTTTACAAAATAGAATTTGTTATCTTTTCCTCTAAACTCACCCCTCTGTTATACTTTCCTATTGTTAAGAGCACTATCATTGTTTCTATTACTCAAGTTCCCATCATGGAAGTCATCCTGCCCTCATCCTTCATATCCAACCAGTTGCCAAATTCTGTTGATTGTACGTCAGCTTCTCTTGTGTCTATCCCCTTGTTTCTACACAGTATCTCATCACCTCTTGCCAGGATTACTGCAGTAGCCTCTTAATCTAGCTCTTCCCTTCTCCATTCTAACCTCCATACAGCCCCTAAACTGGTGTTTCTCAAACGCAGACCTGCCTATGTCATTTTTTCTTCAAGAAGTTTGCCATTGCCTTTAAGATCAAATGCAAAATCTCCTCTTTAATATTTGAAGTCCTTCATGGTTTGCTTCAGGACTATCTTTTCAGACACACTTGCTCTCTCCCATGACTGGTTCCCTCCTCCTCATAATAGTCACTTTGTACCCTTCCAGCCTCACCTCTAATGGCACCTCTTACAAGAAGCCGTTCCTGTTTTCCTAGTTCTTAGTCACACTCTTAATCATTGTGCATTTATGTTGTATGCAACCCTTCTTTACTTGTCTCTGGACACTTGGCATTTCCCTAGCAAAATGTAAGCTCTCTGAGGAAAATAATTGTCTCATTTTTATATGAATACTCCCAGTATTTAGAGCAGTACCTGACACGGAGAAAGCTATGAATAAATACTTACTGATTAGGAATTGACACCACAAGTATAAAGGTATAATCCCTGCCCTCATTGAACTTATCAGTTATGACCTATCCACAAATAAGTATAATTCAGAGTAGGTTATGATGAGTACAAGATCGAGACACAAAGAACTTGAGAAAAATTTTAGTGGAAGAGAACTTATAGTGGGGGGGTAAGGGTGGCTCCTAAGCTAAACATACAGGACAAGTAAAGGTTTTTGTCATTTTCTTTTTTTTTTTTGCTTTTTTTTGGGGTGAGAGGGCAATTGGGGTTAAGTGACTTGCCCAAGGTCACACAGCTAGTTTTTGTGTTAAGTGTCTGAGGCCGGATTTGAACTCAGGTCCTCCTGACTCTAGGGCTGGTGCTCTATTCCCTACACCACCTAGCCGCCCCAGTTTTTGTCATTTTCATATGAAAAGGGAGTGCACTCCAGACTCAGGGAACAGACTATACAAGTGTACAGAGGCAAAAGATACCAACGGTTGGAGTCTGGAGAATAGCTCTTAGGTCTGATTGGCTGGAATTTAATTATATAAATCTAGCAATGCAAAAAAAAAAGATTAATAGTAGCAATGCACATTTTCAATCAAAGTGTGGGATGAAATAACTCTACCAAATAAAACATGTTAAAAATGACTAAAACATAGGAGAGGCAGTGTGGCATAGTAAATAGAAATCTGACCTTAGAGCTGAAAAGACTTGGGGTTTAAGTCCTGCTTCTGACAAATGCAGGCTATACAGCCCAAGTCATTCTCTCAGTGTTCTTGGCATCTTTCAGAGTCTATAAATTGCAGAAAAAGTGCAGGCCTGCATTGAAAGAAGTGCTTTTCTCACCTTGGAGCTTCCTATACCAAAGAACTCTTAGGTTCAGTCCTATGTTGATAGTCCTAAAAATGCCCTTCCCTTCCCTTCCCTTCCCTTCCCTTTCCTTTCCTTCCCTTCCCTTCCCTTCCCTTCCCTTCCTTTTCTCTCATTCTCTCCCCCCTCTCTGTTTCTTCCTGCCTTCCTTTCTCTCTTTTGCCTTGTTTTATCTCCTTTTTGCATATGTTCTGTTATACACTCTTTTGATCCTAAAAATCCTGTCCTAAAAATGATACTGATTAATCTAAAAACATTTACTGACTTATGATCTGTTATTGATTACTGTCTTGTGTATTATTCAATAAAGCTGCTTAAAAATTAAGATTTGTATGAATAAAAATAGCTGAAAAATTAATTACTAACCAAATATTATTATGCTTTCCCTATCTGCCAAGACATGCATTTTTAATAAAAAGTATATTTAATCACAGTATTCTTACAGAAAAAAAATTGAGTGCAAAAAAGTTTTCATATCAATAAAATATTTTGCAATTGTGTATTTCATTTTATCTCCTTTTTAATGTCTATAGTGTGTATATGTCATAATGTAACATTTTAATATGGTTGTATTAGTATACAATTTATGAAAAAACAAAGAAATCAGTTATAGCAGTATACTGTCAAAATAGTTTGGAAAAAACTAGCCTACAGCCTACAGAGTGATTACATGACTTGGTCTTGGCTACATGACTGGTATGTATCAGGAGTCAACCTACTATAAGGCAGGTTGCCTCTAGATAGCTCCTAATACTGAATGAAAATATACCTCCTTGCACATTATACTCACTATTTCTCGTTCCCCTTGTCCTTCCCTCCAAAAGCAAAAGGAAATGAAAAAAGTATATTTCCTAATCTAAATTTACTATTTCTGAGGTTCAAATATAATTAGTGAAATATTTAGTCTGGGAGACACAGTTGATAGAGTGCTGGATTTGGAATGCCCAATGGGAGACAGGAGGAAGAAGAAGATTCAGTAAAGAAAAATAGTTGAAGTAGAAAGTGGAAACATTAGACTGAGTGGGAGTCAATGAAGAAGAGAAATATCAAAAGCAAAGGGGTGTTATCAGCATAATATCCTTGGAGCTTATTCCATGGGGAAATAACTTACTTTACAGCCATAAGGATTTTACTTTCATTTCACGCTGCTTCATTTAATTCAATTCAGTTCTATAAGCATTTATTACTATTGTTATTCTTTCTAGAACTACATCAAATAATAACAGGTGAAGGTGTCAACTGTGTATTTATCGGAAAAGCTTCTGTTACATTCACATAGAATGTGATGTTTGCTTTTCACTTTGGATACTTTTCAATGATATTCCAAAAAAGGTCCCCCTATTCCTTTACCATGTCAGGCTTTTTAGTATAAGTGATTGCTATGCTTTGTCAGTCTTTTTTTTGCATCTATTAGATAACCAAATAGTTTGGGATGATTGTTTTAATATCAGTAATTATTTTAACTTCCTAATGTTGAAATATCTTACATCCTCTATATAAATCCACCTTGACTGTAATGAATAATTTTCTGGACAATTTCCTGTATTTTTATTTGACATGATTTTACTGTAAATTCTTAAATCAATATTCATTAACTATATTGGTCTATAGTTGTCCTCTGCTTTATCCTTTCATGGTTTTGGAATTAATACTATATTTGTTGTATTAAAAGGGTTCAATAGAGTCCTGTCTTTCTTAATATTTTATAATAAAATGTGTAGTATAGGTAGCAACAGTTTCTTTTAAAAGTTTTTTTTAGAATTATTTTGTAAATTTAAGGACTAGAAGTTCATCTACCTTTCACCTCCCTTTGGCATGTCCTTAACATCTAATTCTATTTCCTTTTAGGAGGTCTGATTATTGAAGATCTCTAGCTAGTGTTCTGTTAGTACATCAACAAGCATTTATTAAAGTTCCAGACATTTTTTTCTGCACGTGGGGACATGAAGACAAAAGTTAAATCACTCCCTATCTTAAATGAGCTTACATTCTACTGGGAGGAAGCTTATCGTCTTCTGAAATAGTTGCATCTTGAAGGGACCCCTACAATCTTAATTAATCAATAAAACATAGATTAGGTGACTATTAATGGAGAGAAATTATATTAGACACTGGGGATTCAAACACAAACAAAACAATCTCTGCCCTCAAGAAATTTTTATTATAAAAAGGGCACAATGTATAGAAATACAGGCATATTAAAACATATAAAAATATGTAAAGTAACCTTGGAGAATATAGTACCAACAACTGAAGGAAAGAAGAAAAGGAGAATGAGAAAAATGCAGTACGTTATGAACATTGATAAAATTGCTACTTTGAAATGCCATACTCAGAATTATTGCTTTGAGTATTATGCCTAAAATGTCTAGGTTAGAAGAAATGATTTTTTAAAAATTAATCTAAAATTTCCTTCAAGATGCTCCTTCATGCTCCTGCATCACCAATATCTGATCTTCCACCCAGTTTACTTAGACTTCCTCCATTCAGGTAATTCTCAACTACACACACAGAATTCCTAGCTGTGATGGCATTTAACATCAAGTGCAAGCTTAATTTGATGGAAATGAAAAATAAATAAAGACAATATATTCCTGGAAGATGCATAGACACATGCACAAGTGAACACTCACAGGCATGTGCAAGAACACATACACAATGTGTTCAACTTGCTGAAGGGGAAGAAAAGTCATAAAAAGGGAACAGGGACCTGAATGAAAGGAATCTGTTAGCCAGCACTTCCAAGAAATAAAACAAAACATGTATATTTTATAACCTCATCCTAACATTGCTAAGGAAAGCAGAAAATTAAACAATTCCCCACAGATGGAGTCTGTCTGATAATACTAGTTTAATAATTTAAAACAAATCTTTTATCTTTCTTCCCTCCCCTCCCCTCCC
>CM053583.1:136092334-136122682 GCA_028627135.1 Pseudochirops cupreus
TTCTTCCTGCCCTTCCTTCCTTCTCTCTTTTGCCTTTTATTATCTCCTTTTTGCATATGTTCTGTTATACACTCTTTTGATCAGGAAATTCAAGAAAGAGAAAAGGAAGAATTACATAGGAACTATTTGGTAAGACTATCAACATAGACCGGATATTGAGATGCTTGATTTCAATCATTTCATCATCACATCCTGTATCTGAAATCCATGAGAAACTATCAAGGTACTTAGTTTAACATTCAAACAGGGCAGCTCTTTTGAAAATGTCCAGACAAGAAAAGGAATGGGAAACCTTGTGAAATTTTCCAGAACAAATGCCCCCATTTACTTGATTTTACATTTTGTCATTTTCTGGATCACTTGGAAAACTGGGCACCTAAATGTAAATTTTTCGTGCATGAGACTTTATGCACGCAAATCCTATTATTGAAGAATGAGGTCTATGCAACCCATTAAAAAAAAAGCGTCCCCTATGGCCTGAACTGAATTTTGTCACATGAATTTTAGCCTGATGAATGGCACTAATGTTGGCCTTGCCCCAAATTCTGACAGCAAGTTTTGGTGCTGGCTGGGTGGGATTTTATTTTTCATAAAATCCCTTATCACATTAGTAGTTGCTTTAATCTCTTATCCAATTCGATGGTTTGCTATTAATCTAAGCCATTCTCCTCAAGATTGCAGCTGTGAATAATGGGCTATAATGATGTATGTCTCATGATGTTTTTACAAATGTCTTTTCTTTTGATCTAATATTTGATAATACTTATCTTTACCTTACTCAAATCTGGTACACACATGTAGGACTCAAAATTTTTGAAATCAAAAGAAAGCTATGCTCTGTAGACCTAAATGTAAGTTACTTCACCTGTCACATACACTATACACATACTTTTTAAAGTTCTGCATATAACTGCTTTTCCCAAAGTGGGCGATATTTTGGAGACCACTAATTTATAAGACAGGGGGTATGGATTCTGGGTTTTTTTTCTAGAACTCTTCTGGATTTGGTGGGATAGTTTAGGAAAAATATTTTGCCTGTCATGCCTCTGTAAAATGAAATTACCTCCCACCTCACTCTCCCTCAAAATATAATTCCTCCCTAGATGTGCTTGTCAAAAGAAAATCTCATATAGATAGACAGATAGATACAAACATATATGCAAATTCTCTTTTTGATGAATATAATTTTCTCATATGGTTCTGTCTAATTATGGAACTTTTACATCCCAGTAGATGTTCCATTGTAACTATGTTTTGTTGCTCTGTTTTGGATAAATTCTATTAAATGAATACTCCTGCAAAGCCCATCTGTTAATAGGATCATAGTTTTAGAGGTAGAAGGGTTCTCAAAGATCTTTTCATCTAGCCTTCTCATTTGACAGATGAGGAAACAGAGACCCAGTAAATTTAAATGACTTTCCCAATATCACACAGATAACAAGTAGCAAGCCTAGAATTCAGACCCAACTCCTCTGAGTTTCCATTCATTTCTTGAATAAGCTTCCTTCTCTCCTCTTACACAACCACCACTCTGGTGTGGTCTCTTATCACATCACTCCTGAACTATTGCAATCACTTTTTGGTTTGTCTCCATGCTCTAAATCTCTCCCCACTCTAGTCCACCCTCCACTCAGCTGCCAAACTAATCTTCATAACGTGCAGATCTGACCATGTCACCTCTATTCAATAAAAGTCAATGCTCCCTATCACCTCTAGGATGGAAGATCAAATCCTCTCTTTGATATTCAAAGTACCTTCTGACTCATCTTATAGCTGCTTGTCCCTCCTAACTTACCCTGAGATGCAGTGAAGCTGGCCACAGTACTGTTCCTCAAAGGAGGTACTCCTCCGTACTGTGTGCATTTTCACTGGCACTTATAATTCCTGTAACATGCTCCTCTTGTTATCTCTAGTTTCTGCCTTATCTGGCTTCCTTCAAGCCACAGATACAATCCTCTAATAAGAAACCTCTGACAATCCCTTTTAATGCTAGTGCCTTCTCTGTTATTCTCTCCAATTTAGCGATAACAAAAAACAAAATCTATCTATCTGTCTATCTGTCTATCTGTCTCTCTCTCTCTCTCTCTCTCTCTCTCTCTCTCTCTCTCTCTCTCTCTATCTATCTATCATCTATCTTTTTGTCTGTCTGTCTGCCTGCCTGGCTGTCAGTCTGTATCTATCTATCTGTCTGTCTGTCTGTCTACACATACATACACACATATACATGCACACATACATACATGCATACATACAGATTGATATAGCTATATAGTTTGTTCATAGTTGTTTGCATGTCCTCTCTCCCGCTGGCCTCTGGCCCCTTTGAGATAAGAGACTGTCTTTAGCACAGTGCCTTGTACGTGGTAGGCACTCAACAAATGCTTGTTGACCTGAGTTGACTCTGAGTCTAATTCTTGACCTTTTGTCAATGCACTATGCTACTCACAAACTTTTGTCTATGTAGCCCACACAGTATGAGAGAGAGAGTGTATAGAAAAAGATATACAGGCACCGGGGTATAGAAATCCATCTTGCCTTACTAGAAAGTTAGGGGGAGCGGGATGAGAAGGATATAATAAGGAACAGATTTGGGAACAGGGTATTTAGAAGGCTAGCTATTTTGGGGTGGGAGTAGGGGAAAGATGGGGAGAAAAACTTATAACTCAAAATCTTGTGGAAATGAATGTTGAAAACTATAAATAAATTGGAAAAAATAGGAAAATAAATAAAAAAATATGAAGGACAAAAACCAAATTACTAGTATCAAAAACGAAAAGGGTGAATATATCACCAATGAAGATGAAATTAAAGAAATTATTAGGAGTTATTTTGACCAATTAGATGCCAGCAAAACTGACAATCTAACTGAAATTGATGAATCTTTATATATACTCCCTAAGAAAAAACTCCAGGATTAGGTCAATTTCAAAGCAAATTTTACAAAATATTTAAGGAACGATTAATCTCAACAATGAAAAGACTTTGAAAAAATAGGTAAAGGAATCCTACAAAATTCATTTTACAACATAAATATGGTTTTGCTACCTAAACCAGGGAGAGAGAGAAAGAGAGAAAGACAGAGAGAGAAAGAGAGAGAGAGAGAGAGAGAGAGAGAGAGAGAGAGAGAGAGAGAGAGAGAGAGAGGGAGCAATAAGCCAATTCACTTAATGAATATTGATGCAAAAAAGGAATTAAAATAGTATCAGCAACATTACAGCAATGTATCATGAAGATAACGTACTATCACCAGGTAGGATTTGTACCAGAAAGGCAGGGCTGGTTCAATAGTAGATAAATTATAAGCATATTTGACCATCTAAATAGCAAAACAGCAAAAATCATGCAGTTATATCAATCAATAGAGAAAAGACCTGTGACAAAATACAAAACTCATTCCTATTAAAAACGTGAGAAATGTAGGAATAAATGGAGCCTATTGTAAAATGATAAGAAGTATCTATCTAAAATCAAGAGCAAGCATTGTCTGCAACGGGAATAAACTTGATGCCTTCCCAATAAAATCAGGAGTGAACCAAGAATGTCCATTATCACCACTGTTATTCAATATTGTACTAGAAATGCTAGATATAGCAATAAGACAAGAAGAAATTGAAGAAATAAAAATAGACAAGGAAGAAATAAAACTAGTTACTCTTTAAAGATGAGATGATGGTATACTTAGAGAACCATAAAGAATCAAATAAAAAAAATGTGAACTGATTAAAAATTTCAGCAAAGTTGCAAGATATGAAATAAACCCACACAAATCATCAACATTTCTACATATTATCCACAAAACTGAGGAGCAAGAAATAGAGAAATTCCATTTAAAATAGCTTCAGACAATACAAATATTTGGGAGTCTCCCTGGCATGATAAATTCAAAGATTATATGAATATGATTATAAAAACACTTTTTAATATAGATAAAGACAGTTTTAAGTGACTGGAGAAATATTGATCACTAATAGGTAGTTCAAATCAACATAACAAAAATTCTAATTCTACCTGAGTTAATTACTTATTCAATGCCATACCAATCAAACTATCAAAGAATTAATTTATAGAGCTAGGAAAAATAATAGTAAAATTCATTTGGAAAAACAAAAGTCCAAAATATCAAAGGAATCATTGAAAAACATGTTAAAGACAGGGGCCTAGCAGTTCCAGATTTCAAACTATATTACAAAGTATAATCATCACAACAGTCTGGTATTGGATAGGAAATACAGTGGTGGATCAGTGAATATAATAGGTACACAGTACACAGTAGTAAATGACCCTAGTAATTTAGTGTTTGAGAAATACAAAGATCCAAGATTTGGAGGCAAGAGCCCAATATTTGACAAAAAGTGCTGGGAAAACTAGAAAACAGTTTGGTATAAACTAGGCACAGACCAATATTTCACATAATATACCAAGATGAAGTCAAAATGGTTAAAAGATTTAGACATAAAGAGTGACACCATAAGCAAATTATGGAGGCATGGAATAGTTTACCCGTCAGATCTATGGGTAAAAGCAAATTTTGTTACCTGACAAGAGATAGAAATGATCACAGGAAGTAAAACAGATAATTCCAACTACACGAAATTAAAAAGCTTTTACACAAACTAACAATCCAGTCAAAATCAGAAGGAAAACAGGAATCTGGGAGGGGGTGGGGTGAAGTGGGGAGATTTATGGCAAGTTTCTCTGATAAAGCCTCATTTCTCACATATACAGGCAATTGAACCAAACTTATAAAACATAAGAATCGTTCTTCAGTTGATAAGTGGTCAAAGGATATGAAGAGACAGTTTTCAGAAGAAGAAATCAAAATTATCAATAGGCACATGAAAAAAGGCTCTAAACCACTACTGATTAGAGACATGCAAATTAAAACAACTCTGAAGTTCCACCTTGGACCTATTAGATTGGTTAACATAATAGAAAAGGAAAATGGCAAATACTGGAGGGGATATGGAAAAAATTAGGACACTGATACATTGTTGCTGGAGTTGTGAATTAGTCCAAACAAATTGTATGGAGGACAATTTGGAACTACATTCGAAAAATGCATAATTGTGCATATCTTTTGATGCATAAATATCGCTACTGAGTTTCTATCCAAAGAGATCAAAGAAAAGGGAAACAAACCTATTTGTATAAAATATATTTTTAGTAGCTCTTTTTGTGGTGCAAAGAATTGGAAATCAAGAGGATATCCATCAATTGAGGAGTAACTGAAAAAGTTATGGAATATGATTGTGATGAAATGTTATTATGCTATAAGAAATGACAAGCAGGATGGTTTCAGAAAAACTTGGGAAGATTTATATGAACTGTTGCAAAGTGATGTGGGGAGAACCAGGAGACCTTTATAAACATTAATGGCAATGTTGTGAAGACATCAGTTTTAATAGACTTAGTTATTGTTATCAAAACAATGATCCAAGATAATTCCAAAAGACCCATGATGAAAAATGTTATTCACCTCCAGAGAGAGAACTGATGAACTTCAAATGAAGATTTAGTAATATCTTTTTACTGTCTTTAGTTTTATTTTTTTTGTCTGTTTTCTTTTGCAGCACAGCTAACATGGAAATATGTTTTGCATGACTTCACATGAATAATCAATATTAAATTGCTTAACTTCATAAGGGGGAGAAACACAAGAGGGAGGAAGTGAATTTGAAACTCAAAATACACACACATATGCATATGTGTTATACATAAACATTTTACATGTATTTGAGAAGTATTTATTCAAAATAAATGAAAACATATTTAAAAAAAATTATACTTCTGAATCTCATCTTGTAGTATTTTTTAAAATTTATTTTTCTTCCAATGATTGCTGTGATATTTCATGATGTTTCTGAAAGACCCTTAAATAGTACATTTCTCTGTGTGGAATAGAGGTTTGTTCTTGTTTCTGATAAGCCTCTGTGAAACTGCAGTTCTTTTAGCTCACTGGGGAAGAGAAACAATTTTTTCCCTTTTCACTATGTGACTGATCAAACTAAGATCCCCCTGAGTTTTCCTTCGAATGTAGGGTTCCAATGAACCTGAAAATTTAAAATAACCTTCCATGAAGCCTGCCAAATTCTATCTCCTTGTGACTGAAGACATCACTCCCTCCCTTGATGCCACGAACACTGATTTCTTTTTTTTTCCTTTTCCTTTCTTTTTGTTTTACCATTGGGGTTACCATTTTCCAAAGGAGTAACAATGCCCAGTGGTTCTCAGAGGGGCCCTGGTGAGAGAGGAAGAGAGAAAGACAGACAGAGCCAGAAACAGAGCCAGAGCCAGAGACAGACAGATAGAGACAGAGAAACAGACAGAGACAGAAACAGAGACAGAGAGAGAGAGAGAGACAGAGAGACTGAGACAGAGACAGACACTTAGTTTAACATAAAATCAAAATTGTTTAGGTTACTTTGTGTGTCCACTTGAGACAACCATGTTAAATATGAATAGATATCGTATGATATAAACTTCCATGTAAGTTTTCTGTGAGGTAAAAGCACTACTTTCATCTTAATTTTAAAATATAAAAGGGAGGGGAATAGTTTAGGTGCTATCTTTTGCAGAAGGGCCTTTCCTACCCCTCCTCCCTCTGCTAATTATTGGTGCTCTCAATCCCACCCACCAAAATATATTCTGTAATGTTTATATCATATATCTATGTACTTAAAGGTATTGTTCTTCCTAGAATAAAGGAAGTTTCATGAGGGCAGGGAGTGTTCCAGAGTGTTTTTCTTTCCCCAACACTGAGTACAGATCCTGATACATAACAATCATATTGATATTAACACTAATGAGGCAGCTAGGGGTGTAGTGTTTAGCATTCTGGACCTGTAATAGGGAAGACTCATCTTCCTGAGTTCAAATTCAGTGTCAGACACTTAGTTAGCTATTACACCACAGACAAGTCACTTAACCCTGTTTACCTCAGTTTCCTCACTTGTAAAATGAGCTGGAGAAGGAAATGGCAAAAACTGCTCTAGTTTTTTTGCCAAGAAAACGCCAAATTGGGTCATGAAGAGTCAGACACAACTGAAAGAACTAAACAAAATGCTAACAGCCTCTGTTTATATAAGGTTTTATGATCTGCAATCACCACACACACACACACACACACACACACACACACAATCACACACACACACAATCACACACACCCTAACCCCCCCAACCAAACACAGATTTTGTTTGCTCCTCACAACAGCCCTGTGAGCTGGTGGACTTCAATGGATGCTCACTGAATTGAATTGCATAAAGAAGGTCTCAGTATTTTTCTCTCCTCTCAGAAATCACCCATCGGTTTGCTTGCTGGCTTGCCTGTTTGTTTTGAATTTCGGTAGATTTGGTGAAAATGCAGCCTCTCACTTGTGATTTCATTACAGCTTTGTACATCATCCTTCTCTTCTGTCTGTCTTTAAGATGTTAAGGATTTACTCTAGCTGTTATTCTTCCTCCAAAAAAAAATGTGTGTATACACATACATACATATATACACATATATATTTTAAGCCCTCCAGGGGAAAAAACAAACACAAAACAAAAGCACAATAAACAGAAACAATAGAGAAAGAAAATGCTCTAACTCTTCCCAGAGTATCTCTCTTTGCTACTTTGCATGTTGGTGTGTATGAGGTCATCTGGAGAACTGAGCACCTAAATTTAAATTTCTAGTGCACGAGGGTTTATGCACACAAATCCCATTACCAGGTAATGGGATTTGTGTGTGTATCTGAAGTGCCCCATTTGGAGAATTCACCCCCTGCTAGCCCAGACGAATGTGTCCCGTGAATGGTGAATGCAAATGTAAATGAATAGTCTCACTGTTGGTGTTCTCCTTGCTCTTCCCTCATGGGATCTCACCATAAATTGGAAGGGATGCTGGCAACCGTATCTGTTAATGTCTCTGGCTGAGACTATAGAGAAATAACATCTATATTGCCTCTTTTGAGCCTTCAAAAACTGGCTTCAAGTTTTCTAAAGAGTGGCTTTCTTAATTCCCTTACAAAAAAAGTGGAGTGAAGCTTGGAAGCATTAGCAGTTACTGTTTGTTGAGTTTTGTTGAAGGCTTCTTGGTTTGTGTCGCAGGTGAATGGACAGCCCTGCAGTGGTTGTGTAGCTAAGCCTCTCTATGTTTTGGAGACACAGGGTAGAAGGTCTATTTATAACTGGTATGGATTTCGGAACTTATAAAACATGAAGTTTGTAATTTAATAGTCTCTAAAATGTGATGGAAATGGGAGGATTGATAGAGCTTAAAGTCAGGAAGATGTGGATTCAGCTAGTGATGCTGAAACACACTGTTTATGTGATAGCTAGTCGCTTGACCCACTACCACCATGTGGAACTCTCTGAGAAGACCAATTACAGGCTAATTGCATATCTGCATAGTTGGAAGGAATTTACATACAGGGACCCCTTCTAAGGGGGAAGGGTATTCTCTAATTCATTTAATTATGCAATATTGTATATTAGAGCTATTTATAAATATGTATTAAAATAGTGATCCTAGCCCACTAAGTAGATTTTCTGGAGAACTTTTAGTTGCATAAGAATGAGTGACCTACATGATGAGAAAGTATGAGTTAAGATCTGTACCACTGGAGGCCATCATGGATGAACCCATGGAAAAGCTGAAGCCTAGTCACTGGTGTTGGTGTCTTTTTACCCTCTTATACTATGATATCCTGAAGGGCAAAGTTATGGTTTATATGATAGAGTATTAGATTAGGATTTAGGAAGATCTTGTTCAAAACCTGGCTCTGACATTTATTTATTTGGATGCTATCAATGGGAAAGGGACAATATAAAAAGTCAAGATGATTAGTATAGAATAATACCTACAAATAGTCAAATCTAGGTGGAGTAAAATTCTCTACCATTTAAAAAAAATAAGATTAAGATCCTTAAATGCCAGGAAGTTAAACACAATTCAATGTCACCCTAGTAGGCTTTGGTCATAGAGACTGACTATTTATAGCTTCAGCAGCAACATCAGACATGTGTTTTTATGATCAGAACCCAATCAGTCCCTTTCCAAGGCAAGGAAGGCCAGAAATTTGAAGATGAGAATGGTGCTGGAAAGAGAGTTTTGCCTTTGGTTGTAATACTGAGTCTGCTCAGCAAGGAAATTACTCAGAGGTGATTTAATAATATTCCATCATTTTCTACCAGTGCTGTGGGCTATTAATCACCCAGGGTGACTGCTGAGTATTTTGCAAATGAATGTTCGAAATTAAATAACTTAATGAACAGTCCACAAAGTAAAATGTACCTCTTAGATGCTCTTTTGAGAAAAGCAAACAAACAAAGCAATCCACTCCATTACCATTGGCTCATCATAGACTCAGAGCTCATCTTAGATCTTAGAAACCATTTAGTCCAATGACTCATTTTTCAGAGGAGAAAGCTAAAATTTAATGCATCTGACTCAAAAGCCAACCTACCTTCCTACTGTACCATGCTGCATCATACTTAATAAATCTGACCCAAATAAATAATACAGCTCTAATTTTTTCCCTTAGAACACATACACACATATGAGTGCATGCAAATACACAAGATACACACACTATGATCACTGTGAGTTAAACTTCTTGGTTAATGCTATCACTTCAATTTGGACTCAGTGAAAGGATCCTTATTGTGCAGAAGGACCTGTACCCATTGGCCCAAATAATCTTTAGATGGTTTTTGCATTACTGAAATTTGCATAGGTATAGAAATATATTAAAACTATTTAATTCCAGAAAAAGTAGAAAAGGTTGGTGCTTTTGCCTAAGAATTAAAGTTACAGGTCACACATTGATTTTTATGCAAGTCTATTTTTGCTCCCGTGGTTGAACCACATAAACAAAATGGTTTGTTCCACTTGAGTACTTTTTTTTTCCTTTTGCCTTATTAGGTATGAATGAATAGCCATTTTGAATATCCTTCCTTTTCTTTTATTGCATTTATTATACCTTCTATATCACCAGGTTTTTCTCTTTCCCATTCTGGGTAAAATCACAAATTAATAAGAAATATTTGCCTCTTCATCAGGAAAGTTAATATGATTTGGGATTGGACTGTCTTTTGAAGGAAATGACAATGCTCAGATGTAGAAAACAGTGTGTTTTGTTTTTGGAGCAAACTCCACAAAATATGATCTGGGCAGTCAGTACTTAAATTTCTCCCAAATCAAATTTGTAAAAATAAATTCAATCAGGAGAGTAAAGCAAAAACCCTTAGTTATTGACTGCTGTAGACATAGGCCAATGCACGTAGCAATGTAGTTCTGCACAGAGAAGCAAAGGGAAATGCCAACCACAGTACAATAGCCAGGGAGAAAAAAAGTACAGGTCGTCTTAAGACTTCTTATTTGTACTAATTATTCTTGTAAATTGAATTCTTCTGTGATTAGATAACAGAATAGAAATTTTTAATTTCTTAAAAAATGTTTTAAATTGTTCTTTTTTTTCTTTTTAAATTAAACTGAAACGCCAGAACACAAATACAGAAGGGGAAAAAGAAACAAAACTGTATCATAAATGTAAATATGGGAACTTAAATACAAAGTTAGAAAAAAAGCATGTCGTATGCATGGCAGAACGTGAGAGGGTTCTAAATATAGAACAATAAATTTTCATTTCAAGAAAGCCTGCATGATAAATAATACTTGTTGTGTTGAGAATTGGCTATCTTGACTTTAATTCTTTGTGAATTTTCTTTTGTTTTCTGCTGTGCACTTTTTTACTTTGTTCTTTTTTTCCCTGCCACCAAATCTCCTGAAGGCTACAATAAAGTTTAGATGTGTTTCTCTATAGCTATAAATATATACATACATATACATATACATACACACATTATATATATGTGTGTATACACACACACACACATACATACATGTACATATATAGACATATACTTTCCCAAACACATTCTACTCCTGATCTTAGTTTTTATGCTTGTACATATCATTTATTTTCTATCCCTCCTACCTGCTCTACCCACTATGTTGCCATCCTATAGCTTGCATACCCCCTGCAATGCCAAGCAAAAGCAACTTCCAAGGTTCGGACTACCAGCATAGCAAACCCCATTTATTCAGCAAACATTCACAGAACAGAGAAAGTCAAAATACAGTGTAACTGGTTCATTTAGGAAGTAAGTGCTCAATTCAATTGCAAAGTATCAAGGTCCAAGTATCCCATCCCTGGCCAGTATATTAGTTAAAGTAGCCCACTCCTGGGCAGTACATTTAGTCAGTCAACAAAGTCTCTCCTCTCAGATGGAGATTAGTCTCCAATCATAAACAAAGTACATTGATTTGGTCAATCATAGAGTGCAAAAACTCAAAGGCTTCCCACCCCTGAATCTCAAAAGGGGCAGGAGAGCACAAAAGGCCATCTACCCTTAAGTTACAACAAGGTTAAGATACCATCTCAGCATTGAATACCCAAGGAAACGCCCTTCTTTGCAAACCCTCAGCAATCTCAGCTCCTGGGGAGACAAGGCTCAACAAAGCCATAGCCAGTGTCCTCATCAAGTCACTCTCTGCCTGTAGAACATTCCCAGAACCCCTGAAAACATCAGCAAGGCCCTCTTCTGGGATTTCTGTGAAGGTACCACAAGAAAATTCTCCTTCAGGATTTCTGAACCAACAGCCAGGTTCCAGGACCTCTACAACAGCAGCACTGTCCTTCACCATCAGGTGAATCTGGCAAAACAACATCAAAACAGACAGACAAAATACCGGCGTCACAGCCGTGCCTCCTCAGTTCTTAGCAGCTCTGGGTGGCAGTTCTCAAAAGTCCTGGGCAGCTCCAACGGGCTCTCAACAGTCTTTCTCTCAGCAACTCAGGCTCCACAATACTGGATACTGCTCTCCCAAAGTCCTGCTGGCCTTCTCTAGGCTTGGGCCTCTCTCCCAATTCACAGTTTCTCTCATTTCAGCCCTCTCTCTTCATGTCAACAAGTCCATCCCACAAGTGGGATTCACAAGCTCTGGGTTTTAACACTCAACCCAAAAACCAAGCCAATACAGGGGCATCTCCAAATTCTATTACCATTATACCCCGCTCCAAGGATCCCTCTCCTATCCTCTCATTCCCATAAATCTAAACACTCTTCTATGCACTCTTTTTAACTACTCCCTTGCCCCTCCTCTAAAGATCCTTCCCTTGTCCTCTGCCCCCTCCCTATACCTCTACCACTTTATTTCTTATGAATTTAGAAGACTTTCATATTCTTCTAAGTATGTTTATATCTCTATAGATTACTCTTAAACTCATGCCTGATAAAAGTAGGTTAACAGAACTATGAACTTTCCTCCCCCCATCTAATTCCTCTGTATCTTTTCTTCCTCTTGCACCTCATTTGTATAAAATAATTACTCTTTCTAGCTGTTCCTAAATGATTTTTTTAAAAATTAATATCATACTCAGTTTACCCCAGTCTTTCTTAAGGGCTACCCAATTATTAATAAGAATCTTAGACATATGTTTCACATTGTGTGTGTGTGTGTGTGTACATAAACAGTATGTCCTTATGAATCTCTTAGAAATCAGTCTTTGGGATGTACCTCATATTTCTCTTAGTTTTTGCATGTCAGATCCTCTACTGAGTTCTGGATTTTTTTAAACAAAATCTTGAAAATTAGATTTTATAATTTTTTTTTCCATCAGGATAATACTTAACATTTCAGGGTATGGTATTTTCAGTCAGAGTCCCAGTTCTTTTGTTCTTTGATATATTATGTTCCAAGACCTGCAGTCCTTTAGTGTCTGTTACTAGGTCTTGTATGATTCTTATTGTGGCACCATCATATTTAAATTGTTTTAATCTTGATGTTTTTAATATTTTATCCTTAAGTTGGCGGTTTTGGAATTTGACTATGATATTCCTATGAGTTTTCCTCATAGGATCTCTTTTAAGTGGTGATGGATAGATTTTTCTATTTCTACTTCTGCCCCTTATTCTAATAATTAAGGACAATTTTCTTTATTTCTTATATCATTGTATCAAGATTCTTTTTTTTGTTGTAATTTTCAGTATGGTTATGTTTATATTTTCTCTTCTTGATGTATTTCCCAAATCTGTTGTTTTTCTTATAAGATGTTTCACTTTTTCTTCTATTTTTCATTATTCATAATTTATTTCATTATTTCTCCATCTCTTATTGTTTTACTGGCCTGACTTTGCCCAATTCTAATATTCAGGGTGTCATTTTCTTCCTTAAGACACTGGATTTCCTTTTCTGATTTATAGACTTTCCTTTCATAACCTTGCTTATTTTGCATTCTTCTTATTTTTTTTTTAATGTTCTTCCTCCATTTCTGTCAATTAATTTTAAAGTCTTTTTTAAGGTCTTCTATGAATTCTTCTTGGACAAGTCATGATTTGACATTACTGTTTGGGGGTTTCTTTACTTCAATACCCTCCTCTGAAGACAAACCTCATCTTCTCTATTCCCAAATTGATTGGAGTCTTTCTCCTTTGCCGGTGAATATTTATGGTAATAGCTTAATTTTTGTAATCACTTCTAGCCCTGGGTTATGGGAAATAGTGCCTCTTGCCCTAGATCCTTAAGTTCTTCCCTCTAGCCTGAGACCAAAGTCAAACCTCCAGCCTCCAGTAAGTGCCCAGAGCCAAGGGCTTTCTGCCACACTGCTTCTGCACTCACCAGGTGTGTGCTAGTTCCTTCTCACCCACAGAGCTTTTTGCAGCACAGCTGGATTTGGTGTTCCTGGTCAGCAGAGGTTCCTTTGGTCTTCACAAGCTCAAACCCCTGACTCCCCTCACTATCCTGGGGGTAAAAGTTCCTCTGGCTGGGGCAGAGGCAGCCTCTCAAACCAATTAACTCCAGGGCTTGTGACTCGTTGTTAAAACAAAACCTAGCCTAGAGGTGTTCACTCTTCAGGGACCAAATCTGTTCTTGGAATTTTTCTTCAGATCTTCTCAAATTGTCCCAGAAGGATGCAGGTTATGTCTCTGTTCTTATTTATCTCCACCCACACTTTGTTCATCCTAAGGAACTATTTGAACTTTTTGTGTGGAAATATCTTGAGAACTTGGAATTTTCTGATATACTCTGCCATCTTTCCAGAATCCTCTCCCGGAACAGAGATTAAAAAAAAAATGGGGGCCATATTAAGAGTCCATACATTGTCTATAAAGAAATACGGTAGGCCCCACTTTTCTTATCTCATCCTTTGAGTTTGTCCTAGCTATCAAGTTAGTGTTTGCTTATTAATATTTTTGGGGGTTGGGGGACAACATAAAATGTTCAAGTTGGTATTAAGAAAAAATTAGTAGAGTATCATCTCTTGATATTTTGACTAGGAGCCTAGTATCATTCTGCTGTTTTCTGACCTGATTGAGCAATACATTCTAGCCCTCAGAGGTTGTGGAATGGAAAGTGAAAAGAAGGCTACTGTGCTAGAACCATACATGGCAGGGATTCCTGACCTGCAGATCTGGTATCCTGCCCTCAAAAGTCCCTAATCAAGAAATACTTGGAGATTTTTTCAGCTATTGTGGTGGCCTAAGGGGCAAATGCTGACTTGTGCCAAGGTAACTTCTATCCTCAACAAACCGACTGAAGGGAAAATATGATGATTTTCTTTATATTTTGATTCAGTTAGGTAAGGAGGAATTCATTATTTTGATCTTTTAATCTTGCTTGTTCTCCTGGGTGCTGTAAGCTTTGTTTCAAAGAAAAAATGTACTTTGATCAATGCAACTTCCTGGATAACATTTAAAATGTAATCAGAATCAAGAGTTTACATTTTGCTGGAATTACTCATTTTTCCCATTCCGTTTTTTAAAGGCTGTATAAATAGTAACATTTTCATAGGAAAATGAAGATCCTAAAAATAAAACCTTATGTCTTGTTAAGGCAAGTCCTTAAACTCAGGAAATACCAACTGTATTTGTATTTTATCTCCTTCTAAAAATTTACACATGGTTTTGAATTTCAGTTTGGTGACTGCATGTGGTATCTCATTAATGTCACTTCTTCTCTGCCTCTCTTCTTATTAAAAAAAAAAAAACAAACCAGTATAGTATTTCCTGTAAGACGATCTTTTCTTTTCAAACTCATTATTATGGTCCACAAGAGCAATGCAATTTGGATCTCTCTCTTTTTTTTTTTTTTTTTACCTTTAGTCACCATTTTTAAACTCAAGCAGAGCACTAGTGAGATAGAATAAATCCTTTGCCTCTGAAACCTCCTCTTAATCCCAGTTTGGAGAATAAACGATTGTGTTTTTCTTTTAAATTCATAAAGATGTTGTTACTTTGCCTAGAATTATGATAATGAGCTATAATAACCTCAGTATGAGTTGCCTCCACCAATGCAAAATAGCTATAAATTAGTAGATCCCTATTAGTGTTTTGGATGAATTCTAAAAGTTAAATGCTTTGACTATAAGTCATATGGTTAGTAAATATCTGAGGTGAGTTTTGAACCCAAATCCCAACGACTCCAACTACAATACTCTATTCACTGTACCAGGCTTTACTCTCTTCTCTCTCTCTCTCTCTCTCTCTCTCTCTCTCTCTCTCTCTGTCTCTGTCTCTGTCTCTGTCTCTCTCTCTCTCTATATATATATAGAGAGAGATAATGTCATATAGATATAGATAAATAGATACATATAGATAGTTCTATAAATCTATAACTCTCTCTTTCTCTCTCTCCTCCTCTGTCCTTTCTGTTCTTTCTTTGTTTCTGTCTGTGTCTCTGTCTGTCTCTGTTTTACTCTCTCTATTTTCCTCTGTATCAGTATTATCTACTTCAACATAAACATCCATATTTGCATCTTTCTATGTCTATAGTTAATCTATATCTATATATGTCTCTTTATAATTCTGTCTCAATCTTTATCTTTCTGTGTCTGTGTCTATATTATCACCATCTACACAAATATTATTACTTATATCCATCTATATTTATATCGATATCATATATATTTGTATCTATATCTATATCAGTATCTTAGAGGCAGTTTTGTATAGTGGTTAGAGGACTAGCCTCTGAGTTAGGGATACCCATTTAAATTCCATCTCATTCTCTTCCTGGCTGTGTGGTCTTTGTTAAATAGCTTGGCCTCTCCATCTCAGTTTCATCTTCTGTGAAATGAGGGTGATAGGATAGTGGCCTCTACCTGACAGGGCAGTTGTGTGGATCAGAAGAGATCATACATGTAATAGATCAGATTATGCTAGGATGCTACTACGATGCTGCCAAGTGTGGAGACAACCCTGGGTTCTTGAAGGCTATGCTAGGAGAGCTCTGTTTACATTCTACCAAGTCCTGTCCATCTGGCATGATCTCAAGTGTGGGACACATCCATCATTAAAGGATAAGCTGAGTGTGGAGAGGCTCATCACTTGAAATAAGCAATGATCATTGTCATGTGACTGTTTTTCTTTTTTTAATTAATTAATTTATTTTTAGTTTTCAACATTCATTTCCACAAGATTTTGAGTTACATATTTTTCTCCCCATTTTTACCATACCCCACCACCCCAAAATACCAAGCCTACTCGATACCCATTCCCCTAATCTGTTCTCTCCTATATTCTCCCCCATATCCCTCTAACTTTCTAGTAAGGCAAGATGGATTTCTATACCCCAGTGCCTATATATCTTATTTCCCAGTTGCATGGGAAAAAAAAATTTTTTTTAAACATTTGTTTTTAAAACTTTGAGTTCCAGATTTTTTCCCTTTTTCCTTCCTCACTCACCCCCACTGGGAAGATAAGCAAGTCAATATGGGTTGTACATGTGTAGTTATGCAAAATATTTCCATAATAGTTATATTTTGAAAGACTTTAATTCTCTCCATCCTATCCTGCCCCCCCATTGATTCTATTTTCTCCTTTGATCCTGTCCCATTTCAAAAGTGTTTGCTTCCAACTACCCTCTCCCACAATCTGCTCTCCCTTGTATTGTCCCCCCTCTTATCCCCTTCCTCCCTATTTTCCTGTAGGGTAAGATACCTAATTAAGTGTGTATGTTATTCCCTCTTAAGACAAATTCAATGAGAGTAAGATTGACCCATTCCCTTTCACCTTCTTGCTCTTCCCCTCCACTGTAACAGTTTTCTCTTGCCTTTTTTATATGAGATAATTTACCCTATTCTATCTCTCCCTTTTTCCTTCTCTCAATATATTCATTTCCCACCTCTTAATTTTACTTTTTTTAGATATTATCCCTTCATATTCAACTCATCCTGTGCCCTGTCAATGTATACACATATATGCATATGCACACACTCACATATATTTTCATACACACATACACCGTCCTATATATACATGTATTTGTATGTATACATACATACATACATATATACACACATATATATTCCCTTCAACTATGTTCACACTGTGAAAAGTCTCATGGGTTACAATTATCCTTTTTCCATATAGGAATGTAAATAGTTCAATTTTAATAAGTTCCTTATGATTTCTTTTTTCCTGTTTACATTTTCATGCTTCTCTTGCTTCTTGTATTTGAATGTCAAATTTTGTGTTCAGATCTTTTTTTTTTCTCAGCAAGAATGCACAAAAGTCCCCTATTTCTTTGAATGACCATATTTTTCCCTGAAGTATTATACTCAGTTTTTCTGGCTAGGTGATTCTTGGTTTAAATCCTAGCACCTTGGAATATCATATTCCAAGCCCTTCAAACCCTTAATGTAGAAGCTGCTAGGTCTTGTGTGATCCTAATTGTGTTTCCACAATAACTCAAATTATTTCTTCCTGACTTGCAGTATTTTCTCCTTGACCTGGAAACTCTCGAATTTGGTTATGATATTCCTAGGGTTTTTTTTTTGGCAGATCTTTTTAAAGAGGCGATTGGTGAATTTTTGGAATTTCTATTTTGCCCTCTGATTCTAGAATATCAGGGCAATTTTGCTTGAGAATTTCTCAAAAGATGGTGTCTAGGCTCTTTTTTTTTTTTTGACCATGGCTTTCAGGTAATCCAATAATTTTTAAATTATCTCTCCTGAATCTATTTTCCAGGTCTGTGGTTTTTTTCAATGAGACCTTTCACATTGCCTTCTATTCTTTCATTTGTTTGGATCTGTTTTATAGTATCTTGTTTTCTCATAAAGTCATTGGCTTCCATTCGCTCCAATCTAATTTTGAAGGTATTGTTCTCTTCAGGGAGTTTTTGAAATTCTTTTTCCATCTGGCAAATTTGGCTTTTTAAAGCATTCTTGTCTTCATTCGCTTTTTGGGCCTTTTTTGCCATTTGAGTTGGTCTATTTTTTAAGGTGTTATATTCTTCAGTCAGGCTGTTGACTTGCTCTTCTTGATTTTCTTGCATCATTCTCATTTCTTTTCCCAATTTTTCCTCCACTTGTCTTCTTTGATTTTTAAAATCCTTTTTGAGCTCCTCCATTGCCTTTAACCAGTTCATAGTTTTCTTGGGAGCTTTTGATGCAGGAGTTTTGACTTTGTTGTCTTCCTGCTGTTCCATGCTTTGATCCTTTTTGTCCCCAAAAAAGGAATCTATGGTAGGATTGAGTTTCTTCTGCTTGATCATGTTGCCAGTCAATTACTTAACTTTTGAGCTCTTTGCTACAGTAGAAATCTGCTTTCAGAATAGAGAGAGCTTTGTCTCAAATTGTTGGGGTTTTTGCAGCTGCTGGAGCTATTAGGAGGGTGCTCTTTCTGTAGCCCCCACAATCTCTGGCACACTGGACACATACCCCAGGACCACCATCCAAAACTGTGATCCAGATCTAAATAGGTCAAAGTAAGAGTGATGACCCTCTGAATGGTCACTTGGTACCCCTACAATCTGCAGGACAGAAGCTCCTGAGGTCACCACATGGTCACAGCTGCACAGCCACCACACCTCTGCTGCTTCTGGGCCTGGGGGCAGGGGCCAGACCGCAGCCTTCCAACAGAGTTCCTGATTGACCTTTTACTTTCTCTTTAGCATTGATAGGTTGAGAAGTCTGGAAAGTGCCACAGCTTCTGGTGATTCACTCTCCTGATGTCTGCTCAGACTGCCCCTGTTCGGGGTTGGCCTGAGACAAGAACCTCGTGGCTTAGGAGGGACTGTGATCTGCTCCCAGGCCAGTATCGGCCTGCCAGGCTGCCTTTTGTGGGAGATTCTTTTCTCTCTGTCACTTTGTGGGTTCTGTAGCTCTAAACTTTGTTTAGAGTCATTTTTTCACATGTATTGGAGGTAGTGGGAACCAGAGCCATGCAGTGGTCCTGTTTCTACTCCACCATCTTGGCTCCACCCTGACTATTTTTCTGAAGATGCCTCTACAAGAATAATTTCCCATGTCTACTGAGTTGTAGTTTCTTTTGCTAAGCAATTTGAATTTCATCCTTTTGAAACCTTTTCCCACACTGGATCATTCTCTTAGTTTACAACTAGATTTAAGTGGGCACAACTTCTTTACATGAGTGTTAGGGTGGAGATTATTCTTTTCTTTATCTTTCACCTTCACATAAATACCTCAGGGCTTCCTCTTAGGAGTTCCCTAAAATTACTTCACCTTCTCTCACCATTTCCCTGTGAATTCATAAACAATTTTGAAATGATTCCAAAGTTGTATTCCTGAAATAATATTGTATACTTATTTATAAACTGTCAATGAACTTCAACGTTTAGCCTATTCCTGGTCAGGTGTAACTGGGTTGAAAATAGATAGGTGGGAGAGTGGAGTGAAAAGACCACTGAGTGTGGAGTCAGAAGATCAGGATTTGAATCCTGACTTGGTCACTTACCACCCGGGTCCCATTGGACAGATTACTTCCCCCCTTCTTTCCTTTGATTTCCTCATATTTTAAATGATAGATGAAGAAACTGAAGTGGAGAGGGGGAAGTAATCTGCTCAAAAGACAAACACACTCACACACGTGTGTATATGTGTGTGTGTGTGTGTGTGTGTATAACTATATATAATGTAATTATATAGCACAATATGATTATATAATATACAATTGTTGTATTATTATATTACAATATAACAACGTAACATATGTGTGTGTGTTGCTTTGAAAGCTGAAATTTGTAACACTTGTGTGAACTCAGTTCAAATCTTGGCCCTGACACTTAAAGAATGTATGACTGAAATGAGTTCTAGGCTTTCTTGTGGTTTTAATTTTGCTGTTGTTGTTTGTTTGTTTGAATTTGTAAAGTGATGATTTTGAATGGATGCCTTCTAAGCCCCCTTCTAGCTCTGAATTTGTAACACTATGCCTTTATTTCATTTTGTTTTTTGATCTGTTCAATGGCCATGACAATTCAGGTTAGAATTATTACATAGGTCAAATGTTAGAGTGTAAACTGCTTGCTACAACTGGATGGGGCTTTGGAGTTCATTGAATCCAAGCCCTGCATTTTAGAGAGAGAGAAATGTATATTGTTAAGATCCAAGGGGGGGAAAAAAAGGAAACATTTGGTTTGGATCTTGTAAAAGTGTCTGGACAGGTTAGAGTGAAATGGATGTGTGTATAGACAGTATCTAAGAAACATAACATGAAGCCTGACAGCAGAGTTTACAAATGCAGTATGGTTAGCATTCACTTACTGCTGTGGTTCATTTCTCAAATTTTCACTTGCAACAACTATATTTAAAAGAATATAATTTTGGTGCCAAAGAAAGGAGCCAATCTGACATCAGTGAGGAGCTGAATAGGAGAAAGGAGGGAGATGGTGAGATGGACTCCCCTAGCAGTCTGCTAGACTCCAAGAGACATTAATCTTATGTGCGTGTGTGTAATTTACTTTGAAAACTAATGGGAGCTGTTGGCTAGTTTATAGTTATTCCCTCATTAGGACTCCAACTGGATAGACTGAGGAGGGGGAGGGGAGTAGGGAGAGAAGGGCCAAATGCTGCTTGTAAGACTGTTTTTCAGCTTTCTGCCTCACAAAATAGATTTGAAACTGCAGTCCTTCAGAAGAAAAGCTTCTAAGACGCCAGCCGTTCTGAGCTGGGTGAAATAAAATGGAGGTAGGAGGACAAAACCTTTCAGCAGTGGGCACAGGCCATGGAAACAGATGTGGCCGCTGTGAATAGGGAAGGTTGAATGCGTGCTTTGTTCTGGCTTTTCTGTGCATACTGCTGAGGGTCTCCTCGACACAAGTCAGTCTGGCAGATGACAGTGCCTGTCTAGGAAAACTTCTCTTGCCTATGGAAAGAAATGTAGAAATCTTGTTTGTGGTTGGCTGAATCCAACATGCCAACAGTTCTCACCTCTGTTTACTCAATAGTACTTTGAAATCCATTTCTGGTTGGCACCTTACATTTCTGACCATTCAGATGGTGTGCACACAGAAGTCAACAAATAAGTAATCCCCTTAAAATGGCTTTCTGTTGTCTTTTTCTCTCTGCGGAAAGGCTATAAAATGTTCCTGAACCACTGTTGTATTCCCGCTTTGTGTGAATTACAAGAAGAAATATTATTCAAGATTGGGTAGAGGGAGGAGATTTATTTAGTAATCACAGAAATGATACTAACATGTCATCCAAAAGGAGAGGAGTAAGCTCATAGGATCATAGTCTGTGAGCTGGAAGAAACCTCAGAGGTCATGTCATTCAAACGTTTCCTTTTACATTGGAGGAAACTGAGGACCCAGAGAAGTTCAATGTTTTGTTCAAGGTCGTACAGATAGTAAATCACAGCCAGAATCTAAACCCAGCTCTTCCAACTCTACACTTGGTGTACTTTCCATCATACAACATTGAAGACTTTTCAGAGAACACTCTCAGCTTTGCCCTGAATGTAGAAGTTATATGCCATTGACACATAATGCAAAACCTTTGGGTCAACTGATATGGAGCCCAATGTATTCTTCTAACTTCTGCCAGAAAAGTACAAAGCACTGGTAAAAGACTCTACACATGTCCATTGATTTATTTCATAGGGAATTGTTATTGTTGAGTACTTGTAAAAGGTCACAGATACCAGAATTTGGAAGTTTGCCCAGGTTATTTTAAATAACCCTAGGGACATGGCATTTTGTAATGCAAGAGGCTATCCTAGGAGTGTGGCAGAGGGAGGAGTGTTTGCCTGCTCCACAATTTACTGTTACTGTTGTTTTCAGCAGACTCAAGTCAGCAATAGCCTCTGTGGGCCTGAAGCCTACAGTAAAAAGCATGAAATGGTTTTTCATAAATATATATGGACCCATTCTACTCTTCCACAGTGACAGATTTTTGTTTCCTATGGAAGAACGTAAACAAGGTCTCCATAAAGCCTGCAGATTTATAACTTGGTGATTGTAGTTCTTCCTACATGGTGCTAATTTCACCCCTCAAAATGGCGGGTGTGCTTTGTGGAATATCTCCATGGAAACAAATCACACCTAAAATAGGTATAGTGGAGATATGGAAACAAGACTGAATTTATTTATTTATTTGTTTTTATAAGAAGAGAGAGAGATATGAAACTATGGAGAGGCTGGCTATTCCCTTCCTTCACCTGGATGGTATCATCTCAGGAGCTGATGTTTATTTACTAAGATCAGAGTGATTCAGGTTATAATGTAGGTAATCTGTTTCTCTCCTATATATTGTCCTCTTCTCTGGGACTTGAAGTAAGAACTGTACTTGCATAGTTTATGAAATCATATGTTTCAGAGCTGGTAGGGAACTTACAGAGTATTGCATTTTATCCCTTCATTCTACAGATAAGGTAATTTGTCTAAGGTTAAGAAAAGTAGATTTGGGTAGAAAGGTCTGACTTTAAGAACATATACATATATGTGTGTATATATATTTAATTTCCAAGATAAGAATACTGATGTGTATTTTTCATTACACTTTTGATCTCATAAATATTTGCTTAATTTTCATGTGTCATTTTTCAACCCATTGTTAAGAAAAACATGGTGTGTTGCAGAAAGAATGTAGGACCTGAAATCAGAAGATCTGAATGTGAATCTCAACTTGGCTATTTAGTATCAATATGATCTCCCTATGAAATGGCTTCAATATCCCCATCTGTAAGATGAGAGAATTAGACCAGATTATCTTCTCAGGCCCTTTCTAATTTTGAGTCCTGTAAGAGGTGAATAGGCATCACATTTCCTGATTGGAATTGATTTACTTTTTTTTCTTTGTAAATTAATAAAACTTGTGTGCTCTTCAAGTGCAGCTTACATCCTGTGACAATTAAAAGTGTGTAAATAAAGTAGCCTAATTTAATTTCTTGTTCTGCCACACACTCTGACTTTGTGTCTCCTGTCATTAATAGAACTAATGGGATTTTGGCTCAGAACCAAGAAACCTGGAGGAGGAAGAGAAGGAAAGAGACAGGGAGGAAGAGAGAGTGGGTTAGGCAATGAGCCTCAGGAAACCAGACCCCCTTCTCTGGCTAAAGCAACTTCAGGTCTATCTGCCTTCCTTTTAGTCTTTGCTGACAGCCCTGCAGGCACTTCTGAGTATCCATGAATGTGCCTCATGCATTCATGAGCCTCTTTGACAAGAAGGCTTCTTTTGTTAAGAGGCAGATCACTGGTCTCTCCTTCTCTCAGCTGCCATATGGTGTAGTGGAAGCTGACTTACAATGACAGAGTGAGGAAGAGAAAGGGAGAAAGTGAATGAGGAAGAGAAGAAAGAAATCAAGCCACAGCAGATGAAACTGATTTATTTTCAGAGTTAAAAAGGGCAAGTGAGTAAGGTAGGGTTGAGGAGTGAAAGGGGGAAGAGAGGGGCTGTCTAGGCGGGAGTCGGGTGAGGAGTATCACAGGGGGCAGCTCAGTGAGGGGCAAGGCTTGGAATATAAACAGGCAACTGGGCTGTTTCTGTAAAAGCCAGATCCGGCTCGTTCTTAAAGCATAGTAATTGAAATGAAACTACATTGACATGAACATAAGCTACCTCTGAATATAGCTTACATAGCTACACATCTAAGATGAACTCTCTTTAGAAATAAACATATCTCTTCTCTGTCTCTGTCTTTGTCTCTCTCTTGTTGTCTCTTTCTCTTTGTCTCTGTCTCTATTTCTGTCTCCTCTGTCTCTCTTACCCCCACCTCTCTCTTCTCTCTCTGCTCCTCTTTGTCTCTGTTTCTGTCTCTCTATCTCTCTGTCTGTCTCTGTCTGCCTCTCTCTCTCTTTTCTCTCTCTCTCTCTCTCTGTCTCTCTGTCTCTGTCTCTGTCTCTGTCTCTCTCTCTCTCTCTCTCTCTGTGTCTCTCTCTCACACACACACACACACACACACTCACACACCTGTATATGCATATACATAAACTATAAACAGAGTAAAAAATGATTATGGGCCACATGGGTTTTATATAAGCTAGAGATTGGAGGCTGAGGTAGGGATTCAATTATATATTTAGGTGAGTATTGTATTTCATATACTCAGGAAACAAATTCTCTATTCATAAAGGGATTAAAATATAGTTGCATTTTGCTTTATGAATAGACATGTCTGTGAAAATGTTTCGTGGAAAATGAATTACCATAAATTGATTAGAATTTGAAGTGTACTTGGGGTTTGCCATTTTCAAACAATTCTACAGTGAATCACATTGTGAAGTTAAGAATTTGAATGATTTATCAAGATTATCAGTTTTATAAATCCAAATATTCCACTATTAAATTTACTAAAATAAAGTTATACTTATAATGCTAAGATATGTTTTGCTGGTCCTTGCATGTTTATATTAATTATGGAGAAAGTTTTTTTTTAATATAGTGTCCAGCTGAAATAACAGCTAACTCTTATATGATATTTTAAAGTTTTCATTTACATACATTATCTTATTTCACCAGAGATAGATATCGAACAATTGGGCAGCTATGTGGCACAGTAGTTAGTGTGCTGGGCCTGGAGTCAGAAAGACTCGTCTTGCTGAGTTAAAATTTGACCTCAGACATTTACTAGTTATGTGACCCTGGGCAAGTCACCTAACCCTGTTTCGTTCAGTTCTTCATCTATAAAATGATCTGTAGAAGAAAACAGCAAACCCCTCTGGTATTTTTACCAAGAAAATTCCAAATGGTATCATACAGAGTCAGACATGGCTGAAAAATGCCTAAACAGCGATAATAATAAGAACAACAACATTAAACAAGAAGGAATGTTAAAACTCAAATTTTCTAGTCCCATTATTTTCCCCCTTGGGAATCTGAGGCCCAGAGAAATTAAATGACTCACTAAGGTCACAAATAACTGCGGTGCCTGATACTTGAACCTAAATCCTCTGGCTTTGCCCACTATTCCTGTTGCCAAAACAAGTCTGTCACACAAGCATCGTCATCATCCCTGTGTGACAGATTAAGAAGCTTTGGTTCAGAGGAGCCAAGAGGCGTGCCGATGGTTACAAAACTTGTGAGTGTCAAAATAGGGCTGTGGATGTCACACGTCCCTTGAGATAACATAGGACAGGAAAGCAGAAATCACACTTTTTTTTTTCATAACAATATTCCTTCAGGAATCTTATCAGACATGCTGATTACTTCCTTTTCATTCCTGACAAGGCAGAGGACTGGAACTGGATTTTAAAAACCTGTTTTGTGGCACGTTACTTAACGTGTGGGAGGGTGGTCCTATGGAAACAGCATTGGAGTGAGAGTCAAAGGGATTGAGTTTGAATCATTGGTTCAACTACTTCCCCTTCCCTGGGTTACCAGGCCTCGCTGCCCTCCCCATAAAATGAACAGGTCATTAATTATATGATCCTATGAACACTCATTCTCAGTCTCATCACCAGAAAAATTTAGATATCATTGGCACTGAATCTACAGAGTTATTGTGAAGAAAGCCCAGGGCAAATATGAAAGTTGCTTCTAGAGTTCATATCACATGCCACCTCTTTCCTCACATAGCCTTGTATTTACTTAAGTGTCCATTTTCAAGATCATAATGAAGTCAGACCAAAAAGTATTTATGACGGGCCTACTATGTGCCAGGCACTGTCTTATGTGCTAAGAATACAAAGAAAGACAAGAAAATTCCCTTTTCTCAAGGAGCTCCTAATGTAACAGAGGGGGAAACAGTATATACAAATAAGAAATATAGAGAATAAACTGTATATGGTATTAAAGGGGCACCATTAACATTAAGTAGGACCTGGAAAGACTTTTTGCAGAAGATGGGATTGTAGCAGAGACTAGAAGGAAGACAGGGAGATTAGGAGACAGAGTTGAGAGAGCATGGGGAAAGCCAGTTGAAAGGCATGGAATCAGCAGCTGGAGTCTCATGCTCGAAGAATAGAAAGGAGGACAATCATGAGATCCCAGAGTCCATGGAGGGGAGTAAAGTGTAAGAAGACTGAAAAGACACCAAAGGACCAGATTATGAAATACTTTCAAAGCCAAATGGAGCCACTCCAATGGAAGCATTGAACTTTCTGTTTACATGACATCAGGACTGTAGTATTTCATTCTCTCTCCACTCCTCATCACGGGATGAATTATAAGATGTGGGGCATGTTCCTATGTTATACTTTCAAAGTGAATATGAACTCTCATGAAAAATAGCTTAGACATAGATGGTCTTAAGAGGTAATGGCCTGGAAAATGGAAACGGACTGACGACTTGGAAAATGAAAGTGGCAACCAGGAGTATGAGAAGTATCATCCATAAAACAGAGGATTCAAATCAGAAACTTTCAAAGAAAAACCTAAACTCTGCTCTCATAACAGAAATAAAAAAATCAATCTACTTACTGGATTAGATTTATTCACATGTGTGAAAAAGTAAAGACTTTCAAATTCTTACAGGCAGAAAGACCAAGTCTCAGCTTTCCTCCGTGTTGTATTCCCCACACCTCTCTGTTTTCAGCCCCCAACCCTTGATTTTTGTTGTCCTAATAAGTGTTGCAGGACCTCTCTAGTGAAAACAAAAAAAAAATAGGGTGTGTGAAATATGAAATCAATCTAATAAACAAATAAGCATTTAAACACCTTGTATGTACTATACATTATGCTACATGCTAAGATAACAAAGACATAAATGAAACAGACTCTTAACTCCGGGGATTTACCTTATACACAGAGAGACAATATGTGCCCATGAAAGTTTGCACAGAATTCAGCTAAGGTAGTTTTTTTGTTTGTTTTTTTTTTAGGGGGAGGCACCAATAGTGGGAGATAGGGGAGGTCAGGAAAGGTCCTCTACCACCCACAGGGAAGGAAAGCAAAATGATATCAATTATACATGTGAAATCATGTAAACGCATTTCCATATTAGCTGTATCATCAAAAAACAAAACAACAGAAAGTGAGAAAATTAAACTTTAGCTTGCATTGAGAGTTCATTAGTTCTCTCTCTGGAGGTGGATAGCACTTTTTCATCATGAGTTCTTTGGAATTGTCTTAGACCAATGGATTGAACAGAGTAGCTAAGTCTTTCATAGTTGATCATCATTACAACATTGCTTTTACTATGCACAATGATCTCTGAGTTCCTCTCCTTTCATTTAGCATAATTTCATATAGGTCTTGCCATGTTATTCTGAAACCACCCCACCTTGTCACTTCTTATAGCACTATAGCATTCCATCACAATCATAAGCCACAACTTGTTCAGCTGCTCCTGGATTAGCCTTCCCTCAGTTTTCAATTATTTGCCACCACAAAAAGAGCTGATATAAATTTTTGCACATATAGATCCTTTTCATGTATATACTCACATATACATATATACATACACACATATGTATATACAATACATATATGTACATATACACATATGCATATATACTTTTATGTATGTGTATGTATATGTGCATATAAATGTGTGTGTATCTATCTATCTATCTATCTGTCTGTCTATCCTTGGAGTAGAGACCTAGTAATGATACTGCTTATACATGGTTTTATATTCCTTTCAATAGGATTACAGATTGTTCCCCAGAATGGTTGGGCCAATTCACTACTCCACCAGCAGTCCATTAACGTACCTAATTTCCCTCTTTCCTTCCAACATTTGTCATTTCTGATAGGTGATGAGGTGATACTTCAGAGTGGTTTCATTTTGCATTGCTTTAGTCAATAGTGATTTAGAGCATTTTTATGTGACTATACTTTTGCTTTCTTCTTCTGAAAGCTGCCTATTCATATCCTTTGACCATTGATCAATGGGAGAATAGCTCTTATTTTTATAAAGCTGACTCAGCTCCCTATACATTTGAGAAATGAGGCCTTTATCAGAGAAACCTGATGTATTTTTTTATTATTACTTCATTGTCTGTGATACTTTTTAGCAAAATGAAGTTTCCCTGCTTCTCTCTTATAATAAAGTCTGTTTATTCTTTTGCTTTGTCTGAGATCATTATTGCTATCTTTCTACTTTAAAGCATAATAGATTTTGGTCTATCTCCTTATTTTAACTCTGTGTGTATTTCTTTTCGTGTGTCTCTAATAAACAGCACATTGTTGGATTTGTATTTCTAATCCATTCTGCTTTCCATTTGTGTTTTATGGGTTTGCTCATCTCAGTCACATTCACAATTATGACTACTAACTGTGTATTTCTTTCTGCCTTATCTTCTTCTGTTTGTCCTTCTGTCTTTATTTTTATCCTGTCCTTCCTCAAAAGCCTGTTTTGCTTCTGACCACTACCTCCTTTATTCTTTCCTCCCTTTAATGCCCTCCATTTTTCTCTTATCCCCTTCTCCTTATTTTTCTATTTGATAAGATAGATTTGTATACCAAACTGTGAGTATGTGTGTATGTATTATGTGTGTGTAATACACCCATGTATATACATACATACATATATACACACATATGCATACACATGCATATGTACATATATATGTGTTTATATATATGTATATGTATATGTATATATATATATATATATATATATATATATATATATATTAGATCATCTCAAAATATTGTTGATCCAAAAACACTCACGCTCTCTGTCTATGTTGAGTTCTTTTAACTACCTTAATAATGTTAAAGTTCTTAGGAGTTGCAAGTATCATCTTCCCATGTAGGAATGTTAACAGTTTAATCTTACTGAGTCCCTTAGGATTTCTTTTTGATATTTACCATGTTATGCTTCTCTTGAGTCTAGTGTCAGAATGTGAAATTTTCTATTCAATTCTAGTCTTTTCAGCAAAAATGTTTAAATATCCTTTATTTCATTGAATATCAATTTTTCCCCAGATATATTATGTTCAGTTTTGTTAGATACGTTATTTTTGGTTGTGATCTTGCCTTCTTTGCCTTCCAGAATATTGTATTCCAAATGCCCCACTCCTTTAACATGGAACCTGATAAATCTTATGTGATCCTGACTGTGGTTCCACAATATTTAATCATTTCTTTCTGGAGGCTTGCAATATTTTCTCCTTGACATGGAAGCTCTAGATTTTGGCTATAATACTCCTGGGAGTTTTCATGTTGAGATTTTTTTCAGGAAGTGATCAGTGGATTCCTTCCATTTCTATTTTCTAGATCTAGAAGACTGGGGCAGTTTTCCACTATAATTTTTGGAAATACGGTATCTCGAATTTTTTTTTTTATCATAGTTTTTGGGTTGTCCAATGAGTCTTAAAATATCTTTCCTCAACCTGGAAAAAGGCCAATTGCTTGATGAGACAGTTCACATTTTCTTTTCTCTTTTCTTTTCTTTCTTTTTTTGGGGGGGGGTGGGGGTGCAATTGAAATTAAGTGACTTGTGCTGTGTCACACAGCTACTTAAGTGTCTGAGGCATATTTGAACTCAAGTCCTCCTAATTCCAAGGTTGGTTCTCTATCCACACTGTACTACCTAGCTGTACCTTTTTACATTCTTTAGACTTTGTTTTATGGTTTCTTCATATCTCATGTAGTCATTAGCTTCCACTTGCCCAATTCTAATTTTTAAGGAATTATTTTCTTCAGTGATATATCATACCTCTTTTTATCATTTGCCCAATTCTGCTTTTAAAGGCACTCTTTCTTTAGTGCTCTTCATGCCTCTTAGCATTAGGCCAATTTTGTTTTTTAAGGTATTATTTTCTTCAGCATTTTTGTGCCTTTCTTACCAAACTATTAATTCTCTTTTCACAATTTTGTTGCATCGTTCACATTTCTTTTCTAAATTTTGCCTCTACCACTCATCTGTTTCTTTAACTCTTCTAAGAATTCTTTTTCAGCATGGGTGAAACTAGCATTTTTCTTTGAGGCTTTGTTATAGCAGTTTTTGCATTTTTGTCTTCTTAATTTGTATCTTGGTCTTCCCTGCCACTGTAGTAGCTTTTTATAGTCCAGTTCCTTTTTGTTGTGTTCTGTAATGCCATGCACCAGCAGATTCCCAAAGGAATGCTACTGTGAACAGCTTTTAGAGTTCATATTACAAAATATAGTGAACACTCTGTTTATTCCATTACAAATCAAGACAAACATTCAAAACATTATAATATTCACAACA
>CM053583.1:136123182-136168476 GCA_028627135.1 Pseudochirops cupreus
CCAACTCAGTTCTCAGTCAGTTCTCAGCTTCCAGATGCTGGGAGAGAAACTCTCTCTCTCTCTCTCTCTCTCTCTCTCTCTCTCTCTCTGTCTGTCTCTCTGTCTCAGCTGGCCTCAATCTCCACAATTCTTCCTTCAGCAGGAGCAGGGTTTCAATTCTGTCTGTCTGTCTCTGGAATTCTTACTTATGTACACACCTCAGCAAATCCCCTTCTTCCACATAAACAGGGGCTCAGCCAATCCCCTTCTCCCACATCAACAGGGGAGTTCATGCCTTCTGAACAGTGGGACAGAGTTTGAACCTTCCACACTTAGCACTTAGTACTAAGTGCTAAGTATCTTGCTAAACTGATTACTATTACACGTTCTCATTTTCTCAACATAATTTTTACTTTGAAGTTTATACTAAGTTGGGCTCTGCCCACTGGATTTGGGGAAGCATAGGCCTAAGCTGCAGGTTTTTTGTGCTGCTTTTTTCACATCTAATTTTGAGGGTCTGCGAGTTTTCAGTGCTTCCAAAGTGGTGTGATGTGGGGAAAGGTTTGGTCTGTGCTGTCTTGGTCTGCTTTGCTCTTTATTCAGGAAAGGCCTCTGTTACACTGCAGCAGCAAGTACCAACACTCCTTTTGGTTCTGGAATGGTGATCAGGGCCTCTGTTCCCTTGTGACCAATCTCAAACACTCCTCTCCATCCTGAAACTGAAACCCACATTTACTTAAGAACAATAGAGTTGCCAGTTGGCTACAGTTGCATACACTGCCAGTAAAGGGTTCCCTGTAATCTCTTTCTGACCAGTTTTCCTACCCCCTTGTAGTCTCTGGGCTGAGAGTTCCCAAAGCTACTGTTGCAGTTACCACCATCAAAGTCCACAACCTGTGGTGTTGCTATGTGCATGTACTTTGGACAGGTGATCCCAGTGTGA
Organism: Pseudochirops cupreus; assembly: GCA_028627135.1. NCBI lineage: Eukaryota > Metazoa > Chordata > Mammalia > Diprotodontia > Pseudocheiridae > Pseudochirops > Pseudochirops cupreus. The sequence continues at coordinate 136,124,105 of CM053583.1, forward strand.
GAGACCTCTTCTGTCAATCTGCCTGTACTCTGCCTTTGTGGCTCCACCACCTCCTTATCCTTAGTACCTCTTAATTCACTTTGGTATGCATCTATGAACTATGCATGATATAAAGCCTACAGGTACAAAAAACCAGGAAAGGTAGAGAAATTTTAAAAGACATATTAGTTTTTCAGTAAAAGATATCTACCTCCCCATCTCTCCCATTTTCAGACTTAAGAAATTTATATATTTCAATTATTTTGATTATATTATCATCTTAACTGTATTTTATATGTATATACATATACTATCACTGCAAAAAATTTTTCTAACACATGAAAATATTCCATATGAAGCAATTAGTTCATAATTATCTAATACATGTATTAGATTTACCTCCAATCTACCTGCCTCTCCACTTCCAAGATGAGTTGTTTTGATTATGGTTTTTGGACACGTAGGGAATGGGACTTTCTCCTTGATAACTTCATTCCCCACGAGGCTTTGTGAACAGGCACTAATCACAAAAGATTCCTGGTTGGAGATATTTATTTAAGCACTTCATCACATTGTAATACAAGCAAAAGCATTGAATTGCACGCCAAAATCATAGCTAGATTTCTAATCTTGGTTTAACTTTGAAATTATTTTTGTCATATCAGTGCAAAATATAGGAAAAGGATTAAACTTGGAATCTAAAGACCTTGACTAGGCCTGTTTTATTTACCCTTATTTGTGTGACCTTGGAAAGGTAACTGAATGTCACTGAGCTTCAGTCTTCTAATCAGCAAAATAGAGTTAGACTATATGGCCTTTGAGGTTCCTTCCAGCTATAAAAAATATAGGATTCTTTGATCTTTTGATCTTAGAAGGAAAAAACATGTTCTACTTTCACCACAGGGTTGTTATGAATTTCATATAAGCTAATAAATTTGAAAGGACTTTTTAAACTATGTAATAGTATATAAAAGTTGTGTATTGTGGCTAAAGTGATAATATAATATACAACATTTACCTGAAAGCAATAAAGACATTCATTATTTTATGTGCAATCAAATATAGTGAATTGGAGGAAGGGAGATGAAGTAAAGCCATCTTCACAGCACTCCAGAAAGTTAGACTAGACTTGGAAACACTTAGTCTAATCCATACCCAGACAACAATTCCAGGTACATTAAACCTCACAAGTCATCCAGTCTGTGTTTGAAGTCTCTAGTGAGGGCAAAGGAATTACCTCCTGAGACTGCACTTTTCACATTTTGAATGTTCCAATTTTTGCTTAAAGCTTTATCTAAATATTTATTTACATAAATGTATCTATTTTAGATTTACTTTTAATTGAGATTTATTTTTTTGTTTGGATACAATCTAAATCTAGAGAGTCACTGTGGGATAAAGGCTTGAGAGCTGGCTTCAGATTTGGGAAGAGCTTGGTTTGGGTCTCAAGAATCTCCTGTGTCACCATGAGTATGTCCTGTAGTCTCACACCATCTCATCTAACTGTCTAAAATGCCCTGTGGCCACGTTGTAAAAACAAGTGTTGATCTTCAATGGGTAAAGTTTTTTTTTCTCCTTAAGCATGTCTTATACTGATGATATTGCAAATCCAGTCAAAAGGGAAGAAAAAAAGAACAGCCTTATTTTCTTCTTTTGAAGCTTTTACACATTCCTACTAGTTCCGCCCTCAGAGGCCCAGAAGAACAACTGTATCCGTCTTCCACATGGCAGTCCTTCAATACTTGAAGACAGCTACCAGGTCCATTCTTCAGGCTAGGGAGAACGCTGAAAAGTGGTCTAGGTGTTTGCCATCAATATTCTTAGCCTTAGTACTAAGTTTAACAATCATAACAACAACAAACTAGCCACAGAAAAATTAGATAATTTTATTAAATTAACTTAAAAAATAAATCCTCTAATACAATGGCTTTTCTCCAGGAAGGCCTCATAATATATACTGGGCATAAATATTAGAATATTTTCTATTCTTTGGAATATCTGTAGAAATAAGGATCATTTTCATTGTATTGATAATGGTTTCCATTCATGTTATTTAAATATCTGTTCATGGATTAAGAGATAGCTTGGTTTGCTAAAGAACAGTGGAAGTCAATAGGCAGCTAGGAGCATAGTGGATAGAACAGGGCACTTAAATTCAGAATAGACCTAAATTCAAATCCTGCCTCAGACTCTTATTACCTGTGTATAATTTACCTTACGTGGTCTCAAATGGGCCATCTCTACTGAGAAAAATCCTTTCACATCTGCCTAATTGCCTCACTATCTCACTCATCGCAGTAACTCTTCCAAACCTTTTTATCCCTCTTCAACACCGCTCCCCCACAATATCTCTCTTTCATCCACTCTTTCAGCTAAAAGCTTTGCTTTACATTTTCCTGAAAAGCATTGAGTCTATTCTCCAGGAGCTCGTTAGATTATCCTCTGCCTCCTCCTCCTCTCACATCACCCTGATCTCACAGCAAGAGGTGACCGTTCTCCTTGCCAAGGCAAACCCATTTCCATATACAAATGATCACCTTCCATCCTGTCTTCTATAGCAGACTCACTCCTATAACATCCTCACTCTCTCATCTTAATCTATCCCTGTCTAATGACTGCTTCCTTACTTCCTACATACTCATTTTCCTCCTCCCCATCCTCAAAAAACTCTCTCTTGATCCAACCATCCCTGATAGTTTTCACCCTACATTTGTCTTCTTTTTGTGACTAATTTCCTTGAGAATAAATGCCTCGACTTCTTTTCCTCTCAATTTTTCATTGCTTTCTACAGACTATCCCTTGATGTTATCAATCAACCAAAGCTGCTTAAAAAAACCAACAACATATATATGTATATATGCACATATACACGTGAATATGTATATATATGCACATATGTGCATGTATATATGCATATACATATATGTGCACGTGTGTGCATGAATGTATACACATTCATATGTGTGTATAAATATATATGTAATTTATCAATATCAAATATAATGTCCTTTTCTCAATCTGAATATTTCTTGTCTCTCAGTAGTAACTGATATACTTGATCACCCTCTCTTCTTAGATATTCTCTTCTTTCTAGATTCCTGTAAAGCTACTCAGACTCTTTTCCTGTCTCATCATCTGATGACTCTGTCTCAGTTTCCTTTGCTGGTCAGGCCATGTCTGCTGACTCTGAGGATTTCCCAGGACTTCACTTGGTGATCCTTCCTTTTTTCCACGGATTCAAATAGCATCTATAGACTAATGGTTCTCAAATCTACTTATCTAATCCTAACTTCTCTGCAAACTTTCAGTCTTACATGTGCAACTGCCTGTTGAACGTCTTGAACTGGATAGCCTGTAAATATCTTAAACTCATTCTGTCAGAAAGTGAACTCATTAATTTCCCCCTAAAACCCTCCTCCTTTCCAGCCTTCCCTGTTAATAAAGAGGGGATCAGCATCTTCCTAGTCACCCAGGCTCACAACCTAGATGCTATCATAGCCTCTTCATCTTTCCTCACCCCACTCCCAATATCCAAACCATTGCCAAGGCTATTGATTTACCTTTATAACAAATCTCACATATGTCCCATTTTTTCTTTTGACATTAGTAGCATCCTGGTGTAGAGCCTGAGCACCCGTTACTATCATCCTATCTATGTCTATCATCCTAAAGCACCAATCTGACCATGTAAACAGCCTATTCAATAAACTCCAGTGGCTCCTTATCTTGAGGATTAAATATAAAATATAAATAAATAATGTTTGGCTTTTAAAGCCTTTCATAAACTAGCCTCTTCCTATATTTTCAGTCTTCATCTTCATTTCCTGTGATGAAGGAAGGCTTTGTCAAAGAGGTGGCATTTCCCCTGGACTGTGAATGAAGAGGAAGATTTCAACAAAAGAAAGCTGATACAGAGAAAAAAATTTTTAGTTGTGGGGGATACCTATGATTTGATTTGCCCTTCACAGAGTTTAGAGTCATTTGATCCAGGAGATTGACCTGAATCCTTTTCTATTTTCATTGTAGGCACAAATGTGCTTTTGGTCCTCCTTCCACAATCATCAGCCAGAATTCTCCTTCACACTCGGCTCCCTATCCCACCCCTATTCCAAAAATGGGAAAGTAAAAGGAGAATTATACAGGGAGACATAGACAAAGTAATGAAATTGTCCTAATGTTTCAAGCTATGACTATAGGCTCCCAGTCCCCTTTGTGATTCCCTTACATCATTAATAGATGTAAGGGATTATTGCTCAAAGTAGACAGACAGATGTAATAGTATGAGCTGCACATTATTATTCTTGTTACAAAAGTTCTATTCAAGGTCCTCATTCTGCCATGGAGGTGATTCTAGGTTCATGTCAGTAGAGTCCAAGCCCTATTAATCTGGAAAGATTTTGCACAGTGTCTGAGTAACAAGCAGTTCTGTCTTAGGAACCAGTCTAGACAACCATGCCAGCCAGAGAGTGATAATGATAACTGATATTTGTATAGTAATTTAAATACATTCTTTCATTTGTGCTTCACAGTAATGCTGTGAGGACCATAGGATTATAGATTTAGAACTGAAAGGAACCCTAGAGGCCATCTATAGCCGCTAATTGGTATGGTGGATAGAGTGCTGGACCTGCGGTCAGGAAGAACTGAGTTTAAATTCAGCCTCAAACACCTACTAGCTATATAATGCAGCAAAAGTCACTTAGCCTTTTTTTTGCCTCAGTTTTCTCATCTGTAAAATGGGGATAAAATACCATCTATTTCCCAGGGTAGTTGTGAGAATCAAATGAAAATGAAAAAGTACTTATAAAGAACGTGGTGCAGTTCTTGGCACAGATTTAGCACTCTCTCGCTTTCTCTCTCTCTCTTTCTCTTTCTCTCTCTCGTCTCTCTCTCTCCGTATATATACACACACATATATGATGATTTTATAGATTTATAGATGAAGAAACTGAGCTGTTGAGTGAGTAAGTGTCTTGGCTAGAGTCATGCAGGTAAAGAGTATCAGAGGTACAATTTAAACCTATGACCTCCTGACCTCGAGACTGGTCTTCTAACCACTGGACATACTTATTCAAAGAAAAAACCCATAGTACCAACTATAGCCCAAGAGTTCCCCCTCTAAGAGCTAAAATGGCCAGACTCTGCTTAATTTCTAGATCAAATTAGATCAGAGCATATTCAGAGCAGTGGACTAGGTAAGTTAATGGCTACAGTTATTATTACAATCATCCCATTTGATGGATGAGGAAACTGAGTCACATGGAAGTTAGAGTGTCACATAACTAAGAAACATCTCAGAAGAATTTGAATACATTTCATCCAGATTCCAAGTCCAGTACTCTATATCCTCTGTGGTGTGTTCTTTTCGATAATGAATTCTTTTGACTCTGTTGACCAATGAAACAAAGAAATTATTGTTATTATGACTTATTCTAATAATAATAATAATAATAACAATTGGCATTCTCATTTTTCTATTGTTCCCATATGGCAACAAGTACAATGTTAAATACTTGGAAAACACTCAACAAATTCCTTGTTTATTGACGAGGGAGATCTTATCATATCATAGCTGAGAACTGCTGATGGTAACATAGACCAGATGTGAGCAGAAGAGATGAAGAGGGTAGTATATCATGGTGGATTAACTTAAACTGGAACTGATTGAGAGTTCTTTTATCTAGAGTTTTGCCCAATGGTGTCATAAAAACTTCAGTTTCTACTATATTCTTTGCCACCCATATTTTCCCCCAGATGTCATGGGGTTACAGTACAAAGTGACAGCCCTTTTCATTTTAAATTATCCATCCTATTGACCTGGCTGGAGTCAAAAAAGGGGAAAAATATGTAAGAAGAAAACAAAAACACAACAGATCAGAAGTAAACTACTTAGAGGTAGTGATTCCCATAATACTTTAAGAACTTTCCCTCTTTACAAGAAAAAAAAAAGTGTGTGTGTGTGTGTGTGTGTTTATGTGTGGGAATGTTGAGCAGGGAATTCAAACAGTGACATAAATATAGCGATCACCAGGTTCTTTATAAAAATAAATCTATCATGGAACCTGAATCTCAATGGGGGAAGGGTGTAATTAGCTGAGGTAGAATAATTGCTTTCCTTTCAGCCTATTTCTCTAAAAGGGCTGACCCATGCAGAGATGAAGAAATATGATACTGTCCACGTGTTTTCCATGAGGAATATGTTTGCACTACAGCCACTGAGGTAAAACAAGCTTTCAGTCCCTTGTGCTAAAAAGCAGTTTGGCAAAGGAGCCAAAGGAATGAGGCCTGGTATTTCTCAGTTGGCTCTAACCATGGACAGACTATTTTTACATGGGCTATAGAGATGTTCAGGTGGGGACAGACACCCTAGAGAATGATAGGAAGCTATTTACATTCAGGTAGCTGTTGCATGATATTGCATCATATTTTCTAATAACACAATTTATATTTCTAATTAAAAATAAAAACAATTCCCTAAAACTGTTTGGTTTAAGATCAAGTCTTATCCCTTTTTTACATAGGCTAGATTTCCATAAAAGATACTGGATGCACTATGTCCCCTCTTCCATTTGATTTCAATTAAAGTGATAACATCTCTGTGCAATTGTGTACTGGAGAATTCACTGAAGTGTCAAATGTTCAGACAAAATGCTGAGAGTGTCTTAATAAGGTTTATTCAGTGACCTGCCACTTTAGGCTTTATTTTTTCAAAATTCTTACATTAGTACTTTCAGTTGTGGAAGTTGGAGCTTTGGTAAATCTATGTGGACTTGGGAAGAACTGAGTTCAAATGATGCTTGAGATATTTATTATCTATGTGACCCTGGGCAAGTCATTTAATCTCTAACCTTAATTTCTTCATCTGAAAAACAAATTGGTTAATAATATCTGCACTGGTCACCTACTGAGGTTGTAGGCAGAACAAATAAGATAAGGTAAGTTAAATGTTTTGCAAAATATAAAATGTTATGCAACTTTAATTGAAAAAGCAATAATTATGCACCTCTTAATCAAAGACACTGGGGAAATGCATTCAATCAATTAGGTACCTACTATATGTCAGACACTATAATAAATATTGGGGATACAAAAGAAAGCAAAAGAGAGTTTTATCTGTTCTTAAAGAGCTTACATGGGTAGACAACATGTAAGCAAATATATAATAATCAAACTGTATTCAGGATATATAGGCGATAGCTAGCTAGCTAGCTAGCTAGATGGAAGACACTGGAATTAAAAGGGGTTAGGGCTTCCTGTAGAAGGTTGAGTTTTAGATGGGACTTTAAAGAAGCTAGGAAGACCAATAATTGGAGAAGAAGAGCGAGGGCATTCAAGGTATGAAGGACAGCCAGAGAGAATGTCTGGAGCCAAAGATACAGTGTCTTGTTCATGGAACAGCCATGAACTTTGACCAAAGTTGTAATAACACTGGAAAGGAAGGAGGGGGCAAGGCTATGAAGAGCTTTGAATGGCAGACAGAACATTTTGTATTTGTTCCTGGAGGCAATTGAAAGCCACTGGGGTTAATCGAATTAGGGGTAACATGATCGGACCTTCACTTTAGGAAAATTACTTTGCTGGCTAAATGGAAGATGGATTGGAATGGGGAGAGACTTGACATGGGCAGACTTACCTGCAGGCTATTGCAAGGGTCTCACTGGAGTACCAAGAGTGTCAGAAGAGAGAAGGTAATTCATTTGGGGGTATTACAAAAATAAAATTGAGAGGCCCTGATAAAAGATTGGATATTAGGGGTGAAAGATAATGAGGAGTTCAGCTTGTGAGCCTGAAGAACTAGAATGTTTCGGGGCCAAGTCTAATGGATTCTTGAGTTTGTGTCTGAGTCCAGAGACTTATTGATTTGCTCTGAGTTCAAGGACTCATTAAGCTATGTCTGAGTTCAGAATTGTTGATTTGTTAGAATCCAGGAGGGTGCAAAGTCCCCTCTGGACAGGTGTGCCATATCTTTCCCCAAGAAGAAGAATATTTGGCAATAAGTATCAAGAAATATTGCTGTGTCTCCTACAAGCAGTCTGGGCATGCAGGAGGCAGCTTGTTAGTCAAGGTGCTTGCTGATATCTATGTTTAAATGAGTACATTTGTGAAAACTGGTGATCCTGAAGTTCACTGTGAAACTTTCCATGTATAAAAAGAAAGACATATAATCAACTATACTACTCCATTAAACCAGCATTGTTGTCTATCCATGCTTGCCTAGTGTAATGCCATGTACAAACAGCTTTCCAGAAGAATGCTACTGTGAACAGCTTTTAAGGTTCTGATTACACAGTATAGTGAACACTCTATTTATTCCATAACAAATCAAAGCAAAACATTCACAGACAATCAAAGTACAGCATTCACAATATCACAGCTTATCACAGAAAATCACAATATAGTACTCACAACAGCTTGTCATTAAAATGGCCACATAGTTTCCACCATAGTGGCCACAAAAGTTTTGAACAAAGTACAATCATCTGGTATCCCTAAGGAGGTTTGCCTCCTTACTCAGTCATCTCAAAGCACAATAGTCAAAGTCTTCCACTGATGGGGCAACTAATTAACTCAATTGGTCACTTATTCAGCAATCAATTACTAAGTATCATTAATCACCAAATACAATCATTAGAAAATACACAGACCCTCCACCACTAGGTCAATAGTAAATTTACAATTCCTTAGTCAATATACAGTATCCAAGTAAAGTCTTCGAAAGACTTGACTCGGGGTGGTCTCTCAGATTCCCTGGATCTCCTTCCATGGTCCCAGCTCCTACCTGAATCCAGTCACCTGGATTCAGAGGCAGATAGCTCCCATGTCCTTGTCCAGTTCCCTGGGCAGTTCCTGCTCCACAGTGAAGTTCACAGGGTCCAGTCCATCTCAAATCCTTCACAATTTCTGTTCCCAGGATTTCAAGGCTCAACCAAGCCTCAAAGAGACAAAGTTCCTGCATCCCAGTGCTTCCTCAGTCTTCTGCATCTTGTTCAAAAAATTGGAATCACCTTATCCAGCCTGGAGCAGGGAGTCTCCTGGGTTCCTTGGCTCCTCTTCAGAAGAAGCCACCACAAGTTCTCAGGAAATTCAGCTTCTGCCACCAGATTCTTGTCCCAAGAAATTCTGATTGTCCCTCCTTGGGGCTTTTCCTTATATACACACCACATTAGCTTCCTGTTTCAGTCAACCCCTTCCTATTACATAGGTAACAGGAGACAGGAGTTTATACCTTCTATTTTCCCAACAGTGGCTTGATCACTTACTAAGTGCTAAGTACCTGCTACCTTTCCTCAACAGGAAACATGATGCTAAGTACCTGCTTTCTGCCAATATGAAAAGTGGTCTTCTGATTCAAATTAATTACCATTACACCTAGCCCAACTCTTTCCTTCACTGTCTGTCCCACACTGTCAGTTGCTGGCAAGAAGGAGAGTGATGCCCTCTACAATAACAAGAAAAGTAAAATGGGAGATTTAGGAGGAAAGATACTAAGATCTGTTTGGTATATATTGAGTTTAAGATGTCTGTTGGACATACATTTTGAGATGTTTGAAAGGCAGCTGGATATATGAGACTGGAGGTCAGCAGAGAGATAGGGACAGGAAAAGTAGATTTGAGAATCATCAGATTAAAGATGATAATTAAATGTACACAGCTAATGAGATCAGAGAGGGAAGTAGTATAGGGGGAGAAGAGGAAAAGACCCAGGACAGAATCCTAAGGGACACTTAAGATTAGAGGGAGTGACCTGGAAGAGGGTACAGTAAGGGAAATAGAAAAGGAGTGGTCAGAAGAGGGGTGGGTAGGAGTGATATCCCAAAAACTCAGGAGAGAATAAGAGTATGAGGAGGAAAGAATGATCATCATTGTGAAAGGCTACAGAGAGGTCAAGAAAAACGAGGACTGAGAAAAAGACATTGACTTTGGCAACTAAGAGATTATTAGTAACTTCACAGACAACAGTTTTTGGTGGATTAAGATCAGAATCCAGATTTTAAAAGGCTAAGAAGAGCATAAGAGGAGAGAAGGCAGAGGTACCTCTTATAAAAAGGTTTTTTGAGGATTTTGACCACAAAGGGACTCACAGAAGTAGGAGGATAGTTAGAAGGAATGGAAGGCTCAAGTAAGGGTTTTTTCAGTTTAGGGGAGACATGGGTATGTTTGTAAGCAGTAAGAAATGAGCCAGGAGAGAGGGAGAGATTGAAAATAAATGAAAGAGTAGGGATTTCAGAAGGGAAAAATCTACTGGAGGAGATGAGATAGAGTGGGATAACTGGAAAGAAAGATATAAACATTTATTTTTGTCAAATGCCTTAATTTTTACTGTAATATAATATTACCTAGAAGCAATGTCACTTATAATTAGGATAAAAATGATAGTAATATAGGAGCACGATTTAAAAATTATGTCCAATATTGAGGAATTGTTTTGGGAAAACTTATTGGCCCATTAGAAACTAATGGTCAGCAGTATGAAAAAAGTTGGAGGGATTTCTACTTGGAATGGTTTGAAAAATATAATTATGTCTGAGATGTGTAATTACATCTATGACCTATACCTTTATTGCATTGTGGTGTTTATTACCACTTAATATGAGCATGATCACCAATCTAATTAAAAGTCTAAAGTTTTATGCAATTTTTTCCGCATGGATTTCTCTAAGGCTCAGACTGATGGTTATTGAATTTCCTTGTTAGAAACCCAGAACTTGGGCGAGAGTTCTGTACCTTTAAGGGTATTGCCGTTTAATACGAAAATATCTGAAGAGGATTGACACATAATTCATTGGAATAGAACATAGAAAGGGCCCTGAGGGTTTGTAATATTGTATTTGACCAACATTTACCTCCTTTGATTATATATTTCTAAAGAAGGCTTTGCCAATCAGCCTGAGTCCAAAAGAAAGAAAGAAAGAAGATCCATTTTTAAAGGATATTAATAATCTTTTGGGTGTGTACTACCTCCCATTCAACATACATATATTTGTACAGGTGTACATTGAATCCCTAAAGTCTGAACATGTTTTCTTTTTAAATACATTTTAAATAACCCTGCAGGGGATTAACTTGGATAAGTCATATTATAGAAGAAAGATTATGGAGAATTTAAGAAGCTTTTTTCAAAGACAAATTCCAAATGTAAAACGATAAAGTCATGTGGTTCTTAGAGGTCCAAAGTTGTGATCCAGGACTACATTGTTAAGGGTAACTAGAAAAAAAAGACAGGCTGTTTATCTTCAAAGAGGGAAAGATATGTTGACTCATAAAATGGTTAAATTATAAAATAGTTAAAATGAGAGAAATTGTTAAGTTTCTTGGTTAGGGATACTGGTTATCCCTAGCATTGTATTCAGGGTAGATTACAAATGATTCTACCAGAAAGAAAAAAAAAACGGTAATTTCTGACTAATTGTGATGCTTGAAGCACAGGGAATATTTATGGACTATAACTGTTTTCTAGGATCTTATTTGCCCAGTGAAAGACTTGTACCATTATATTAGACAAATACAAACATGTGTGTATCACAGAGTTAGCTACAGTAATGGCTCTATGCAGCATGACTGTGTATAAATGGAAACAGAAAATAGCTTTATTTTCTAAAAGGTGAGTCAATGGCTTTGGTGCTTAATACAATGACTTAATTAAAGCTTCTTAGTTGATGATACTTCTCTCTAGCACTGTACACAAATGAACTCATTAGCGACTTAACATTGCAAACAGAGCTATAGATAGGTATACACACATGCACGCAGGGAACTAAAAGCTTGTTTTAACTCAGTGGCTATATTACAAACGTATTTCTGATGGACGATAGTTGTAGAATCAGCAAAACAAATACTTGCATTGGCCATGTAAAAATTATTTTTCTACTTTATTTTACATTTCTTTTTCTGGGGAGTGAGACAGTGGCAGGACAGAAAAAAAAAACCAAATAATTGTTTTATTTTTTTTTAAGAAAATGTCAAAAAAAAGATAAGTGTGTGTATATGTTTCTTAAGAGTCAGTGTAGCCAGAGTGGCTAGAGAGCTGGTTTTGGATTCAAGTCCTGTTATTGAAACATGCTACCTAACTGAAGGCACCTAACTCACTGTCCTAGTGTCACAGCAAACTTTGCAAACTTGCAAATTGCAAATGGGTTGCCAGTGTGCTCCAATGGAAGGAGTTTTCACACTGTGTGTTCTTCATGTCAATGAATTATAGACTCATTTTTTTTTAAAGAAACTATAACCAAATGGATTCACATACCTCTTAAGGTATATGACCCTATACATTTTTATATCCCAAAGTGGGCAATAATGACCTCTGGGGGGTCTAGAATGATTCATGGGGATGGTAGTAACCCCAGGTACAATTGAGGAATTTGAACAAAAATAATGGAGGGGTGAAAAGTATAAGGCAAGAAGAGAAGAAAAATTTGTAAAACCATTGGTACATGTTTCCTCTGTCATGTAACAGAGTTAAACTTGTCGTGACTACATTTTCCAAATAAATACAAAATGCAAGTTATAACCAATTAGTGGTCAAGTCCACCAACAGGTCTTAACAAGCAAGTGTTGGAAGCTGAACATGTCATGCGTTGTGCATTGTTGGGAAGTCCAGCATGCATCAGCAAGAATATGTGTATGTAATGACTTGTTTACAATAGGATACTATATGCTTACATGTTGCAATATTGCATCATTGAAATTTCTCTCTTTTTTTTTTTTTTACATAAAGTGCTTTTTTAATGAAAGAAATTTTAAAGAGATGCACAGTCAGGCTCAAGTTGTGTAGTTCACAAGCATGGAGGGGAGGAAAAAAAGTCATATTTAACCAAGGACCAAGCTGTACTTGCCACCACATGGATTTCTTCTGGATGGTGCTGGTGCTGATGCAACTAGACTGGGAACAGGTGCAGCAGGCACAGATTTCTCTTCACTCTGTCCCAGGTCAACTTATATATCTGTCTCCACATTTTCATGTATATCACCTTCTCCCTTTGGACCAAAAAAATCTCCAGGATCAGCTTCAGGAGAGTTTCTTCTTTGGAGTCCAAATTGTTCAGAATTATCTCTACTAGACTGAGTCCCTGCTGACTTGGACTAAGAAGGTTGATTTTCTTTAGGCGTTCCAAAAATAGTAGAAGCCATTTTGTTCTTTCTCACTGGTTGTTCTGTAGGTTCATCAATGCCAAAAGTAAATTTAGAGCCACTACCTGGAAGATGTAACACTCGGGAGCTATTCCTGCCATTGGGGTTGATGCCCTTGAAGGTGATGGTGGTGGTCATGGCGAAGCTGGAGCCAGACCAGGAGGGGGGTGGATGGACAGGCGAACAGAGAGAGAGTGTGGAGAGGCTCTCAGACAAGGTCCAGTTGAACACGCTCACTGACACACTCACCCTCTACATCACTGAAATTTCAGTGCAAGAAAACAAAAACCCACACATTTACAATAAATTATTGAATTTAACATGCATCTTTTTAAAAAACAGATATTTTATATTTTTTGAAATGACGCAAGCTTAAAAAAAACATTAAAAGGTTAAAGAAAGCAGATTTCCAGGGGGCATTGAATAATTTTTTTGAAAAAGGGGAGGTAGGTCAAATAAGTCTGGGAACCTCTGCTCCCCAACAAACATGTTTGAGAGAAATTGGAAAAAAATAAGCTTTGTAAACAACATTTTTCTAAGAGGGATAGGAATAGGGAATAGAATTCTGATTTCATTGCCAAAGAAACTCCCAGGTGAGGAAATTCACCTCACCTGTTCAGGTCACCAGCTTCTCTATAGCTTAAGTTATAGAGACTGGTCTAGAATACTGTTGATAAATTAAGTTATTTAATTAAATTTTCTTCGTTGATGATATTTCAACTTTTTCAACAGTGTATACAAATGAACTCATTTACATCATTTACATGATGATAATCAGATTGTAAATGATGCTGCATGGCTAGACATATGCATGCTTTAGAATATTAAGCTTTATCTTCTTTCTAGCAGGAAATAAAGATAAAGAAAGAAAGAAAGAATTCATACACTCTGGTCTGCAGGATTTCATCAGTATCAGTTTTCCCTTCACTGATACATATTATAAACTCTTTCGTTCTTTCACAGAAAGTATCTATGATTTTTAGTAGGAAAAAATATTTAGCTAAACTTCTAGCAAAGGTCTTTGTTTGCACTTAGGTGGTCTAGTCTTTGCACTACCAATATACAGGCAATGACCCGGTCCTTACTTGTGGACTTATAACATAATAGAACTCACATATCATGCGCTCCACCAGGAAGTCAAACCACCACCACCACCACCTTCTTGACCAAAATTTTCTTTGCACGCTGATGGAGATAGTATGGGCCCCTGACACCAACAGCCTTGGAAATAGCCATGCTTCTAGTATAGGGCAAGCAGCAGCCTGCCAAGTAACCCTGGTGGAGACTGAACCTATACTGGTCCTGCAAAGACTAAAGCCACAACTGCTGAAAACCTAGAAAAGAAATCTCTTGCTACCAGAGTCCTTAGAACTTTCAAATAGTTTGACATCAGGAGCTGATCTGACTTTCTCAGTGGAAATTATATTAAAGAATGATCTGTTTTTACCATTGCAGCCTAAGAATCATGACGTGAAGCTGAAACCTCTCCATCTGACCTGAAGTTGAAACCTTCATTTATGTTATCTGCAGAGATATCCCAAGGCTTAAATGATACTATTCTCTAATAAATGTGAATCACTTTGCAAACCTTGAAGCACTCTAGGAATGTCTATTATCCTACAATCACCTGTCCTCATTATACAGAATAAAATATAATAATACAATATACAACAATATAACATAACAGTATATAATAAAATATAATAATCGTTTGGTGATGATTTTATTCCTCTAGCCTTCTACCACTGCACTCCTGCTGACTGGGAAAAAAAATATCTACACACACATTTTTAAAGTTTGATCTGTATTTATATATTCTTAAGTCTAGACAATCAAAAATAAATAAAACACTGATTTGTAGCAATCCTATTTCTGAAGTATAAATGCTCACACTAAAATTTAACATTGGCAAGAAGTTAGAGTTGGCTCCAGCAGACCTTTGTTTATGTCCCCCATTTGAATATGACCTCCGTGAGACAGAAATTACCTTACTTTTCTATTTTCATCTTCAGGGCTTACTTAGGTCAGTACTTTGTGCATAATGAGAACTTATTAAATTGCTTCATTCATTCATGGCATTCAAATGCACAGGGTCACTTTCTGGCCATATTAAGGAACCAAAGTAGTGCTTTAGTGGATAAATGCATGTTTGCATTTTGTGCATACCTACTGGTAAATAATTGTGTGTATAAGTAAATTTTCTGAGACTTCTACAGTGTAGAGAATTCCCAGCATGAGGATTCTTTCCTCTCAAACAAGAAACACAGCCACCTGAGCCTGAGAGAAGTTCATCAACTTTCTCAGCACTATGCAGGTATTGGCAGAAGTGGGGCTTGAACCTTTGTCTTCATGCTTCAGAGATAAAACTACTCCCTACCTGAGTATATCTCTTTTGTGTGTGAATAGGTGAACATGCACACATTTACATACATATACATACATATATGTGTGTATGTATATATATATACACAAATAAACACACACACATATGTATACATACACACATATAGGTGTGTGCAAATCTCTTCTTAATTATTGACTCAAACTACACCAGAATGACTTGTAGGAATCTGACTGTACAGAGTTAGCAGGAAATTTTTTATTATAGGATTAAAATGATTGAATACAAATAAGCTACTTTGTCTTTCTGTTTCTGTTTCTTTCTGTCTCTATCTCAACATAGAGTGTATTGCCAGTCTATTTGCAACCCCAGTTACAGTTGCTTAACCTATATCTTGCATATAGAAAGCATGAAATAAATTCTTTTAAATTCATTTACATATATGTTTATGTTTATATACATACATACACAATACACATGCATCTATATACATATATACTATATTCATGCATATAGACATGGATGCACATATATTTCTATATGCATAGTATCCCTAGATAGAGACACGTACATTCCATTTTAGTTCGGTTCTGGTACAGTGGAACTAAGGTCTTCTGTGGGTGATAATATTTATGATGTTTCACAATTTGGAAAACTATTTTGCCTGTTAGTTAAAAAATGTTTTTCCTGCCCTCCCCCCTACTTCCTATTACTGCCTATTACCTGCCCTCGTGACATTGTGCAGATGAGTTTCTGCAGATAACAGAAACTTTCAGGCATCAGAACCAGAGATTCCCCTGACTTCCCAACGAATAAGCCATGGCCCCAACCCTTGCCATTATCAGCTTTTAAACTGAAGCAGATTTTTTTTTTCTAATCTACTGCAGTTGTCTGCAAAGATTCCTCTGGCAACATAAATCTATTAGAAAAGTTAAGAGCTGCACATTATGAGAAGCAGGATCATCTCTTGTTGGTTTATGCCTTTGAATGAGGAAATTGATTCCAAAAGCAGTTACATTCTTCATAAGACTACAATTTAGTGACTTCTGACCTTTCTCCCTTCCGGTTCCCAACCATTCCTCTTCTTCACCCCCATAAGTAACTGGGTTAAGAAAGGAGGGGGTAAGAAAGAAAGAAAAAAGTCTTACATTTACTAGGATTTAGCTGCTGGCAAGAGACATCACCAAGAATTCATTCCCTGGCTCATAATTTACATGTCCAGAGTCATCTCTTTCTTTTTTTTTTCTCCCACCCCACCCCCACCTTTCTTGTCCTCACTGTCTTCTATTACATTAGCCACAGCTTCCTGCCTCATGCCGGCTTGCTATTTTCATCTCCATGGGAATGGAATCCACTCTTCAGGATCAGAGCAATATCCCTCCTACTGCTGATGCTGCTCCTGCCACCTTTGACTTGGGTCAGAGCTCACATGGCTTAATTGAAGAAGTCAGGATTTTCCCAAATGGGGCAGTAACTTGGCTAGCTTTTCTTATTCCTCTGTTCTCTTTCAACTACTTCTCAACAGGAAGAAATGTAATTTGTGCTAAGGTCCAGTGTCCATTTAGGCCAGGGAAAATTATATCTTGTTGTAGAACATGCGGTGATTAAAGGACTCTATCTTCCTCACTATGGTGTGGGTCTGGGATGCTCCTACTCTGTGATTTCAGAACTTTAATGAAAAGTCTCCTTCTGAAACCTCCTCTCCAAAGACCTAAATTCCTGCAAATTGCCCTGCTGTGGAGCATTGGAATGCAGTTGGAACCATTAATCTAAACCTGAACCTAACCAAGTCAAGGAGTACTTTGCTTTACAGAATAAAAACAACTTAGGAAAATTTAACTTAAGAAATTTCTATTTTTTCGAAACTAGGATCTTTCTGTATATTCAACTATTCTGTATATTCAAATAGTTCCTTAGAAAAATATTATGACTGATTTTTATATCATTGTTGATTTCCAGTGATTCCCACCACAAAACCATCTCTTGTAAAAATAAGTTAACAATAAGTTCTGC
Source organism: Pseudochirops cupreus (assembly GCA_028627135.1). Taxonomy (NCBI): domain Eukaryota; kingdom Metazoa; phylum Chordata; class Mammalia; order Diprotodontia; family Pseudocheiridae; genus Pseudochirops; species Pseudochirops cupreus. The sequence continues at coordinate 136,141,566 of CM053583.1, forward strand.
AAGTAAGCAGTGCATCGCCATTGCAGCTTCATATCTGTTGTTTTTGGGTAGCTAAATGCTTCCCTTGATTTCTTTCATTTTATTGTTCTTGTTATACACATTTGACAACATACATCGATTCTGTAGGCATACTATAGCCTACCACCTCTCTCTTGGACTGTGGAAAGGGTACTTCACTGTCAGGCCTCAAAAGAGATGATTGGTCATTGCATTGCCTAGAATTCTAAAAGGTTTATTTTTTGTCAGTTTGTTTATTTGTTATTTTAGTTTGTTCTGTTCTGTTCTGCTGTTTTGAGTCTAGACCTCTCTGTCTCACCTTGCTGGGAGTGCATGGTCTACTAACTAACCTGGTGCCATTTCAAATGGCACTTGAGTTTTGACATGATATGTTTCCCATCTGGGCCAGTTTTCCCCTTCTTGGTAAATATAATGGCTTCTCAGTTTCTGGGCCTCACCACAGGAATGGTGAAATTAATGATGGTTATCCAGTTGTAGCATAGAACCAGCTCCAGTCTCCTCAATAACAGGGTTTACAGATGTGCACCACCATATCCTGTTCTGAAGTCTTTCATTATTGTTTTTACTTTATTCTGGCGCTATGGTCACAATGTAAATTGTTCTCCTTGTTCTGCTTACATTCTCTGCATCAGGTCATTCATATTTTTGCAGATTTCTCTGGATTCTTAATATTCACCTTCTTTATCATCATCACCATCATTAGTATTATTATTATTATACTTTGGTGTCCATTGCCAATTTAGAGAACTGCTACTACCAAAGAATTCTTTACTTCTGTCTCCAGTCCTCACTCTATGGATTTCTCTACCTCTCTACCAACATCGTTCTGAGCCTGAGTTAGGTTATGTCCTGTGGCTTTCCCTTATGCTTTTTGAGTCTCTGGCTTAGATGACCATTTTATGAGGAATATAGGCCATGCTCACTTCACTCCTGACTCCATTCCTCATTTTCTGAACTTTAACTCATTACCAGCCTTGCCCCTGTCACACATACCTCTGTTTTTCTTTCCAACTCTCCTTTAAATGTTGTCTTCATCCATTAGAAAGTAAGCCCCATAATGCCCAACAATTGGGGAACGACTGAACAAATTGTGCTTTATGAATGTAATGGAATATTATCGTGCTATAAGAAATGATGAGTAGTCAGATTTCAGAAACACCTGAAAAGACTTACATGAACTGATGCAGAGTGAAGTGAGCAGAACCAGGAGAATGCTGTACACAATAGCAACAACACTGCGTGATGACCAACTGTCTTGGGGGATGGGAAGAAAAGGGGGGGGAGAAAATTATGGAACTCAAAATCTTATAAAAGTGAATGTTGAAAATTATCTTTACATGTAATTGGAAAAAAAATAATATTATGTGGGAAAAAAGAAATGAGACAAAAAGGAAAATAATCCCCTTGAGGATAGATACTCTCATTTGTGCTTGGCTTCATATCTTCAGTGCTTAAGGCACGTTGCTTGGGAAAGAATAACTCCCTAATAAATGCTTTACATATCTGAATACTTTCTCCTGTTTTAAAAATAATATCAATCATTAAATATTAGGACATATGCTTTATTGGAAAAATCATTTGAAGTTGAAGATGCCAACAACAATTTAACATTATTATTAAATATCATGAACCCGAATTTCTAGCTCCATTTCTAACTCTTTTTTTTTTTTGGTAGAATGTTAGAACATGAGGTGACAGGATCTAGACTTGTGATTTCAAAGACGGTATGGATTCATGGTGAAAATATTCCTCTTCCAGTGCAAATCAGCATCTGCTTACAGATTTACAGTCGTGTAAGATGCTGAGAAGATAAGGAATTTATCCAAGGTCACATATCCCTTATGCATGTCAGAATTTTTTATGGAGGGGGGAAGGCAAGGCAATTGGGGTTAAGTGACTTGCCCAAGGTTACAGAGCTAGTAAGTTTGTCAAGTGTCTAAGGTAGAATTTGAACTCAGGTCCTCCTGACTTTAGGGCCAGTGCTCTATTCACTGTGCCACCTAGATGCCCCTATCAGTCAGAATTTTAAGACAGATAATCTTGAAGTCAGTCAGGAAGACTAGAGTTAAAAATCCAAGTCACTTATCCTCTATCTGCCTCCATTGTCTCGACTATAAAATTGAGATCATAATAAAAGCACCTAGCTCGCAGGGTTCTTGTGAGGATTAAATGAGATAATATTTGTAAAGTACTTAGGCCAGTGCCTGATACATAGGAGGTGCCAAGAGCAAAGTTGCAATGATATAAAAACTTATTCCCTCCTCACTTTCCACTACATATTAATTTTAAAGCTGTCCTTTATCCATTATGCCACTAAATCAAGGGAAAGATACTTCTAGCAATACATAGCTTTCTGTTTAGTTATTGGTCGTGTTGAAAGATGGTTTGATAAAGGTAAAATAATGGTAGTCTTCTCCAGGGTGGGGGTGGGGAAGAAAGAAAACAAGGGAAACAATTCATATGATAACCTTATTACATATTTAAAAGGAATAGATTTTCAGTTTCTTGTGTCATCACCTTTTTATTATATATGTATATATTATGGAATTGCTAGTTTTATTCCATAAATTAAAAATAAAAAAAATTACATCAGACTTGATGTATGGTCTGGACTTCAGTCTGGCTTCTTCCAGTGTCTGGACCTGAATGAATCACTTTTCCTCTTGAGGCCTCAGTTCTCTCACTTATAAAATTAAGTGATTAGACTAAGTTCTCTAAGTTAGACTAATGTTCTCTAAAGTATCTTCCAACTTGTAAATTCTATGAGCATTTCTTCTTTCATAAACAACTGAAGTCTTTCTTGTCAGAAACAGAACTACTTATTCCCTCCCTAGCACAAGGAGCCTAAGACCTTCACCCCCTTTCTTAAAACAGATAACCTGAAGGAATGTTGACCTTACGTGTTCCAGTTGGAGGCAAGTTGATCCAGGCTTTAGCTTCTAAGAAAAGGCTACAGAACCTACCCTAGAACTTTATTATTGACTACTTCTTGGAGTAGAATTATAATACCTAATGGATCAGGTTCATTGGGATTGGTAAAGCAAAGCCCTGTCCAGCAAGGGATGGCAGATCTGACATTATCACAGCACTTCTATCCCCTATGCTTAATGGCGGTTAGCATGATACTGTGACTTTTTGATTTTCAGTCAAGTTCCTGAGGAAAAGGTATTCCACTAAAGCCATTCTCAGAAAATACATGAGACAGTGCATAATTATTGTTATTTGTTTTGTTGAAAGGCAGTGTGGCAGATGAGAGATAATGTATGTAAAGTGTCTTGCAAGTTCTCAAGCAATATGTAAGTGTCAGTTATTATTATTTATAAGGATAATCTATGCATACATAGAGGGCATACCTGATGAAAAGTTGAGAAGGGAACAGACAAGCTTTCATATATAATTTTCTTCAGCTGAGCACATCTTTAGAGCGATATGACTAACTGAGAGGTCTAAAGAATATTCAATCCCACCTGGGCTCTTCACTTCACAAAAGGATTTGAGTCCTCCTTAACATTGTATTACCCATTAATATCTTACAATCACAGAGGATTCTATGAGGGATGTGAGCATGGGGATAACTGTTCAATGATTCATCAAGTATTGATATAAAGTGAAGTGTAAAATAGGAAGAAATATATGTGCTCAGTGAAGGTTTTGCTAATGTCATGGATGATGGACTATAGAGAGTTTCATTTTCTTTTGTTTTGTTTTTAAAGACATTTCCTATTTGTGCCCAAGTTTTCTAGAGTATTGTTGACATTAAAATGACTTCATCAAGCCCTAGAATAATATACATCTTCTTTCTTTTTTCTTTTGTTATTTGAGAGAAAAAAGCAGAGAGAGAGAGATAGAGAGAGAAAGATAGAGAGAGAGAGAGAAAGACAGAGAGTCATGAGCAGTAAGCTACAAGCAATTTTAACAGATAACATTCAATCCAAAATGTCTAGTAGACATTGAGAGATGAGACTGTAGTTCAAAAAAGAAGTTAGGTCTGGAAGAGTTGATTTGAAAATCAATATGTAGACAATTATCGAATCCAGGAGTGCGGATGAAATCATTACAATGAAATTATATATAGAAAAAGGAGAAAACCCAGAACAGTGCTATGGGACACCTACTTTAGGAGAGAAAGTCTCCAGCAAAGAATCCTGAGGGGTAGTCAGATAGGAAGGAAGAGAACCATGATAGAGTATACTCATGAAAATCTAGAGAGTAGAAAGTATCAAGGAGTGTAATAGTGTCAAAGGCTTTGGAGAGGTCAAGAAGGATGGGAAATAAAAATAGATCATTCAATTTGGCAATTAAGACATCCTTAGTAACTTTGGAAAGAGTGATTGCAATTGAAAGATTGAAGTTGGAAATTAGACTGTAGAGAGTTAAGAAGAGAGTAAGAGGAAATGAAGTGTAGTCATTTGTTGTAAATGATTTTCTCAAGGAATTTAGTTACAGAAGATGGTAGAAATTTGGAGTGATGACAATGATGGATAGATCAAGTGCCAGGAGATTGAAAGGAGACATTGGGGAAGACAGAGGGGGCAATCTGTTAGAGAAGATGGGATAGAAAGGCATGTATAGAGGGTTTTGCCTTGGCAAGGAGAAGGGCTACCTTTTCAAGTAAAACTAGGATAAAGCAGGGGATGGTGGCTAAAGGAGTTAGGTGATGTGAGATGATGAGAAAGAAAGAAGAGTGAGATCTTGGAGAATGGCATCAATATTAGCCATAAAATGTGAGGTATATTCTCAATTGAGAGGACAGGAAGAAGTGGAACTATTGGATGTTTGAGAAAGGATGAAAGTGTTTGAAAAGGCTCCTTGGGTTAGTTGCTAGCTCACCAAGGTGGCAAGATGAGGAAGAGAAGAAAGTAAAGCTAGTTCAGGAATCATGGCCTGGGTAAGAACCAAGAGGTCAAGGTGAGAATGAGAAGTAGGATTTGGGGCTGCAAGGCAAGGAGAAAAGTGTCATGACAACAGATTGTTATGGGATAAAGGACTTTTAGAGTTCCTGTGTATAAAAGAGGTTCATTTGTGAGTAATAGCAGGATCAAGCTTATGGCCATCTCTGTGTGTAACTGAATTCAAGTGGAGAAGTAGGTCATGGGGAATGAATAAGGTAAGAAACTTGGAGGTTAGGGTGTTTGAGATAGTCTCAATATGCATGTTGACTTCCACTGTTATGAGGGCAAGCGTTGGGAGGAGAGAAAGACCATGACCAAGGCACTGAACTTAGTGAGGAAAGAGATATGATTAACTGACTTTGGGGTGTGATAGGTAATAGACACATATCTGTCAGCATGCAAGACTTTTCCGCTCAAGAAGGAGATCAAATTCTCTCCATTGGTTGCACATTGTAGTTCCACGAATACTGCTTTGGCTAGTGTGGTATAGAAAAAAGCAACCAATGCATGGTCCAGCCAAAACATTGGAGGTTTTGTTTTTGTTTTTGTTTTTCCTCTCCTCTTTGGTGAAATTCTGTCAATATCTCTTAAGCTCTATTGATTTATGAGATGGTTCAAGTGCTAAGATGTAGGGTAGTGTAGTAGAAAAAACACAGACAGAAGAGTCAGTTCGAATCCCACTACTGTTTACTGTGTGACCTTCAGCAAATTATTACCTCTTTGAGGCTCAGTTTTCTCATCTGAAAAATGAAGAACTTGAACTAGACTGTCTTTGAAGTCCCTTCTAGATCTAAAACTATGATCCTATGACATTTTAAAAAAACATACAACTAATATATATAAGAGGACTCTGAATTTAATATCCTTAGAGTCTAAAGTATGAGCAAAAGTACTAGAAAAAAACACAACAACCTTCTTTTAAATGGCATAGAGAAGAGGGTCAGAAAGTTTTCTATGCCACCCAAATTCAGGCAGTGAAACTTATCTCTCAGTGATAGCAGATGGGCTGTAAGGTAGAAGCTTTTAATGGCACAATGGGGATATTTATTTCCAGTCACAAAATGAGCAAACTTAGGGCAAAGCAGGCCTTCATAATACAATTAACAAAGGGATATAGCATTCTGCTATCAATCTTACTTATTACTGTCATTGTGATTCCCATAGCTGTGAGGGAATCCATACAAGAGTGGACAGCATGTAATACAAGTATAGAATGAAAAGTAGCTTGAGTGGCTTGGAAAACTAAGTATGGCACATTAGATTATTCCTTTGGGCTGTTGGTTTCCTGAGACAATCTCTAAGCATTTGGGTCTATCACAAAAAAACAGGATCCTGAGTCATTCATCTGGGATATATTTCTGCCACAGTACTGACATGACAACAGACTGATTGACTATAGTATCATGTCAATTCTGCAATTGACATTTCCCAAAATTCTGAATAGCATCACCATATGTCTCCTTTTTGATCTTGGTACTCAAATGGTAGCCATGATTTCCTAAGTGAATTTAATTTTTTCTCATCTGGCACTTTTCTGTAAATAACCCATTCCTTTTCAATTTTCCTGTCTGAAAATTGGAGGTAATTTTGATCTTTCAAGCAGGGCCTTTTCTGAGTTTAGTTCTTCCCCCACTCTTTTTTCAGGGCATGAATAAATTCGACTCAATTCAGCAAACATCAATTAGGTAACTATAGAAATAAGAACAAAAAGAGAAAAAAAGGGTGAAAATCCCCAACCCTTAAGGAGCTCACCTTCCAATGGGAGGAATCAATTTGTGCATAATTAAGTAAATACAATATGTATACCAAGGAATGCAAGATAATTTCCAGACACATAGAGAAACAATGAGTTGGGGGTGGGGAGGAGGGGAGTGTCAGGAAAGGCCTTGCCTTGGCAGCAGAGCCAGAGCTGCACTTTTTAGGAAATGAAAATCCTCTTTAGAAGAATTGAGAAAGGAGTGCATCCAAATGCATGATCTTCCAATGCTTTGTCCTGGTTAATAATCATATGGAATATTGCATTCGTATTTTTAGATTGAGCAAGGCTGAACTAGAATGGTGAACTAGAACACTACAATAGAAAGTGAAGGGGAAGGAGAAACAGAAAGGAATAATCATTTACATAGGGCCGTGGTTCTCAACCTTCCTAATGCTGCGACCCTTTAATACTGGTATGTGGACGTATCTGCATGTGGGCAGACCCTCCTGGAGACGGCCATCGGAAATATGTGTTTTCTGATGGCCTTAGGTGACCCCTGTGAAAGGGTCGTTTGACCCCCAAAGGGGTTGTGACACACAGGTTGATAACAGCTGATATAGGGCCTATTATGCACCAGGCTCTTTACTAAGCCCTCGACAAAATATTATCTCATTTGTTCCTCACAACAGCCCTGCCAGGCAGGTACTGTAATTACGCCCATTTTACTGTTAAGGTAACTGAGGCAAAAGTTAAATAAGGCTAAGTAACTTGTCTGGTATCTAAGGCCATATTTGTACTCAGGTCTTTTTGACTCTAGACCCAACACTCTACATACACTGTATCATCTAGTTGCTTCAATAAGAATATATGCTTGTAACTCTTGGGTCCTCATAAAATTTAATAAGAAATTTAAAATGTTTATTTTTATAATGATTTGTAGATAAAATGTTAGCTATTTCACAAATACTATTTCAGAAGTGTATCCTAGTATGTCAGATGTTTACTTTTCAAATTCAATTACAGTTGTTTGAGCCTTTGTCCCTAATTTTACTCTTTATAGAAATAATGATGATAGACAAAATTACATTTTTATGTAACAGAATAATCCAAAGAGAGAGGATCAAAAATGAGGATATTGGACCAGCCAACCTCTAAGACCCTTCCCATTCTAGAGTTATGGTCCTATGGTCCTCAAATATGAAAGGTGCCAAAGCAGAAGAGGAGCTGGTTGTATTCCAGGATGGAGAGGAAAAAATAGTCCATACTGCATGCATTCCTATAAGTAGCTGTTTAAGTTGGTTTTCTAGCTTATTTTGTGGGCTCCTTCCAATTTCTAGACTAGCTCCTTAATGGATGGACCATCATACCGCTGAGCTGAAGTATAAGATGGTGCAGATTTATCTACAGTGCCTTGAGTACTCAAAGCAACCTGGAAATAAAATCTTGAATGGTGGAGGAGAATCTTGGCAATAGGGAAACACTGGGAAATATGGCATTACTCACCCTTAAGGGGACCCCTCTTACATATGGGAAGGATGAATGAAGTATACTGCATCCTTTTTAATTGTTAAAGAAATATACACCTGAGTTACACTTTTCATGTCTCGCATGTAGAATTAAGCAGGGGCTATACTTTCATGTTTCATATTCACTTATGATTCTTTGGTAAGTCATTCACTTTCTCTTTATCTGCCTGTGCCCTGACATGTTAATCCCACTGACATCTTACAATAGATAATGAAAAGCAGCTCTGTCTTTTCCTGGTCCCCTCCTCGCTGAATGCCATGGCAACAGATGCAAGTTGACTTAGTCAAACTTGAAAATGTCACAGTGCTCTTCACTCTCTGATGAGTACACATGCATGAACATAGCTCTCAATGCAAAAAGCAATTAAGGGCAGTTTGAAAAAAAGCATACTAAGAGGAGGCACCCTGTAGATGACGTCTATCTGTTAGGGTTGTTTTTTTTTCTGTGTGTGTGTGTGTGTGTGTGTGTGTGTGTGTGTGTGTGTGTGTGTGTGTGTTTAACCTTCTTTTTTATCTCAGAGTAAAGACTGGAAATCACTTTCTGGATTTAAAAAAAATGACCCTTTTGTCTTTGAGAATCATGATGACTACTTTTAGGAAACTATGTCATATTTAATGGCATTAGAAAGGCAGTGCTCCCTGTAAATACAGCTCCATTCCAAACCACTAGACTCCCTGTGAATTTATTGCTCCCTCCAAAGCCAATGAAGTGCATCATAAGTTGCAAACATACTCTAACAACAAAGATGGCTACATCCCAAGAGCCGCATTATCCAACAGAAAACAAATATAAAAACGGATACACCAGACTTAATTCAATTAGGCCAGATGAAAACAAACACATTGTCACAGTCCTCATCTCACTTTATAGACAGATTTGTTCCTTCATTTTCCCTTCAAGCCAGTTAAGAGTTTTGAAATATTTTCAAGTAACTTTGAGACTATTGTTCTGCTAGATAAAACCAGGTAGTAGAGAATTCTCCTTCCACTTAATACCTCTATGACATTAGAAGTGGCCCTTCCTCTCTGTGGGCCTTAGTTTCTTGATCTGTATTTGATAGTGATTGAGGGCTGTTCTAGCTCTAATTCCATGATTCTCTGACTCATTTTGCATTGAACTATCTAAAAGAGCACAGGCTTGTTTTTAAATCTTAGGTTTCCTGTTAGGGCTATAATTCTAAAGTATCAGGGTTTTCTCTGATCTCATCATTCCCTTTCCTGAGGAACCTTCTTTAGCTCCCAGATGCCTATGGAACCAAAGTTTTTAAATTTCAGCTTGACAGTTGAAACGTTGCCCCAAACCCATCCTTAAATCCAGAACCAGTAGGAGCACCCAAAGGACCTATTCGTTCTTCTCCCTGTACCACACACTCTCCCACTTCTATCCCTTTACTTATGTTATTCTTTTTGCCTGGAATTCCCTCCTTCAGAGCTGTACCTGTTAAAACCCCAGTCATTTTTGAGAGATGTAAATTGTGGACTGAAGGTTGTAACTGATGTCAGAAGGCCATGGGTTTGAATTCTGCTTCTGTTATTTAGCAGTTATGTGAATGGCCAATTATTTAGCATTCCTTAGGTACATTTTCCTTTTCTATAAACAGGGACACATTAAAAATACTAGTAATTTCTACCTCATAGATTTGTTGTTTAAGGTTCAAGTCAGATAATGTATTTAATTCAATTTGACAACATTTATTAAGAGCCTACTGTGAGCTGGGCAATGGGAATACAAACACACACACACACAAAGAGGAAAGAAAGAAAGAAAGAAAGAAAGAAAGAAAGAAACATCCCTGTTCTCAAGGAGCTTACATTCTAATGAAAGCAGGGAGAAAAGTACTCTGCGAGGTAATTTCCAGAGGGAGGTTACTAGCGCCAGAAGAAATCTAATAAACCACCTAGAGGACATGACACCTGATTGAGCTGAGCTTTGAAGGAAGCTATGAATTCTATTGAATGCATCACAAACACAGGGCACAGTGTTCCCGAACATATGGAGGCAGGAAATAGAATATCATAGCAAGCAGGCTAATTTGTCTGGAATGTGGCATATATGAAGAAGCCTAATTGCTAAAAGCCTGTACAGTTAGGCTAGGGCCCTATTGTGAAGGATTTCAAACACCATAAAAGAAAGCTTCTATTTTATTACAGTGAAGAGTAGAAGGCACAGTGGATTTTGGATCAGGGGAATTTTATGACATATATAAAACATTTGATAGACTTTAAAGTTTTATATATATATATATATATATATATATATATATATATATGTTTTATACATAGACATATTCCTTAATACTTTTAGCAGATAGATTTTCCTTTACACCACAACTCTATGTCTCAACTCTAAAAATGCATAGCACTTGGGCCATTTCTTCTTTTGCTTCTCATATTCTGTTTTCCACTCTAGCTATTGGGGCACTTTTCTTGGTGGCCTCTACTAGATTATAATGTCCTTGTGGAAAACTACCATATCTTTTGTGATTTTTCCTCATAGCCTAGTTTAGTTTCTTAACAAAAGCTTAATAATATTTCTTGAATTGAATGTTGAGAAATAAAACTACCCTTTCATACACACACACACACACACGCACACATATATACATATATACATACATACATACATACATACATACAAATCAGTTTTATTAAGGCATCTATTCTCAGTCATCATTTGACAGCATATACTCAGTAAATACAAGTGACAAAATTAGGAAGATTTGGCAGAATTATAAAATCTTAGTGACTAAGAGCCTGTCAAGTTGTTCTCCAGACTTTGCTTGATAATTTCCAAGAAGGAGGAAACCACTATCAACCAAGGTACCCCAACACACTGGTCAATAGCTCTACTTATTCCTAAAGGGTTTTAACTTCTATCAGAACTACATTTCCTGTATTACAACTTCTGTTGCTATGAGCTCTGCCCTTTGAGGTTAAATCTTCTTCCACATAGCCCTTCCCTATACTGGGGGATATCATGACCTGTTTCCCCCTTCTACCTCTCCCAGGTTTTCTCTTCTCCTGCCTAAATATCCTTAGTCCCTTTAGTCAGTTCTCACATACCATGGAATGGAGGCCCTTTATCATTTGAATTGCTCTTCTTGAGAGGTTCTCCAGATTATCAATCTCAGTCCTAAAATTTAGATTACATCTCCCACTATCTATTAGACGTTTGAATTGGATTTCCTGTAACCATCTTAAACTCAGCATGTCCATAACCGAACTCATTATAATTTTTCCCCCACCTCTAAGTCCAATCCCCAGTGACCATTCTGTTTTCCTTTAACCTCTCTCTTACCATTGAAGGCAATGCCATTCTCCCAGTTACCCAGGCTCAAAACCTTGATGTCACCCTTGACTTTTCCTTCTCTCTTATTCCTCGTGTTGATGATACATTTGCAACATCTGACTCTTCCTCCACTCTGATAAAGGCTCTTATCATTTCTTGTCCAGACTGTTGTTATTTTCTTCTGGTTGACATAACTGAGTCATCTCTCCACTTCAGTACAATCTCTCTTCATCTGTCGAATTGATCTTCCTAAAGCATTGGCCTGACCATATCATCCCCCTATTCAATAAACTCTAACAGCTCTCTGTTACCTCTGGGATCAAACAGGAAATCCTCTCTTTAACTTTTAAAGCTCTTCATGACCTGGAACATTACTACCTTTTCAGTCATCTCATACGTTATGTTCCTCTACATAGCCTGTGATTAAGTGACACTGATCTCCTTGATGTTCCTCTCAAAGGATACTCCATCTCTCAAGGCTTCCCGTTTCTATTGGTTATTCCCCATCCCTGGAATATTCTCCTTCTTCCCCACCTCCTAGCTTCCCTGACTTCCTTTAGCCCCTAACTAGTTTGACCCTTTGCAAGATTTTTCCAGTCTACCTTAATTCTGGTGCATTGCCTCTAAGATCATCTCCAATTTATTATGTTGGTACAGAAAATCTGTTGGTACAGAAAATATCTATCTATATCATGTTGGTACAGAAAATCACTTTAGCAGACTTGGAGTAAATGTTTTTGTTGTTTAACTTGACCTGGTATGTAGAAGTGAACACAGTTCTTTAGGTATGGTCTAACCACTTAAGCTATAACACATCAACTCCTTAATCCTGGCATCAGATTTAAATACAAATTCAACCAATGAAATATATAATGAAATCAGAGAAATGTGAGATTATGGATTTATTGAAAATTACCTTGCAATGTACCATTATAATACTTTTGCCTTAATTTTATTTTTTCAATAAATAAAAATATAACTTCTCTTCTTCTTACACCACATCTTCCCAGTCAATTAATCTTCTAAGCCTTCTTTATGCTTCTAAGAAGCAAGAAATATCAGATTTTAAATAAGCTTTCATGAAAATAGCACTGATAGAATGACTAGGTGGTGCAGTGAATAGAGTACCGGCCCTGGAGTCAGGAGGACTTGAGTTCAAATCCAGTCTCAGACACTTAATAGTTACTAGCCATGTGACCTTGGGCAAATCATTTAACCCTAATTGTCCTGTGTTCCCCCTCCAAAAAAAGGCAAAAATAAAAAAGAAAAAGAAAATAACACCGATAAAGATAATCTGATTTTATAGTGCTAACATGCTGAATACCTTTATACTTTCAATATACAATATTATAAAATAAAAGATCATACAAAATATCTTTGGCAGATTATAGTACTATTGAAACTATTGACCCTAACCTTGAGACCTAAGTCATGATCTGACGTTAGAATATAAGTCCTATATATTTCAGTTTAAAAAAATGCCTTTCTACCATTTGTCAAAAGACCAAAATAAAAAGTTGAAAACAGGACCGTATCAAAAGCTAGAAATATATGAGGGCTAAGACAGGTGTCTTTTTTTTTTCTTAGTGAAATGACATTAATGAGGATCATATGAGTGAGCATCACTGTATTTACAGCTTTAAATGCTATTTGTAGACCCACTAAAAAAGATGGTAGAGTATGGCAAAAAAATAAAAAAATAAAACAAAACAAAACAACAACAATAAACCTTTTGGTTTTTTCCCCTTCAATCTGCTGCTTATATCAAATTCTATTACCTCTTCCTGCCTTCTATGTTCATCTTTCTTCCTTTCCACTTTTCTAAAATTACTCACCTCTAGAATCTCTTCTTTCTGGAAGCTTCCAAGCTAGAAATTTCCAATCTCAATCAACTAGTTGTTGCTTCCATGTGTGTGATATTGGAGTTAGGAGCCAAACTGACTGAGCCAGATGCTAAAATCACCAGATCTTCTTGCCTCCCACACCCTCTCCCAAAACTTCCCAGAGGCAAGAAGCAAAGATAGATTGTAAACCTGTTCCAAGTTCTGGGTGCAGCCTTCTCCAAGGCTGTTGTGAATTTCCTGCCAGGGTCTGAAGACTTGAGGACTGAGGTTCCTTGTTCTATTATTCATTGGTTTCTCTATAATATCCCCCCAACCCAACCCAATCTCATTATTTTTTAATCTTCTTTATCGGCTACATATATATGCATATATATGCATATACACAACTACATACCTACGTACATACATAACACATGCACATAAACACAGAATTTGCTTTTAGTTCCTCAAGGACCATCACCTTGTTGTGCTCTTGAAAGATACTTCTCTAAGACTACAGAAATTACAAACAAGTTACTAATTTGGATTAGATGAGACCTTAAGGGAGTTTCTCCACTAAGAAATCCCTTCATTGGTGAAAAATCAGTGGTTTGACCCATAAAGTTTTAAAATATGAGTTTCTCTCTAGCTTACAATAATGATATTATTGTAATATCACACACATACATATATACACACATAGATGTATGTATAAGTATGTATGTGTGTATGTGTGTATATGTATTTACATATATATATACATATACACACATACATATTGCTTTGAAAACAAAGAAATTGCACGCATGGAACGTGTAGAATCTATACTGTTCTGTAAGAGTTTTTACCTTCCTTGTATGTCACTAACTCCTTGGTCATCTGGGGAAACTTATGGATTCACCCTCAGAAGAATGTGTTAAAATGTGTAAAATAGAATTATAGAATTACAAAGGAGACTAATTATAGTGAAATAAAGGTGTTGTTTTTTTTTCCCCCACCCAAAGCCATATACCTGAGGCAACCTCTCTATGAAGACTTTGGGAAACCATGGGTTAATAACCTATGTTTTATAGCATTGTTCCTCCCATTCTCATTTTCTGCCCCACAGGGCTTCTACTCCTTTACCTTTTGAATTCGTAGAATTAAAAAAAAAATACAACTGAATTTATTTAATTTTCTTTCCTATTCTATGCTATAATTCACTTATCTCTATAGAGTCTTGTTATATTCTAATAGTTTTAATTATCTAACTAGTAATTTGGACCTTGCTAAAAAACCTCTTTTACTATCTTGCCTCTGCCAGCTGCAGGAGGTGACCTTTAACTTCCTTCAGAAATAGCAAGGCCTGGAATTCATTCCCCCCTTCAGAGTAAAATCAACCTTGTCACTTACTGATGTCCTGTTTCACCTAGGAGTTCTCCAGCTGTTGATTGAATGGTAAAACTTCCCAAAGGACACAGCTCGATTGTGAGGAGCTTGGGTTTTGAGAAGGAATACTTAAAAATCATCCCTTTCATTAAGAAATGGCAGAGGTTATTTATAGTTTCCCGTCCTTCTCTTGTCTTAATGGCAGGGCAATATATGATATTTTATAACCCCTGTAACTTCCATTATCAGTCTGCAACTCGGCATTTTTTTCTTTATTGACTCACACATTTGCAAATTACTTATTCATCCCAAGATGCTTCCATGCAGTTGCAGGAAAAGATTGTCAAAGCTGAGCATGCATGAGTAAAGGTAACTCAGGAAATGCTACATAAATCTCTTTCTCTCCCCCTCTTGCCTACATTTCAAATTTAAGCCATGCAGCATTTTAGAGCGCAGTTTGAAAAAGACTGAAAAAGGCATTAAGCAAACCAATGACCTAACTCACATATCCACAGCACTTTCAAATATACTTTGCTTTAAAAAAAAAATCACCTCTCTAAAGGAAGCCCTATGGGTGGCAACATGGTCCAAAGGAAAGAGAGCTGGGATATGGAGCCTCTGGTGCAGGTTTTAAATCCCAACCCTGCAATTTACTACTTATGTAACCTGAGGCAAGTCATCTCTCCTCTCTTTATCTCATCTGCAAAATGGTGGAAGTTGAGCTAATAAACTCTAAGGTCCCTTCCAGCTCTAAATATATGACTGTTTGGGACTGTGTAAATAAATGCTTTTCCTTTCATCTTTTTTCTTCCCATATATTTCTTGAAAATATATCTTGTCTCATGGGGGCAAGTATTATTTGTGTAGTCTCATGATTCCCCATGAATTTCTTTGGAGGATAAAATAAAAGGTAGGAGGCTTTGGCTTTACTTTTGCAAAATTCTTTTTGGTTTTGTCTGATGTCAGTACAGTTAAGTAAATCAACAAGTATTGTATTTATGTAGTACCCAGAAGGCAAAAAGGATACATTTTTACTAGATACTTGGAAAACACATAAGAAAACAAAATATGACCTTAAGATGCTTAATTAAAGGACCTTCTCTAAAAAAAAAATACTTAGTGTTTGCCTTTCATTTTCTCTTGTCCAACCCCAGATCTCAATCTCTCCCTTTTCTTTACTTTCCTTGCCTTCCCTTCTCTTCCCTTCCTTTCCTTTCCCTTCCCTTTTTTCCCCTTTCCTTTTCTTAATTGAGTATAGAAACCTATCTTATCCAACAAGGAAATAAGACAAGAAGGGGATAAGAGCAAATGAGGGAATGTATTAAAAAGGGAGGGCACATTAAGAGAGGTCAGAAACAAAACAGACTTTAAAGTTAGGAAAGGATATAAAGAGAAAGAAGGAAAAACAGAAGAAAATAGGATGGAGGGAAATACAGAGTTAATAATCATAACAGTGAATGGGAGTGGGATGAGCTCACCCATAAAACACAAGTACATAGCAGAATGGATAGAAACATGAGTCCATCAAAGTTATTTACAAGAGACATACTTGAAATAAAAAGAAACACACATAGAGTAAAAATAAGGAGAGTAGAATCTATTATGCTTCAGCAGAATTAAGAAAAAAAAAGACAAACAGCAATCATGATCTCAGACAAAGCAAAAGGAAAAATAGACCTAATTAAAAGAGATAATCAGGGAAACTGAATTTTGATGAAAGGTACCATAGACAGATGAAGTACCATCAAGAAATTTTAGAGCAAGTTTCTCTTATTGAGGTCTCATTTCTCAAATATATAGGGAACTGAGTCAAATTAAAATAAGAGCTTTTCCCCAGCTGATAAATTGTCAAGGGATATGAACAGTTTTCAGAAGAAGAAATCAAAACTATATATGCTTATATAAAAATGCTGTAACTCATTATTAATTAGAGAAATGCAAACCTCATACCTATCAGAAATCATAAAAGCTGGAAGAGATGAGAAAAAATAGGTACACTAATGAACTGTTGGTGGAATCATGAACTAGTCCAACCATTCTGGATGACAGTTTAGAACTATACTCAGAGGGTTATAAAATGCACACCTTTTGACCCAGCAATACCACCTCTAGGTGTGAATCCCAGAAGGATCAAAGAAAAAGGAAAGAAAAAAAAAACAAGTTTTATGTATGAAAATATAGGAACTCTTTTTTGTGGTGACAAAGAATTGGAAATCAAGGGGATGCTCATAAGTTGGGGAATAACTATACAAATTGATACATATGATTTTGATGGTATACTGTTTTATTATAAGAAATGATGAGGGGGATGATGTCAGGAAAAAAAAAAACATGGTGAGACCTATATGAACTGACACAAGGGGAAGTAAGCAGAATAAGGAGATCATTGTGCACAGTAACATCAGTATTGAAATGATGAGCAACTGTGAAAGGCTTAATAACTCTGATTAGTACAATGATCCATGATGATTCCAAAAGATATAAGATAAAATGTTATCCAATGTAAGAAAAAGAACTGAAGAAACTCAGAGCAAATCGGAGTATATTTTTTCTTTCCACTTTATTTTTCTTGCTTTTTTATGACTGTATGGCTAATATGTAAATATTTTCATAATTTCAAGTGAATAATTAATACTATATTGCTTGCCTTCTCAGTGGATGGTGGAATGCCAGGAAAAAGGAAGAGAATTTGGAACTCAATTATTTTAAATGTTAAAAATAAATAGTAAAAAAAGAGAAACTGTTGAAAAACAAAACAAAATAAAATATAGCCAAAGTACCGCTTAGACAAGACGTATTCTGATTTTTCTTGTGCTATTAGCATTCTTTCCCTTTTGAAACTGCTTTATTTGTTTACTTTTGTACTGACAATAGTGCCTGGAATAGAAAGGACTCTTAATAAATATGTGTTGATTGATTTTTAAAAGAGTATTGTAGAAGAGATCCCTGAATTGAGTTGGGGAATCAAACTAAATGAGTTTTGTTGTCTCTTTCAACTAAAAAATTCTAAGTAATAGATCAAAGAGATTGACAAAGGCAACCACTTGAGCTTTTAAATAACTTAAAGGGTTTTTATTTGATGGACAGAGGTAAAAGAATAGTATTTGAAGAGAATTGGAATGGTAATAGAACACACAAGTTCTGGATGAAGAGAGAGAACTGGCAAAAACAAACAAAAAACCCACATTAATTTGTATGGGATGAAGGGTGTATGGAAACTATTCTATAAAGATGTTATATCAATCAATTAACATTTATTAAATGCCTGCTATTTAGAGGGACTGTGCTAAGCACTTGGAACACAAAAAGAAAGTCACAAAATAATCCCTGCCCTCAAGGAGTTTTCAATCTAATGAGAAGAAAAATATGCCAATGAATATGTACATATGTCCATATTCATTGGCATATTTGTTAGCTGAGACTCCAGGAAGCTGGAGAACTCAGTAGATTAAGAGGAACAGGGACAATATTCCAGGCATAGGATACAAGCAGAACAAACTGCCTGGAGCCAGGAAATAGAAGGTTTTGTTTGTGAAATGACCAGGAAGCCTGTGTCACTGGATCAAAGGGTATGTACTGGAGATTAAGGTATAAGAAGACTGGGTATGTAGGCAGGAGATAGGTTATGAAGGGATTTGATTGCCAATCAGAGCATTTTGTATCTGATACTGAAGGTAACAGGGAGTTTATTAAAGTCTATTGAGTAGGAGAAGTGACAGGGTGGGACCTGCACTTTAGGAAAATCACTTTAGTGACTGAATGGAGGGCAGATTGGAGTAGGAAAAGATTTGAGGCAGGTAGATTCACCAATTGTAATATTCTATTGCAATAGTCTAGCCTTGAGGTAGTCAAGGCCTGTACTAGAATAATAGAAGTATCAGAAGAGAAAAGGGGGCATATAGGAGAGATCTGGTAAATGTGAACTTGATAGATAGGTCTTGGCAACAGATTTGATGGAGGTGGTGGTGAGAGAGAGTGAGGAATCCAGGATGACACCTACATTGTGAGCCCAAGGGACTAAGAGGATGCTGTTGCCCTCTGCACTTATGGGAGGAGGGGGTTTGGACATAGTGAGTTTAAGATATCTCCCGGACATGCAGTTTGAGATGTCTGAAAGATAGTTGGAGATGTGAAATTAGAGGTTTACAGAGAGGTTGGGGCAAGATAGGTAGGTCTGAGAGTCATTGGCTTAATGGCAATTTATAGACTGAAAGAGTCCGTTCAGTTTATAAAAGTCCTAATTTTTTCCCCCTCAGTACATGAAAAAGCAGATCTTTAACACTAAGGTCATCCTGAATCCAACAGGGCAGCTGACCATCTTAATTCATTTTAAGGTCCATGTGACACTTTATTTCATTGTTTGAATCTTGAATTTAAATGTTTGTAGTTTATTTTGACAGTCTGCTTTATGGTCCCAAGAATTAGTGCAAAGCTGATAAATGTTGTTGACTAATTAATTCATTTAAATTACCATCTGAACTTCTATAAAAACAATCCCTCCAAGTTGTATATCATTAGAAATGTTCACATCATTGATGTTCACTCCTCATCTTCTCTTTTCTCCTGATGAAAATGATCTTTTCCATTGCAGTGTTCAGGTCATGAATATGATGATTTGTATCCTGCCCAGTGTCTTCCCACCTGTTATATGTTAGAAAGGTATCTGGAATCCAGGTTATCCTATCTCTAAAGCTGGCTTCCTTCCCACTATACATTGTCTTTTGTGAAAATGATATTATCTAGTGAAAATGATACTATCTATATCTTTCTCCAGATCATTTTACTGATGAGGAAACTGAGGCAAGTAGGATTAACCGACTGGCCAAGGATCACACAAGTAAGTGTGTGTGTGTGTGTGTGTGTGTGTGTGTGTGTGTGTGAGAGAGAGAGAGAGAGAGAGAGAAAGAGAGAGACAAAGAGAGAGAGACAGAGACAGAGACACAGAGAGACAGAGAGATATTAAGAGAGATAGATATCAGTTTTAGGTCATTTATACATAGATTAGAATTTATTTTTAGTGGTAAACTATATAAATTTAAATATCAGTATTTCACATAATGGTGTCAAAAGCAATCTAAATTAGTGAGGAGTCTGAAATTTAGGTCACATTTAATGAATAAAAATATTTTTAACTTATTAAAATATAATTATTCAAACCAGGTTAATAAAAGTGTATCTGGTAAAAACAAAGAAACAAACAAACAAAAAGAACTCTTGAGGGAATTACTGACTGCATAGGAATTCTTTATAATTTGATTTAAATCTGTTTATTTTAGCTGGGAGTTTTTAGAGCATTTGAGATGTAAATATATTGTTCTCTTAAGTAACTTAAAAAAGAGATCCTGAAACTTCACATGATACCCTGTAACAATTGCTTTAAACTATGAATTATTTGTGTTTGAATTAGTCATGTCTAGTTGTACATGCGGATGCTGAGTAGAGTTTTATACAAAGCAAATACTTTTTTTTTAAAGATAGATGAAAATAGAAGTCGTTTCTGAGTCAGCAGATTACATGAGTAGAAATACATGAGCTTGGAAATTCAAACATATCATTTAACAAAGAGAGAAAAGTAAGCTTCAGAAGTTTTATTTAACCAGTGGCTGAAACTTTTAAGTATAGTGTGATATAAATGTGCCAGCCTAAATCACTATGCTTTGACAGAGCAAAGATTGCCATTTAGATCAAACTCCCACTTTTTACATGGCAGACATAGCCATCAGATAAATGAGATTTTTGTGACAGTCCTTAGACTAAATAAAGCACCAGCAACTTCTCTTGCATTCGTTCAAATCTCATGAACCAAAATGCTTCAATTGATTTTTAATTAGTTTTTAAATAAACACAACTGTTATGAATATACTAAAAACACCTTGTTTTTGTTGTTGCTTAGTCATTTTATTTGTGTCTGGCTCTTCGTTACCCCCTTTTGAGGTTTTCTTTGCAAAGATACTGGAGAGGTTGGTCATTTCTTTCTCCAGCTCATTTTAAAGCACGTAGGATTAAGTGACTTGCCCAGAGTCACACAACTAAGTGTCTGAGAACAGATGTGAACCCAGGTCTTCCTGGATCCAGACCGTTATGCATTGGGCCACTTACCTGACTCTTTTGGGTCATTTAAAATAATAATCAAGTTTCTGTCAAGTATTTTATATGTGTAGGCATTGTACCAAGTACAAGCCATACAAAGTCAAAAAACAACATGTCTCCTGCTCTGTGGAAGCTTTTGTTTCATCTATAGTGGCTAATTTACACAATCTAGTTGCATGACACTTAGGTCAGTATAAGTGAAGACTGGGCATTTTCTTTTTTATACAGTCATGATGAAATCCATTCCTATCACCCATTAGGGTGTGTAAAGATTTTCCACACAACCCTCTATGATAGGCAATGCAAGTGTTATTCCTGGTCTTTTGAATCCTTCTCTCCATAGCTGTATCCTGGTGCAAGCCTGTATTCCCTCACAACTAGGCTATTTATCTCTATAGCCTTCCCTTTCCAGACCTCAAGTTTATCCCCGTTCTAATCCATCTCCTAATTAGTTTCAGAACTGATTTCCCTAAGGGATAAGTCTGACCATGATTCTCACCTACTCAGTAATCTCCATTTGCTCTCAACCTCCAGGAACAAACATAAATGGCTCTCTTTGGGTTGTAAAGGCTCTTGCAATCTTTCCCTTTCCTAGTCCTCCAGTCTTTTTATGTTTTGCTTTCCTATATGAACATTATGATCCAGAACACCCACCTTCTTGCCATTTTTGGTACACATGACACTATGTCCCTCCCACTCTGTGTCTTTTTGCTAGCTCTACTCGTGCCTGAAACACTGTCCTTTTTCACATTACGGTGTCTGTGGTTATCTTCAGGACTCATCTAATATCCTCTCTTCTATTGGAGGCCTTTTCTAGCCCCCTCTACTATTAATGCTTCTCCTCTGAAACTACTTTCTCTATATAGTTGGTACATACAGAATTTACATATTCTTTCTCTCTTCCATTAGAATGAAGTGTCCTGTAAAGCAAGATTTACAGTTTTGTTTCCTTTGTATCCTCAATACATAGCACAATTCTTGGCACATCATAGACAATTAATAAAAGCTTGTTGTGTGATTGACCACACTGATTCTCCTCTCTTTAATCTATAAATGCAAAGTTTTAAGATTTTAGTAGATTTCTCTACTAAAATGACTAATGAAGATTTCAGTGCCATCTTCCCACAAGTGTAATCAATCCATAAGCATTTATTAAATGCCCACTATGTACCCAAAACTGTGTACATAAAAGATGAAAATAAGGAAATAATTGTTGTCCTTTGTTCTAGAAGACCAATGATATCAGGAGTGTGATGATGTCTTGACTTGCAAGTGAATTGGATTCAAGTAAGGCAGAGCTGTGCAAAGTCAATAGCCTCTCTCCTCCACAGGTATCAGAATACAATGGCAAGACATAGGTCAGGACAATTGGGGATGGCCCCAGATACGGTAGGAGACCATGACCTTTTTAAGCTAAGGTCTTTCTGAGGTTTCAGTTTGTCTGAGAAAGTGATCATTCAGTTGTTAAAGGCTAGGTAAGAATTGAGGCAAAAAATGGCCCAATTTGCCCTCATGAAAGAATCAGTTTGGAAGTGGAAGACCCTCGCAGCTTCTAGTCAGAACAGAAACCATATGGGAAAATATCCCTACTCTCAAGGAGCTTACATCAGAAGAAAAATTCCAAACTATTGATCCATGCTACTTAAATTGATAATTCATTGTTATATGTTATATAATAATATATACTTTATAATTATAATTTATTGCTATGATTTGTTGTTAAGAACCCCATTCAACTGAAAATGTGTGCTATTATTCATTAATAGCAATTCTCTAGGCTTTTTATACTAATTAATAAATGAGTTTTAAGAAGAAAAAACTGATTTGTGTAACTATGCCCAACACTACACTCATTGAATGAATAATAAATTTAATAATTTAATACCTGTGTGTCCTTGGACCAGTTATTCAACTGTAAATTGAAGGGTTAGACTAGATGGCCCCTGAGATCCCTTCAGGCACTAAATCTGTGATATGTAATCCTACTCTGTTCATGCAGAAAAAATATATAAAGGGTTAACTGGAACTCAGATCAAAATTGTCTAAAAAATGAGACTGTTGCAAAAGGAAAATTTCAGGACCAGTTATATTCAACACCATGCTCGAGCTTCTTCTAGGTTGATCTATTGGCCCAAATTTACATGTCCATTTATATTTTCAGTTTTTTAATACTTATTTTCCTCACAGTTGCTCTTACTAGACATTTCATGTTCTTAATGTTCTCACTTGGGATGATAGGTCATTGGATAATATATCTAAACCTGGAAAAGGTATCAGAGGTCATGTGATTCAACCTCTTAATTACCCAGATAAAGAAATCAGGAAAGGTAGTGAAACTTACCAAAGTTAAACAGGTATTAAGTGGTAGTCAGTATTTAAATGTGAGTCTTAAGATTCCAAGTTCAACTTTGTTCTCACTGCGCATTGCTTCCTATTTTCTCCCAAGACAGTGTTAGTCATTTAAAAAAAAAAATCGATGTAAGTCTGAGTTTCTACTATACCTCCTTTGTCTGAGTGCTCCATAAACAAAACAACCAACAAACATTTATTAAACACTTTTATGAGCCAGGCACTGTGATAAATGTTGGCCATACAAAATAAAAACAAAATCAGTCTTTGCTGGCCTTGAGTAAAAAGCTCAATGAGTACTAGAAAGGATGACCATAGATGAAGCTGTGTCAGGAATGAACCAGGTCTCATGAATGTCAGTAAATAGGAATAAGAAAGTAAGTGAGATGAGATGAAGTCCATTAATCATGGAGCAGATATTCTAAAGGGTATCATCGACAGAACAAGAAGGCTTGAAATAAGACTTGAACCAGGAATAGTTTTGAGGTGGATGAGGATGAGGAAGCATCCAACTAAGGGAGAAGAGGGAAGCTGTTCTTCAGTAACTCCAGTTTCAATAGTCTAGTGATTAGGAGAATAGAAGGGTGTGGGCATGATATTCTAAACATTTGTGAAAGAGCCCAGATAGAAGAATATTGAGAACTACTAGACAAAATAGGTGGTTGGAAGGAGCAAGGTCAATCCAGTAGGTTTAGCACAATCCTCAATTTACTCAACCTGCCGTGTCATATGTTCTTAAAAACATCTGAAAGAAGTCCTTTGTGTGGCAAACATCACCAGGAGATGGTGTGTTTCTAGACAGGGGATTTCTGTGTCATGGGAACAATTTGGAGTAAGCCTTATAGTACTATGGCTCATAGTCGTTGGGAGGTGCTTTATCCCAATTCTACCTCAGGGAAGGTTCCTGAAGAGCCAGTGTGAGCAATAACTCGGGTGCACAGAGGCATCTACAGAATACTACAATATAGAACAGAATGAATAACCCCCCATCAGAAGTCTCTATGGACGACATCATTACGTGATGGCTGTATTAGCTGGTCATTTCATCCAGCTAAAAAGAATGGAATGCCAAAGTACCCAGCAACAGAATGAAGAAGTTGCAACTATTTGGAGAAACTGGCAATTTCAGGCACCAAATTAAAAGTCAAATGATAGTCATCTTTACCCATCTATCCAAAAGGACACTGAAATGAATTTCACAGAAGGAATGCTCCCAGACGTTTGTTTATATCACATCATTTTAAAATATACACTGATTCACTCTTATCTCAAAGAATGTTATCTTGCAGTTTTCCTTGGAAATTCCAGAGTTTCTGGCCTTTGTGACTTCATGAACTTGGTTCAAAGGCTTTTTAGCTGTGTGAGCTAAAGAGCATCTACATTCACATAAGGTTCAGTGACAAGAGTAGAGAAATGTTGCCAGTTCCTCTAGGCTGGAATCATTATGGGTCAAAGGAATCTTCTAAAGTAACTAATTTTGTATGGACTTGGGTTACTAAAAAAAAAAATAAACTGCTCCAAACCATCATCCTTTATTCTTTAATATTTTATGATGCTCTCTGAAGCAGTCCATTTCAGCTTTCTGTAGATGATATCTGTTCTAACTGTATCGAAGTTGATTTTTATGCTTGTTTGACCCAGGACATGTTGTTATTTTTAATTTTCATAGTAACATCATAAGCTGACAAAGTTTTGATTGAGATCTCAAGGCTTGGACTCAGATATGGATGAAGATTTCAATATTCTATCACTGTTTCTTTTTAATTATTGAGAATGTTTCTACTCATAAATTTATACAAGGGAAAACAACTAATGACTACATGAGAAATTGGAATTGTTGATATAGCCTATTAAACCGGGTCGTAATGACATATAAAACACAGGAGACTGTACTTTCCCCTACTATCTGAGAATATGTTGTTTCCCACTAGCTTTGCTTTATAAAAATGGCAAAGGTCCTAAAATCCAGTAGAAAATAAGTTTTTTTTTTTAAATGATGTTTTTAACTTTTACCACAAATGCATGCCTCCTTCCTTGGTTAACTTAAAGTTAGAAAAGAGAAACTCAATAGAAAGAATCAAATATGTTATGCCTGCATATCAGCATTTTTAACAGAATAGCTTATATCATTTATTTAGCTAGAAATAAATGTTTAAGCAATGGATATCAGAAATGAAACAAAGCCAAGGTTTCAGTTTTTGTGTCCTATAAGTAATCTAATTTTATTAACATATCATATATACATATATTTATATGTGTTCCTGAATATATCTATTCTATATATAATACCTATATATATATATATATACATATATATATATATATATATATATATACAGAGAGAGAAAGAGAGAGAGAGAGAGAGAGAGAGAGAGAGAGAGAGAGAGAGAGAGAAAGTAATCTAAATCTATTCTCTCTCCTAATATGTCTCATATCCCCATCTATAATATAACCACACAGCTGCCAAATTGAAATTCCTATAACACAGGTCACTTACCTGCCAACCAAGCTCTTTTTACTCCGATTTTCCTATAGGATTAAATACACACTCTACTTTGGGGCTTTAAATCCATTCACAATCTGACTCCTGAGTACCTCTTCAGATTTATTGCACATTTTTCTCCTTCCCAGATTTCATGATCCATTTCATTTTTGTTAATTTGCTGTCCCTATTACCCAACATTTTATCTCTAGTCTCCAAGAATTTGGACCAGTGGTTTCACAAGCCTGGGATGTATTTCCTTCTCATCTCTACTTCATAGTATCCCCGACTTCCTTCACACCTCATCACAGGTATCACCTTCTGCAGGGAATCTGTCCTAAACTGTCCAGTTGCTAGACTCTCTCATTGGAATAAATGAGAAAATTCTCAAAGGGAAAAAAAAATTAACAATCAAAAGTATCCAAAACTGGAACAGACTGCCTAGAAAAGTTGAAGGTCTCCCCTTCCTGGAGGTCTTAAAATAATGACTAGATGAGAACTTAACAAGACATTTTCCATTAGGTACATTTGGTCTAGTCCTTTCAAGTCTGAAATTTCATGATTCAAAAAACATTTTTAACAGAGAAAATATAATTTCCATGAGTAAATGTATGTATGTATGTTTGTATATGAAAGAAGAAAATTTGATTTGACCCTCCAACCTGTTTTTATTTTTATAATGTTCTCCTTGCTTTAAGTTCTCAGCTCCTAGAATATGCTGATCTCTTTCCCCAGTCATCCATTTCCCACTTGGCCTCCTGCATTCTAACTTATTTCCCCATCATTATGCAGAAATTGTGAGCTAGAAGCTCATCAGTGACCTCTTTTGTGTCAAATTCAGTGGCCATTCCTTTATTATCATTCTCCTTCATCTCTACAGTATTTGAAAGTGCTGACCAATGTCTTCAAACCATCCTTTCATTTGCACCCAAAAAAAAAGTCTTTAAAGTCTCATTCCCTCTTCCAAGGCCACCACCTTGGTGTATTGTTGCTTCCCTCCTTGATCCACAGCTGACATTTATAAAGTTCTTTGAGGTTCACAAACTGTTTTGCCTACATATTCTCAATTGAGCCACCCAATCAACTCTGAGAATTATGTACTTCAAATATTATTTTACTGATGAGGAAACAGGTTCAGAGAAGTAGCTCATGATTACAGGTTTTATCCACACTAGAGTTGTGATTTAAATCTTGGGCTTCCTGTTTCTTAGTCTACAGTCACTGTAAGCATTTTTCACATTGCTTGCTGAGAGAAGCAACCATGTCTTTTAATGTGTTTGCTGATCCTGCGGTCGCCTCTTAACTAGTATTTCTTCCACTCTGTTTCTTTTTCTCTGGGACCTGCTATCATTTCAATGCCATTCAATTTTTTTTT
>CM053583.1:136168976-136184381 GCA_028627135.1 Pseudochirops cupreus
TGTGTGTGTGTGTCTAGAGTGCTAGACTCTGGGGATAAGAACTTTATTTTTTGGATCCAGTGGTATAAGGAGCCCTCAGATGAGGGAACACCTCTACCAATGAGATAGGTGTCTTCCTTGTAACTTGGATTATAAGAGAAATGCTGAGGAACAGAAAGGTTAAATTACTTGCCTAACGTCCACAGAACTTCAAAGATGAGACTTGAACCTAAATGTCCTTGGGTTGCTTTTTGACTCTGAGACTGACATTCTCTCTGCTACATTACACTATTCTCACCTGCCTAGACAAAAAAGTGAATCTGAAACTCTTCCTGTCCTCAAGGAGTTTACATTCAAAGAACATTTTTTAAGTACTTGCTATTTGCCAAACACTATGCTAGACAATTTGGATGAGGAGGAAAAAATGAAAAAAAAAACATAACTGCTGCTTCCTCCAAGAAAGTTTGCATTCTGCTGAGAGAAAATAGTATGTGCAGAAATAAGTATATTCAGAATATATGCAGAATTTGAGGTATTCTTTTGTGCCTTTTTTAAAAAAAGAGAATAAATATAGCCCTTTGTTTAGTGGTTAGATTTTGTAATGTATATGAAGATATAGTTAACCTTCACCATTTGCAGTTGCATCTTTACAAGTTCACCTATTTGTAACCCCAAAAATCAATACTTGTGGCTATTTGGTGGTCATTTCTGGATATGGATAGAGCAGTGAAAAATTTGAGTCAATGAACTCGTGTTCCTGGCTGAGGCTGAATGAAGCATCTCTTTGTTCCAGCTTTCATATTGCAGGCAAGAATCTTTTTTTGTGGTCTACTTAGTGCCATGTTTTCATATTTTTGTGCTTTTCTGTTGCTTTTGTTGGTGATTTTGCTGTTAAATATGGTCTCCAAACATAATGTTGAAGCGCTATCTAATGTTCCTAAGTGCAAGAAGGCTGTGATGTTTCTTACAGAGAAAACAAACTTTCATTCAGGCATAAACTAAAGTGTGATTGGTCGTGAGTTTAATGTTTATGAAACAACAATATGGCACATCCAGAAAAAGGAAGAGGAAATTCCCCAATATGTACTTAAGGCTTTTCTGGAAATACTAAAGTAAGTGTTGTGACCAGAGGCTGCAAGGCATGTAACCCAGCATTTCCCTAGGAATAATAGCTTATTAATCTCTAATTCAGTGTACAATGAAACTTTATAGAACATAACTACTGCAAATGGCAAGAATCCAATCTATGTATGCACACGCATATACATATATATATATACATGTGTCTTTATGTTGTGATTTTGTCTCTGCCCACTCAGGGGTGCCAAAAACTGTTGGGGTTTAGGCTCTGCCTCCCCAGGGATGCCAAAAATGGTTGCGGTTTCCTGATGTGTTGTGGTGGAACCATCTCAAAGAATTCAGAGTCAGACCACCTCTAATCCAAGTCTAGGCATTTATTGAGATTGACGCCAATCTCCAAGAGGAACCGGCAACTTCAAAGAAAGCAAGATAGATTTTTATAAGGGTAGAGATGTAATTACATAACAAATCATGAATATTAAATAGGCAGGAGGGGGTTATTAAGGGATTAGGTAATAGGGGAGGGGTTTCAGCCACAGAGGAACTGTGCATGCAATTACCCACAATGCATCCAGAAAAACCCATTGGGGAGGTGGGTATGTATGATAAAGATACTATAATAAGCCTCTCTGCATCATAAATTTACTCTAGATCAGTTCTTTACTATTACTGCACAGGTGCCTACTTAGGGAAAGTTCTTTCTACTGTTTTGGGATCTACATCCTGTTTGGTCATCCTGGAGGTGCTGCTTTCTGATTGGATGACTATTGTGGTCCTTAGGCTAGATGGATGTGGTTGTAGTTGAGTACATGAACACATCTACTATTTTGGGGAAAATGGGTCTGGGGGCAGTGCCTAGGTAGAGACAATGACTGGGATCCCATCATCTGGACATGCCTACTGGTGCCTTGGTTGTTTACATTCATTATTAGAACAAAATGAAACAATTTTCTCATATTCTTGTAGTTCAGTAAATAGTTAATAAAAGGACATTTACTTAGCTATAGCAGGGTAAGGATATCCAACAAGCATATGTAAGTCAACAAGCATTCATTAATCACTTCCTATGTCCCAGATCTTATGCTAAACACTGGTTATACACATACAAGTATAAAGAAAGTTTCATTTGAATGGGGGAAGATAACACTGTAAGGAAAAAAAAGGGTAGGAGTGGAGAAGGTACCCATTTTAGGGATGATGAAACTGAAGTATAGGGGACATAAATAGTTTCCTCAGAGGCAAACAATTAGTAAGTTTCAGATCAGAGATTCAAACTTAGGTCTACCAACTAAAAGGTCAGTGCCTTTTCTGATCCTTGTTACTGTAAGAGGTACATTTTGATAAGAATTTTTGGACTACTTAGATTCCCTGATTTGAATTCCTTAGATTCTTGTGGACTTTCCTTTAGAAACAGCAATGCCTCATTTATTTAGACATCAGATTTCCAGTAGCTTCCACTATATTAAATGTAGCCAAGAAGAGGATGTAGTAAAAACAAAAAAACAACAAAAAAAGAAAAAAACTACCCAAAGAACTATAAAAATAACTGATATAAAGCTCATGCATATTATTACTCAATATGAAAAAAACTTCATGACATACATGTAGTTTGCAAATCATAAAATTCAGGAGTTGGGAAGACTTAAGACAAAATTTATTCCAAATCCCTTGTTTTTTGTATGCCAGAAAATGAAGTGACATTCCTAAGTGGAGGAGGAGAGACTGGACTAGATTAACATCTCCTTACTCAAAAGTCCAGCCATCTTTCCATCTTACTGCAATCCACGACTTTCCATTTATACCATATTCTAAGGACTTGATTATGTCATTTATCAGACCTGAGCAGGTTAAGATAAGAACTTTGCAAGGAAAATGGCTGCAGAATGTGACTTTACGGACAATAGGTGTCACAGCCTGACAAGGAATAAAATTGAACAAACAACAGCAACAAAAATACCTTATTGTATTACAGCATAATCCAATAATTCATGTTAATAATGAGGTCCTATATCATCAAGAAGAGATTAAATTTTGCTTTATAACTTTAATTTAAGAAGGCCCAGGAATCATACAATACATTTTAGCAAGATTTTCAATGAAAATAGTTTAAATCTTAAAATTCCCACCCCCCCCTCAAAAAATTGGGAATATAGGAGGAAGAGGAATAAGCATTGGTAATGAATGAATAAATGGTGTATTAAATTCTCATTATGTGCAAAGCACTGCGTTAACTGAGAACACAAATAGATGTTAGACAGTTCCTGCTCTCAAGGAGTTCACATTCTAATGGGGGAGACAACACATAGGGAAGGCTTCTTGTGTAAGTCAGATATAATGGTCCCATAGTCCTTAAGGTGCAGTGGTAAAGCAAATGATAATGCATAATGTTTAATGTCATTTCTACTGATATGATCAAATCAAAAAGGCTCATTATTAAATTGAAATTAGCATTACATTTAATCATTTGAAGTAAAGGACCCAAGAATGATTATGTTAGAAATTTATAGGATCCTTTGCATTAAAGAGTTACCAGAAAACTTCCATGCCAGGTGGTTGAGATGATAGAGTTGGTCTCCTACAATCCATTGTAGGTGTTCTGGTTATCAATTTTCCTAGACTCTTCTATATGGAGCATCAGTATTATTTTGGAATAATTCTGTAAGAGGGCAATTCTAGATTGTATAACTAGAAGATGAAGGCCTGTGGATCCATTTGGCATCTGATCAGAGAGGAACCAGATTTTTGGAAAGTGAGAAAACATTTTGAAGCTGTTCTAGGGATAGACAGAGGAAAGATAGAGATTATAACTTACATGGAAACAATAGAAGTAACTTTAAGTGTTCTATTTTTTTAAATATAAAATCCTGGACTCAGTGCTTTATCTGAATTTGGGACAAATTCAGTTGAGAAGGACAGTAATGTGAGGTTTGGGAGGAAAGGCGTTGAGAGTGAATTTATACACATTTAAACTGTGGTAAGTCACTGTGGAAGATGGGATGGTCCATTTCCAAAAGACTCTGTCTTTCATCCCTCTGGCGATGTGTCAGGGTCGGGGTTGGGGTATAGGTTGTGCATTACTATGAGGATCAAGAAGGCCAACACATCTCCAAGGAGTCCAGGTTTTGTTGTATTATACATTAAGGGCTTGTGAAACTGAGGGGAGGTATAGGGATTTTTTTTTTCATAATAGAGAAGAGTATTTTTTCCCTTCTCTCACCTTCCAGCATTCCCTCATAAATTAGTATCCTGAGACTAATTCCCAGTTTCCCAGACTAGTTACATTCTTGATATGACAGATTCTGATAACAGAAATGAAATCCCTCAATGAGTCCTAAGGGCCCAAACACAGGAAATGAAAGTAGAAGGTGAGGAAGGAAGTTAACGCTCAGGAGCCACTGGAATAGCCCTTTCAAGAATGTTTGTTAGATTTTCTCCACCTTATTTAAAGCTGTGCATTACTCTCCCTGGTGTATTACGATGCAGGGCCATGTCATTATTTGGAATCAGTTGGAGGATACCCTAAAGATATACTACAACATAGGACATAGTTCCAGCCGGGAGTTATAGGGAATTCAGTGTGTTTACTGCCAGAAATAACTTCCTGTTGAAAATAAATTGCATTCCCACTTGGAGATGGGCCTTTTGCAGCAGTTCAGAATACTCTATCAATAATTCTGGCAGCTGCAGGGACTGCACTGTCAATGTTATGGCAGTGACATAGCCTTAGGAAAAAGAATAGTTTTCCACTATTTTTAAATTAAATTTCATTTGTTTGCATTTAACAAGCACTTATTCAAAAACACTTCCAAGGAAAGGAAAATGCAAAGAAAAGCAAAGAAAAAACTTTTTATAATAAATATGGATAATCAACTTTCTATGATTTTCATGACAATTCAGATATATAGAGAGTGCTTTACTACATCCTAAGTCCTGTGCTAAGTGATGGGAATACTAATTCAAGCACAGACACAGTCCATGCACTCAACTAGCTTATATTAAAACAAGGGGAAACAAACATAGAATTTGGTATTGACATCACCGATTGTGAGAAGAGTCTGTAGGGAAGAGGTGTTGTCAGCATGAGAATGTCACTGGGCAGAGTTTGAGAAGTAATCGGAGGAATCATCAATTGAATTTAGCTTGAAGTTTCAATTTAGAAACAATTTATTAATCACTTACTATGTGCAAAGCATTGAGCTAGGTTTTAGAGACAAAAAAATTAAAAGCTGCTTCTGCCCTTTAGGACCTTACATGGTCCGGTTGTGTCGTTTTCAACTCTTCATGACCCCACTTGACTTTTCTTGACAAAGATGATGGAGTGGTCTGCCATTTCCTTCTTGAGCTCATTTTACAGATGAGAAACTGAGGTAAACAGGGTTAAGTGACTTGCTCAGGGTCACACAGCTATTAAGTGTGTGAGGCCAGATTTGAACTCATGAAGATGAATCTTCCTGATTCCAAGCCTAGTGCTCTCAATCCATGGTGCTATTCAGCTGTCCAGGGATGCTTCAAGAATACAGGTAAATATTTGAAGTATTTCAAGATAATTTGAGGAGAGGGCTAACAACTAAGGGAATCACCTAAAGCAGCAGAGCTCTGATTTCATCAGAAAGTCAAAGATGCATATATCGGAAAACCATTTTCTTTAAGACCAGTATTCTGGTTTATGATTCATTTTTCTAAAATTAAAAGAAAAGTTCTGCATTTACTAAATGCAAGAATAAAACTTTGATAACAGATGCTGATTCTGAGTTAGAAGTTGGGCTTATTCTGCATAAGCAGACTAAAATGTGAATATAGGTTACAATCATCTTTAAACTTTTTGAATCTAAACAATTGAACTGTCCTGCACAAGATTCTGCTTTCTCAAATGACTCTGAGCACTTCCTGAATTTAATTAACCCAGATTTTCTATAAGGAATTTTTTTTTCTCATGGTTTTCTTTCTATACTTCCTCTGTCATCCAGGATCAGGAAGTGTATAGGCATGTGAAAATTAAAACTAATAAGGAAAATGGATGTCTTTAAAACTTAGGTTCACTTTAAACTCAGAGTAAATGTTTGGGTCAGTTTTCATCTCATTCCAAAAAGACCCACACATTCTTGACTAGAGGAAACACAACCTCAGGGGGCAAGAGGCAGGGTCGGGGGTCCCAAAACAACGTGGGACACATAATGGGATTGGAGACATCTGGCATCCCACACATTTCTCAAGTTAGAAGACAAGTTTGAGCTTTCCTCCTTTTTTCTATAAATATCTCTAGTTAGTGCTAACAATCACCAGGATATGGAGACAAACTATAAAATATTGAACCTGAACATGAAAACTAAGATTTCTACTCAGACTATGGACCGTTCTTGTGTAAAGACATGAAAATATCAAACAAAATGTACTAATACATTCCTGCTTTCATGCGTTAATCTAATCATTAACTGATTATTCTCCATCTCATTTTGCATCTTTATCCTTCTTTAAAATAATGTATCAGTTAAAGACTGAAAGGTTTTTTTTTTTTATGTTAAGCAAAAACTAACACTCAAGTTTGCTCCCTCGTGACTGCAGCTCTTAGTGAGTGAGCAAGATTGGGAAACAGATTTATAACAATACATGGATGCACTGAATTAGAAAAGACAGTTTCAGAGCAATGACATGATTTTTTTACCCCTTTGATGCACAATCCACTGATATCTGTCCAATCAATTGTATTAAAGCTGGATGAGTTCTGAAAGCTTTTCCCTCCTATTTTTTTTTCTTGGTAATTTCAAATTGCCTTATGCTCTTCTCTGAATCAGGGAAACTTTCTAGTCTGGTGTGTGGGGAAGTGCTGATGGTGTCAACACTTCTATTTCCTGCACTCTTGTTAACCCAGTCCAATAAAATCTAATCCAACAATTGTTAACTAAATGTCTACTGTGCTGTTCTAGTCCCTGGGGCTGCCAAGGCAAGAAAAAACATGATCTTTTCCCTTAAGAGACTTATATTTTGCTATGAGAATATACCACATAAACAAGCAAGTATGTCATTGATAATGTGAGGCAGAAGAAAGCACAAACTTCTAAGAAGCACTTAGAATATGTACATATACATATGTATGTGTATATATACATATATACATGTATATGTGTATGGCATGTGCATATGTGTATATATGTATACATACACATGTATGTATATGTGTATACACACACATACACACATATATACATATATATTTTTTTTTCCTTTCAAATAAGCAAACCTATCACAGCAATACAGCAGAGTGAATCATATATTGGTCTTTAAGAAGAAGAAATGCTATGGTGCCCAGGTTTAGAAAATTTTGTAAAAAGTAATTTCATTCAATATTTAAGAAAAATTTGTAGCCCACCATCATTTAAATTTTATAAATACTTTGACTTAGGGACAATCTTCTGTGCTGAAATGAATAAATGATTCCCATGAAGAAATAGGATTTTTGTGAAAAATAATAACTACTATGTAAAGATATGCAAATTAAAGGAACTCTTATGTTTTATCTCATAATTGCCATATTGGTAACTTTGACCATAAAAGGATAATAACAAATGTTGGAAAAACCTGAGGAAAATGGGCATACTGATGTGCTGTTGTTGGCAGAACTTTTGATTGGTATACTCATTCTGGAAATCAATTTGGACCTATGCTCCAAAAGTCATTAAATTGTCTATATCCTTGAATCTAGTTTTTTTTATTATTATTATCATACTACTACACCTATACAGCAAAGACATTAAACACAGAGGAAAAGTTCTTAAGTGAGTAAATATTTTTTAATATCCCTTGTATAGTGGCAAAGAAATGAAAACAAATGGAGAATGGCCAAGCACATTATATTTTATGAATGTAATGAGCTACTGCTTTGCCATAAGAAATGAGGAAAGGGTTGGTTTCTGAGAAAACTGGGAATACTTACGCGAAATGATACAAAGTGAAATCTATCTTTTCTTCTCCAGTTCAACTCAACTTATTTCAACAATTCAATACAGCAAGCATTTTTAAGCACCTAAAGTGTGCCAGGCCTTGTATTGATTGACTAAATACACAAGCATACATTTTATCTATCTATGTATCTATGTATCTATGTATCTATGTATCTATTTATCTATCTATCTATCTATCTATCTATCTATCTATCTATCTATCTTTCTGTATATAAAACCAATGTCTCTCTCTTTTCAACCTCCGTATTTCTCCTACTTCTAAGCTCTGGTACCAAGCAGAACTAATTTTTTCCCCCTAGCATAAAAAGTTTTACAATACTTGCAGAGAATTACAATAGTCTCCTGTCTTCTCTTTTTCAGTCTAAATGGCTCCAACATACTCAATTAAAAGTAATATCTTATGAGTACAAATGACTCACTAACCTTTTTCCTCTCAATGTGCTTTAATTTATCAATTTCCTTTCTTAAATGTGTTGTACAGAAAATACCGGATTTGAATCTTGCCTCATATTTTTACTTACTGTATGATCTAAGTCCCTTTGCTGTTCTGGGTTTCAGTATCCTGATCTGTATAACACGGGAATAGAGTCTAAGATCTCTAAGCTCCCTTCTATTTATAAAGCCATAACTCTTGATCTTAGGTATCTTATTAGAGATACTGCATGACATAGAATGAGGAGGGCTGTGTTCAAATTCTATTTCAGATACTTACTAGTCACATGAATCTGGGAAAACCACTGAACTTCTCTCAGCCTATTTCCTCATCTACAACATGAGAATAATAATAGAAACAACCACATGAAGTTAGCTTGAGGATCAAAGGAGATGACATGGAAGGTGCTTTACAAATCAGAAAGTGCCATTATTATGTTATCTAAGGCAGTGGAGTCCATGGAAGTAGACAAGAAGAGAATATAGGGAGAAAATAGAACTAAGGGGAAAGTTTAGGTCTAGTCATTAGGAAGAGGAAGAAAAGTTAGAAAAATCCTGGAGGAGAAAGAGAGGGAGAGAGGGACAGAGACAGAGACAGAGACAGAGAGACAGAGACAGAGAGAGACAGAGAGACAAAGAGAGAGAGACAGAGAGAGAGAGAAGGGCTCAGGGAGATAGAAGAATCAAAATGTGTCCAAGAAATTAAGGAGAGACCTCCGAGAAAGGACTGCACCGCAATGTCAAAAGGAAAAGTTATTAATTTTATTCATTGATTAGAAAAACAATGATGATCTTCAAGAAAAAAATTTAGCCAAATACTGCAGAAAGCCTTTATTAAAGTCTTACTTAGTGTGGGTTTCTGAAGGCTCTTCCAGTAACATACAAATTCTGGCAGGTCACACACTAAGCTGGAAAGATTTGAGAAAGGACCACCAATGAACCTTGGATCTCTGATCAAAAGACACGTCTTGACAGAGACATCTCCAGAAAGTCAGCTAGAACATAATCGATTACGAACCTGCTATGTTCCAAACATTGTGCCAAGTGATTTTGTTGCTGCTGCTGCTGTTGTTTTTCTTATAACAATTCATGAAGCCATTTATTTGGGCATGGATTGTGTATGATCTGCATTGGTAGAAGGGTTAACTGTGAAAAAGAAGATATTTCTAAAAAACAAATGGAAATACAGGTAGTAGAAGACATGTTCTGAATAGGACTCATTTTCATAACAGATCTCAGGTCTCAGACTAATAAAGATATTGGGGAGATGAGAGAGGATACTTCTAAGAACTCAGTTATTGGAAGCTGAGCTCTTGCTTCAGTTGCAATTTGCATTCCAAATACTGTGCTATATACCTAAATAGACATATATGCACATATGTGCATATATACATACATATATTTTTATATATGTATGTGTGTATACATGTATGTGTATATATATATATATATATATATGGAGAGAGAGAGAGAGAGATCTAGATCTACATCTACACACACACACACACACACACACACACACACACACGCACACGCACACACCACACCTGGACAGTATACTAGTGCCATACCAGGAAAAAGAATCATTCCTATTTGATTATCTTAGGAAGATTCTGAAGATCACCTAGTAAGAGACAGTACCAGACATTGTGTCCAATCTTGATCTGTACCACCAAGCTCTACTGCAGAGACCACAACTCTGATGGACTGGCCACATTGTTTGAATGTCAAATGTGTATTTGCCTAAATGATTATTTTAATGGAGAACTTGCATAACGCAAGTGCTGACATGGTGGTCAAAAGAAGTGCTACAAGGACACTCTCAAGGTCACTGAAGAACTTTGGAATTGATTTTGAGACAAGGGAGACACTGGCATAGGACCATGCATGCCCACTTCAAAGATGGTACTGTGCTCTATGAGCAAAGCAAAATTGCAATAGTCCAAAAGAAACATGAAATATGCAAATTTAGAGACCTCCCCACTCCAAAGGTCCATATAGACTATTTGTGCCTGACCTGTGGTAGCACCTTCTTGCTTGTATTGGTCTGATTAGCTACAGTTGGACACACTGTACCTTAACCACAACATAGTGATGTCATTTTGGCCTTCTTCAAGAATGAAAGACAATGACCAACTAACCTTCTAAATGTGCTTTATCCACCAACATCTTTGTATAAGGTCAAAGTTTAGGCATCAAATATGAGTCAGGGAGAGATTATTTATAATACAATTATGTAATACAATATTTTTATAATATAACAATTTATAAACAGATGCACAGACACAAACATGCACATGACATGCCCTGTCACCTCTGCCCTCTGCCTTTACTCTCAGTTCTCTTGTGTTTGAAATGATCTCATACCAGCTCCATGCCGAGTCATAGCTAAACCTTAGAGAGCTAATGTATCTTCCTTGACAACTGCCCAGTTTCCAATCACTTTATCCTTCTGGTTCATAGTCAACGTGTATGAAGAGCTGTTTTTCCTCAGTTACATGTACCTCTGATCTCATCCCTATCCACCTCAGCCTCACACTCTCCAGGGTGAATAGAGTCCTGTTTGCCTTCCTCCAGGCCCCTCTCTGGACTCCCTTATCTTTTATTAACAAATTCTCTTTGATCCTAGGTCTTGGTGCTTCATATTCCTCACATCATCTTGTGGGTGTGAAGGAAACCTAGCAACCTCCAAAAAACACCAAAATCTGACCATTGCCATTAGTATAAAGCCAGAAAGAGGAGTCTACATATCCTCCTCCTTATTGCCACAGGAGCTGTGTAGACATCTGGTTCACTATACACTGACAAAAGAATCACCTCTGCAACCTCCCTGGCACATAAATGGTTGTAGGAATATGTGGCTGTTTACATAGGATGGATTGGAGAGAAAGAGAGACTGGAGGCAGGGAATTCACAGCACCACTATACTAACCCTTTAATGACCTGACCCCAAACTCCTCCCTGAAACAGAGCCCCATCATTTTCAGTAACAGTATTCTATTGGTGGGAAACACTATTTCAAGTTACAAAACACTGGCAGATTGTGTGGTTTGTCCTTTGTCCTTGTTTCTCCTCTCCTCTCCTCTCCTCCATCCCCTCCCCTCCCCTCCCCTCTCCTCCCCTCATCTCCCCTCATCTCCCCTCATCTCCCCTCCTTTCCTCTCCCCTCCTCTCCTCTCCTCTTAGCTGAACGTGTTATCTCCAAATGAAAGGAAATTGCTCATGGCTGAAAGCTACCTAGCTAATTTGGGGTTTACTGGCTAAATTTCTTTCTCAAAGACTTAGCCTTAAACTCAATTCACTCTGGATCTCAGGGACCCTGCCCAAGCACCACATAATGGTTAATTTTTGAACTCTCTTGGCTCAGAGTGAATGTAAATGGTAACTATTTCTCTTTAGATGAGCTACCCTGAGGGTCTCCCTCTCCCAGTTCAATTTTTTTTTAATTAAAGAGGTCATCCCTTCATTCACTTCTTAAAGAGACCCAGTTACTGAATGCGAATTGCCACACTCAAAGTGAGAAACTGGGAAGATCTTAGCTTAAAAGTGTGAAGGTCTCCCACTGCACCCTGGGCCATCTCCAGTCATCCTGATCAATATCTGGCCACTGGACACAGATGACTCTGGAGGAGAAAGTGAGGCTGGTGACCTTGCACAGCCTTCTCTCATGCAAATCAAAGTCAATTGCAAGTTACATCATCATCTCCTTGATGTTATAGAACACTAACAGACTCAACAAATGAAGAATGAATATCACTTGGCACGTAATAGACTCTCACGGTGAGAGTGAAGAGACATAACACTGACCACATTAGGAGCTATGGATGAGAATTGAAGCAAAGGAAGTCATCAAGGGAATGTAAGTTTCTTGAGGGTTGGGACTATTTTAATTTTTTCTTGGAGGCTCAGGAAACGTCATCAGTTAAGGGGCATGATAGTAGATAAAGTGTTAAACTTATGGCAGGAAGAGCTGAGTTCAAATTTTGCCCCAAGTCCTTGCTAGTAAGTAATTTAATTTCCTTTGGTTTCAGTTTCCTTATCTATAAAACAGATAAAATAGTATCTACCTCAAATGGGCTGTTGTAAGAACCCAAAGAGATAAATGGAAGTGTTTTTTGTAAGCCTTAAATTTACTATAGAAATATTATTATTTGTATTCCCAGTGTTTAGTACAGTGCTGGGCACATAATACACACTTAATAATGCTTGTTGATTCGACAAATATATAAATAGTATATTGGATCGGAAAAGTCTATTGAAGAAAAAAAAAAAGGCTTCCAAACAAAACCAAAGACTGCAGATAAGTCAACCAGGAGGGACAGGCTTGAAGGATCTGAGAGTTATGTCATGAGAGAGAATATCCAACCTTTTGATATTATGGATGCATTGGAGTATTGGAGTAAAATAGTGTAAAAACAACACATTTCTGTAGCCATTAAGAATTTACAAAATGCTTTCGTCACAAGCTTGTGATAATGATAATGATAATGGAGATGATGAGGAGGAGGAGGAGGAAGAGGAGGATTGATAATAATAAAAGCTAATATTTATAGGGCAGCTAGGTGGCAAAGTGGAGGGAATACCAGGCCTGGAGTTAGGAAGACTTCATCATATACTTGCTAGCTGTGTGTCCCTGGGCAAATCACTCAGTGCTGTTTGCCTCAGTTCCCTCATCTGTAAAGTGAGATGAAGGAAATGACAAATCAGTCCAGTATCTTTGCCAAGAAAATCCCAAAATGATCCCAAGTCAGACAACCAAAAAATGACTAAACAAAACATTATCATAGTGCTTACTTGTGTTAGGCATTGTGCTTTTATTTTCTCATTTATCCTCATTTTCTCATAATGTTTATTTTATTATCTCATTTGATCCTCCCAGAAACCCGTGAGGTAGGCATTATTATCATCTTCACTTTATAGGTGAGGAAACTGAGGCAAACAGAGGCTAAAGGACTTACCCAGGATTCCACAGCCGGTGAGTATCTGAGGCCATATTTAAACTCAAATTTCCAGGACTCCAAGTCTTGGCTTCTATCCACTGCTCTACCTAGCTCCTAGGAATACCTGTTTTACAAAAGAGAAAACTAGGCTCAGAGAGGTTGATTGACTTGTCCTTTGTCATAGGACCCAATATTTGAATCCATGCTTCCTGATTTCAAGTTCAACATTCTTTCTATTATAAAATCTTGCCCCTCAAAATAATAGCTCATATTTATGTTAAAAGATATTATTTTTGCAATAAACAAGGATGATGGGTAGTACAAGTATACATACACATACACACAAATACTCATACACACACACACACACACACACACACACACACACACACTTGCATATTTTCTTTTTGAGAAAGAGAAGCAGCATAGTGTAATGGATAACGAGCTTGTCTCTGAGCCAGGAAGACCTGTATTCAGGTCTTGGCTCTGACTGTGTGACCTTGGAGAAATAACTTAATTTCTCAGAACTCAAGGAAACAGAGACTATCTGCAAGATGCCAACCTGCATTGGTAGAAGGAGCTTCCTTATCCAGAAGTTCCCTATACCAATAATATCACAGGTCCAATCTTCAACCCTCTCTCTAGAGATGAGAAAATTGAGTCTTAGAACTTTTGAAAGTACTCAAGATGTAATAGCTAGTAAATTTCAGGCATGGAAACTAAAAGACCTATTTTTTTGGACTCCGAATCTAGGCCCCTCTCTATGCCACCGTATTGCCTACTATGGCCTAGAAGCCATGTGTAAGTATCCTATTTAAAATTCTAATGTTATTCATAGTTGTAACATATTCACTTGACTCTTCATGATAGAACCCCATAAATTAAGCTCATAGCTAATAGTAAGCTTTTCTGGAAAGGATCCAGCTGGATCTTAATTTACTCAGTGATTACAAACCATCTAAAGTCTGAAATTCTGTCATATTGTTTTGATTGCTTACCAAGCTCTTTTTTTCTGCCAAAGAAATTAAATGTTCTTGAATTTGTCAGAAGATCTCTATTTCTTACAAAAGTCATGCCTCTTCAAACCCCCAAGAAATATATTGCTTGTAAATTAGTCCTCTGGGTCATCTGAAAGCTTCATTAAGACTTCAGAAAGGCAGGTCAGACCAACTTGTTCTTCTTTTATTAGCAAAACAATGCTAACAGATTCAGTTAAAGGTGTAGCTACATTTCTTGGCCACAGGTAGAAATGCATAGTGTTGGTAAGAATGAATAACAGTACTTATTTCCCCCCAAAATAAGAATTATTTGAAACTAGAATTCCAGAGATTCTTAGGACAAATGGACTATGAATTCAATTCAACAATCAATTTAGCAAGAATTTATTTGGTGCCTACTGTCTGTTCTCTCTATGATAGGTCCTGAAGATATATAGAACAAAGCCAACAGTCCCTGTCTTCATTCCACTGGTGGAGCAAGGTTTGGGGGATAAAGAAAGTCATTTCAGAAGAAACAAGAACATTAAAAACTGGATGGTTCAAGAAAAAACATCATGGAGGAAATGGAGTCTGAGTTAGGCACTTAAGGAAGATGTGGATTTTGCAGGAAGAACATGACAAGGAAGTGTATTCCAGTCATTTATAAAGACTCAGAAGGGAAAAATGGCAGACCAGATTTGGTTAATGGTTAAATACTCCAGCTCGTCTAGAACGTCAGGCTCAGAAAGGAGGAGATTATGGAATGAGAAAGGAATTCCAGATTATGTAAGGCCTGAATAGCAGTGTTGCTCTTGAAGACAGATCTGTGTTCAAATTCTGCCTCTGACATATATTAGTGGTGTGACCATGATAAATTTACTTGACCGCCTCGGACCCTCAGTCTCCTCAACTATAAACTATATATAACTATATAGTTATATAAACTATATAAATAGTATTAGGCTATCTGCAGTAGATATTGCTGTGAAGGGTAATTATGATAACTTATTTATCTTATATTATTATATTATATATTAT
>CM053583.1:136184881-136202510 GCA_028627135.1 Pseudochirops cupreus
ATAACTTATTTATCTTATGTTATTATATTATATATTATATTATAAAATAAAGATAAAGCCATTCAACTACAATATACATGTCATTTACAATAATCATAATAATTGTTGTTGTGAACATTGTCCTATGGATTCCTCTTTGACGGTCTAGGTTAGAGTGCTGATGGAAATGAAAACTCTACTCTGAATCTTTTCAATTTTTCCCTTATCTCAAGATAACACATTGTCTATAGTTGTTTCCTTTATCTAACAGTGAGCATTTTTTTTTTACAAATAGCTTTCCCAGATCCCTTTTAAGCAGATTTTAAAATAGGAAGACTATTCACCTGAAACATTTTAAGGTTCTGATGAAACTGACATTCACTCAGTTCAATGCACCAATTTTCCTTGTTTTTCAGGAGAATAGGGTGAGAGGTATGAAGGAATCCATAAATTCAAGAAATGTTATAAGTTCACTGTAAGATGAGATTAAATGATTCAAGATACAGAAAAAAAAACAAAAACGCATGCTATAATGTCCAGATTCAGGGCAGATACAGGATGTGACTTACCATAGAAGTTGTAATTCCTGAGAATGGACTTAGAGGTGAACTCCATCAACAACTGCTCTTTGCTATGACCCCTTCTTAAAAGTCCTAATTTTTTTTTTTCAGACTTGTGCTTGGGAATGTGAAATGAGAGCATGGGAAAAAATGGTTTAATGCTTGGATATTTTTCAAATAGTGGTAATGTGTAATATTGAAGTAACCTAGGACAATAAGATGAAAGTTTACAGAAATTAGTCTTCATAGTTCTTTTTTGAGGACAGTAGTCAAATATCTGTAAGGTCTTACCCCAAAGATAAGTATGATAATTTAGGATCTGTGATCTCAGTAAGAAAAGCATTTTCTCCAACAATGCAGATTACAACATAACCGTTTCTTCTCATTCTATAGTAATAATAACTTTTATAGAATACTTTAAGGTTTTCAAAGGACTTATAACTATTATCTCATTTTATCCTTATAACAACACTGGACACTGTTATTATCTCCATTTTTATCAATGAGAAAACTGAAGCTAAGGGAAGTTAAGTGACTTGCCCAAAGTCACATAGCTAGTAAATATGTGAGGAAGGATTTGAATTCAGGCCTCCTTGACTCTTTGTATAGTTTTGTATTGACCATACATTTAGTTGTGCAATGGAAGTCTTTGTCTTCTCTTATATCTTCCACTGAGGGTGTATCTAACATACTGGAAGCCTTTCCCATGGCTGTCTTGATATTGTGTGGATACCAGTGGAGCATGGATTCTATAGATTTGTTATCTGTTATTCTCATTTGTCCTACCCTGCTTCTATTCCTGTTGCACATAAGTTTGACGCCATCAACTATGCTACTTTTCTTATACTTATCTCGGGTTGCTAATGTGTGCCTTCTACTCATTCCTATCATGTATGTTCCCATGAATCTTTGGATGACCCTCAAATTTAAGTCTTCACACACTTACAACTGGCTGCCAGAGATTATTCTTCATTGTGTTTTTCTGTGTAATTTTCAAAACAAAATATCAGATAAGTCGTCTAGTATGTCTCATCTATAAACAAGTAAAGAATCTATGATCTTGTTTCCATAGGGAATTCTTTATGTGAGTATTCCTTCCACCAACAGATTACAATCGATTTGAACTTAGTAGTAAATGACTGAGAACCATGGAGGCTTAGTGAATTGTGCAGGGTCTCCTAGCTACCAAGCGTTAGAGACAAGATTTTGGTCCATGTCCTTCTTATTCCAAGTATAGCATTCACCATACTGCACTGCTTTTTGTACATGTGAAGATGTGTTTAAAATATACAATAATACATTAAATCCCATTTATCTATATTTTAGAGTTATACTTTTGGATGAATTTATTAGTCCTAACCTTTCTATCTACAAATGGGAATGCATAGAGATAGCTTTTTGGTCTTACCACATCTTACAGTCAAAAGAATCCTATTCCCTTCTGCCATGAAATAGCAATAACTTTCACTTACAAGGTCTTCACTTACAAAGAAAATTACAAACAGAAAACAAAAAATCAAAGCATTTGTTGAAGGAAGAAATTCTTATATGGTTACAAAATTATAGTGACACGAATATAGTGTGTTACCATTTACAAAATGTTTTAAATATAATGTAGTGTCTCATCAGTTCCTCACAACAA
This sequence comes from Pseudochirops cupreus, assembly GCA_028627135.1. Classification (NCBI taxonomy): domain Eukaryota; kingdom Metazoa; phylum Chordata; class Mammalia; order Diprotodontia; family Pseudocheiridae; genus Pseudochirops; species Pseudochirops cupreus. The sequence goes on from CM053583.1 coordinate 136,187,063, forward strand.
TCCACCTAGGTAGGTACTAGTCTTATTCCCGTGTTATATATAAGGAAACAGATACAGACAATGGTTAAGTGATTTGTCCAGGATCATACAGCTGGCAAAGAGAAGGCAGGATTAAAATGAAAGCCTTTTTGACTCCAAGTCTAATACATGAGATTACATGTTAGTAATTAAGAGAAAAAGAAATTAAAGAGTTGAAGATACTGCTTAAAGCTGACCTCCATGTAACATAGTGGAAAGTATACTGAGTTTGACCCCAAAATAAGAGAATTTGAACTTGGGTTCTACCATTTCCTACCTTTGTGATCTTTGACCCTGATTGTGGTAGTGGCAGTAGTTGTAACTATTATTAAGGTTAGTAACAATACAACTATCACCAACTGAGCTTTAAAATATTGTCTCAAAGTCACAAGGTGAAGATTCTGCAGGTACGGAGATTTGGTTTTAATGTTGTCCCTCCGTGACTTCTACAGTGGTTGCCATAGAGAAGATTTTCAATAAATGAAGAGTTCAATGAACAAAGGAATATCCATAATGCAGATAAGGATACTGAGACACTGAGAGATTAATGGCTTGTCCAAATGACATAAAATTAGGATGTGCCAGGGGTGAATTAACTCTCTGCTAATGTTAAGTCACACATTCTCTGAATACTATTTCCCTTACTTCCAAAAATGGGAATAATAATATCGTTGTTGCTAATTCCACCAGGTTGTTGTAAGGATCAAACAAGATGTTATCAAATGCTCTGAACTGGGAAGTCATGTGTCATTAATAATTTAAGGTTTGAGTTATTCAATAACTAATATGATTAATTATAACATTGACTCTGATTATTAATAAACATTGAGATTTAACATATTCTCTTTTAAAATGTGAGCAGAAAGAGCTTTCTAACTCCAGATAAAAATAAAGAAGAAAAATAAGAATAAATTACCCTGGATATTTGACAGAGACTACTCTATACCAAGGTAATGAAAGAAATGCCCACACAATGAAAGTTATTTTTCACTGGGCTTCCATAGAAATGGAGTGAAATAAGGAATGAGCAGTCACTTAGTGATGAATATAGAACACAAAATCACTTCCCATCTGCTAGCTAAATAGACAAATAACCATAAATCTTTTAGATGATAAAAACAAGAAAATGTAGTACATACATCAAGGAAAGTCTCTTGACACTTCTTACTAGAAATCTAAGGGTAGGTACTAGTTTTATTTTTAATGCTGTATTTTTTTAACAAGAATTAATGCCTCAGCCAACTTTTAAAAATTGATTTTCAAGAGTTCTTTGGGAAGGGAGTGTTGATCCAAGACAGTATCCCATATGCATTATATTTTAAAATTGACCACTCTATTATATTTGGGACATATTATCAGAGTTGCAGAAAGGAGCCTTGGGAATGGAGACTATAATTCTTGAACTATACAGTCAAATAGATCTATGATCTCATTGATCATATTCCCTCCTCTGATGTAGATCATAGCTGTTGGTGGGATCTCTTCTCACTTTTTCATTACAGAAAAGATAAGAAGACTTCACATGGGTTGTTCAATAGTTACTCTCCCCACTCCACATCTTGTATTTCAAATATATATGTGTATGTGTGTGTGTATATATGTGTGTATGCATGTACATATATATATATATATATATATATATATATATATAACATCATTCATTCTGATGCTTCCTCTTAATTCCTTATTTGATTTTCAGCCTACTCAGACACAGAATTCGTGTCCCCATTGACCTCTGAGTTATACTCAAATTTAATTCTTTGGAAATTGTATTGTTTCATGACTCATAGTAATAAAAAAGAAACCAACAAAGTGTTGGTGTTAAAAAGATGTGCTTTTGCTACTGGGGGGAAAGTCATTAAAGGAACTTTGCCATTTCCTCAAAACAAATTGTTCCATTCTACTTCTCTTGCTTAATTTCAGGCTTGTCCATTTGCACTGTCTTGAAAAGAATGTGTGTGTGTGTGTGTGTGTGTGCGCGCGTGCGTGTGTGTGTGTACATATGTATATGTCAGAGGCAATATGGCATAGAGGATAGAGAGTAGGACTTGAATTCAAGAAAACCTACATTCATTTTCTGGTTCTGACATTTTCTGGTTCTGACATTTTCTGGTTCTGACATTTTCTGGTTCTGACTTATATGACCCTGGGCAAGTTACATAATTTCTTTTGAGAGCCTTAGGCAACTCTCTTAACTCTATAAGTGGCAGAGAATGTGCTGACATTCATTGCTACAGAAAGTTTTCTTACCAAGCAGTTCTTCTTACCAATTAAATCACAAATATAGCCTCTGGTCCTATATTGGTGTATATTTGTGTCTGTGCATGAGTCTCTATCCTTATCTTTCTCTGTCTCTTTTTTCATTTCCATCTTTCTCTGTGTCTCTGTCTCTCTGTTTCTTTGTCTCGATCTATTTCTCTGTCTCTCTGTTCCTCTCTGTCTTTTATCTGTCTCTGTCTCTGTCTGTCTGTCTGTCTGTCTGTCTTTCTCTCTCTCTCTCTCTCTCTCACACACACACACACACACACACACACACACGTTTCACACATCTACACAAGTTACGTAAAGGTGTCTACTGCTATCATGGAGATCAGCACAGAGTTAAATTGAATCAGAATTGCCTATAGATGAAGTCCTACAGATGCTCCTGTTGGCAGAAATTGTTGATGGCTGAGTTTCTACAACATTGCAAAGCCTCTTGGAAAAGCTCTGTGACCACTCAAATATGTGTCCTAGTCATCTGTCCAGGAAAACTAAGGGAATGAAGAATGACAAATAATATCATATCAATATTTACAATGCGATGTTAATGACACCAGTGATACAGAATCAACCTTAGGTAAATGAACATTTATGCTATTTTTCAATTATCTTTAGTTCAAATTCTAGTCCTTTTTATCACAAAATTTCAGAGTTGGAAGTGACTTCAGAAGCTAGCTATTTCAATATATATCTCTGAAGAAGAATCTACTAAAACAAAGTCAAGAAACTGTCCTTCTAGCCTCTACTTGCATAATTTGAGCGAGTGAGAATCCACTAGCACCCAACTTTGTCTATTCTACTCTTTGATAGTTGAAATTTTACCAAGTCCCCTAATATAAAGTCTTAATTTGCCTCTATACAATTTCTACCCACTACTCCTAGCTTTTTCCCCTGGGGTCTAAAACCATGAGTTTCATGCTCCTTTGAGATGACAGTTTTTGAAGACAGCACTTTTTTCTTCTTTTTCTTGTCTTCTCTTCTCTAAACTAAATGTCCCAGTTCCTTCAACCAATTTTTATTTGGTTGATGATGTTGAATTTATCAACATTTGTAAAATGTAGTGCCCAGAACTGAACACAATATGGCAGGAAGGGTCTAGCCAGTATGTCTATCTATTACCTCATTATTCTAGAAAACTGTACCTCTCTTAAAGTAGGCTAAAACTTTATTAGCTTTTTTGACTGCTGTTTGTCAATTTTCACTCATATTGTGCTTTAAACTCAGATGCTTTCAGACATACTATTGTCCTTTTACTAGTAAAGTTGACTTTTCTTTTAAATTCAAGGCATAGTGGACAAAGATCTGTTGTGAGGACAGGATGACCTGAGTCAGAATCCTGCCTTTGACACCCACTGACTATGTGACACTAGACAATTAATCCAGTCTCTCAGATGCAAATAATTGAACATATATATATATATATATATATGCTTGTATGTATAGCTCCTCTTCTTTCTCCTCCTCCTGCTCATCCTTCTCCCTTTTCTTCTTCTTCTTCTTCTTCTTCTTCTTCTTCTTCTTCTTCTTCTTCTTCTTCTTCTTCTTCTTCTTCTTCTTTTACTTCCTTAAACATTCATTTTTCTAGGTACAAAATGTATCTTTAAAGTAATAGTAGAGTAGATCATTTGTAGAGTTCAGTGGGGAAAAGAGATCATAAACTTTTGGAACTCAAAGATACCTTGGAGATCATTTAGTCCAACTCCACCATTTTATAGCAGAATGATCTGAAGCCTAGAGGGATTTGATGATTTCTTCAAGGTCAAATCACTGACATAGCCTAGCCTAGAATCCAGGCTTTCTGATGCTAAAACTATCTCATTCTCCACTAAAATCAGACAATCTTGTTTGTCAAAGGGTTAACAGGGTTTTTTGTTTTGGTCAGGTTTTGGCAACAGATGCAAATTTCATATTTTAAATATTCAGTGCATGTATTCAACTTAAAATAAAATATGCCTGCCTTTCATGGCTTAATGGCTGTAAGGAAAGAACCTATATTCTTTATTAAGTTCCATAAGTGATAAAATTGCTGATTTTTTCAAATATATTTTAGGTCTGTTGCCCAACAATATAGTAATGATTATAATATGATGTCAGAATAGTGTTATATATTATGGCAAAACTAATAACCTCCGGGGTGCTCAACTTCCATGAAACTCATTTCATATTTCATCCATTATGGAAGATCTGTGAGAAATAGTTCACCATTTTTCTTCTGTGTTGTTGGACAATTCAGTCCAGCCACACAAATAAAAAATAAATTTAGCAAAAGATTAGAAATGATTATTTTCAAAGGGCAAAATTGGTGAAGTATTTCCTAATTTTTTTAAAAAAAATATCTCCATTATAATGCTGTATAGGCTAATAATAGAGGTAGGAATCACATCCACATATTTTCCTTTATCTTTAACGAACATAATAATAACAACAACAACAGTAATAATAATAATCCTCTTTTGAATCCTACTCAAACAATTCAACATTTATTAAGTGCCTACTATTTGCCAAATTCTGTATTAAATATTGGAGGAAGATATTATTAGACAAGGCATGGTGCCAGCCCCAAGGAGTTTTTTTTGTTTAGGATGACACTATGCTTTAAGATACATAGACATCCTCTGTATGTAAGAATATGAAAAACTGCTGTTGTGGATGCTGTCTTCCCCAACAGATAGGAACTCCTCACCCCATGGGAACCACTCACAAGTGACTGTATCCTATATTCTACTGTCCTTTTTAGCTTGTTAGGGTCTATTACTCATCTAACACAGATCTAACACATCTAACACAGACCCAATCACATTCCCATTGTGATCAGGGAGAATTTTAGTGAAGATAGTCTTTCACTTTTTTATCAATAAATAGGAATTTTATCAAATAATAACTTTGTTTAAGTTACTTTGTGATCCTTAGATAGGTGTTGGGTATAAAAAGATGACCATGATACAATCCTCATCCCTAAGGAGCTGGCCCATTTCCATCATGAGAAACAGTGGGATGTCACTGAGAGAACATTAGACCTGAAGGCAAAAGAAACTGAATTTGAATCTTGCCTCTGACACATGTTAGCTTTGGAAAATATCCTTCGTAGTTTTAGAGCTAGACAGGGCTTCTGAGGTCATCTAGTCCAATTCATTCATTTCACAGACATCAGAACTCAGACCCAGACAGGTTAAGGGATTTGCCTAACGTTTACTCTGATGTATACTATGACAGGAGGCAAAGGTTTTACCCATGTTCAAATGAATTCTGACTCCAGGTCCTCTGACTCCACAGTCAGAATTTTTCACAGCTTTATGGTTGTTTGTTTGTTTTTTCATAGTTGTGTACGTCTCTTTGTGGCTCCATTTGTTTGTTTGTTTTTTTTGGCAAAGATCCTGGAGTGGTTTGTCATTTCCTTCTCCATCTCATTTTGCAGAAGAAGTAACTGAGGGAAACAGGGTTAAGTGACTTGCCCAGGGTCACAAAGCTGGTGAATATCCGATGCCAGATTTGAACTCAGTCAGATGAGTCTTCCTGACTCCAGGTCCAGCGCTCTATCCATTGCACCACCTAGTACCCCCCTTCTTTTCACAGCCCCAGGCTTCAATCCCCAAAGTCACTTAATTTCCCACAATCTCAGTTCTCTTGTGTCTAAAGCAAAGACAATTACAGTACTTACCTTTCAAAATTATCCTGAAAAATAAATATAATGAAAATTAAATAAATATGTTTGCTATCCTAGAGGCAATAGGGAGCTATTGACACTTGCTGTACAGCATTGTTGCAATAAGACCCATACGTTAGGAATGTTCATTTGTTAGTGTTCTGGAAGATGGTTAGGGAAACAAACACTAGAACAATCTAAGTTTCAGCTGTTTGTATTATTGTTCTTATTATATATCATTATCATTGGCCAATCTGCTGAAATCCTCCTTTCTGCAACTCCTGTTCATAGCTCCCAGTTCTTTTGTTATCAATGACAAAATGACTAGGGGTGACATGGTTTAAAATTCATGGCAACTGTAAATGGGTTTTTGCGTTTTCGTTGCTTTCAACTAAACATTAAAAAAAAAAAAAGAAGCAGGAATATGGCTTCCCCCAGAAAGATGAGACAACAATTTTATGCAATTCTCACAGAAACAATGGACAATTTGGAGGCTACTGTTAGCAGAATTATAATTTGGACTGAGTCCTTCCAAAGCTTGTGACATGATAAAAGGAGGCTTTCTCTTATTTGCTTTTTTGAACAATTGGGACTTCGTGTGAGACCTGTGAGTATTTGACAAGAGATAAAAAAAAAATAAAGAAAAAAGGAACAAAACTTTGTAACCCCATCTTGGAGAAAATTAAAGTCCCAAACCTTTCACCTTTTATTGACAGCATTATTGATTTTGGACGGAAAATCTAATGTGCCCTTTGCTCTTGTTTAGGGGAGAACTAAGGGATCAACTCCTAATATGTTTTCCTTTCCATCTTCCAAAATATTCTTATATTGACATTCCTAAAAGACAGGTATGGCCATGTCACTTCACTGTTCAAAAAGTTTCAGTTCATCATTCAAGAAGTTCACTATTGCCTAAACAATGTAGTACAAATTACTGTTTGGCATTTGAATCCCCTTTCAATCTATCTTTCCAGACTAATTTGTATGTTTCTACTTCATCAGCTTGACCTTCCAACTAAACTGACATACTAGATATTGAGTGTATATGACATTTTAAATCCCACATCTGTGCCCTCAAAACCAACTGCTACTGATGGCCGTCTGAGAATATTTTATATATTCACTATATGTATCTACTTATTTACCTCTTGTTTCCAATAGAATGTGAATTTCTTGAGAGCAGGAATCATTTTTTCATTCCTTTACAGAATCTCATCTTTGGCAAATTCTGGCAAATAAACAGTTAATCAATATTTGTTGACAGCCACCTTGTCATCTAGCCCACAGACCAGACTATGGTGACTTAACCCTTTTAACTCCAGAATCCCAACATTCCCCTTCCCATTTACCCCCAAGTCATTCAAACACTCAATCATCATCCTGATTAGTGAGTGCCTTGTGTAGCCCACAATATCAAGGTCAGATCCAACCATAATTCACTATATATACTGTGTCCATATTCTTAGCAGCTTCTCTACTACCATCGATATACCCTCCATGCTATGTGAATCCCTAATTGAAGGCAAGGACTGTCTTTTATGTTCTAATGTGTGTCTCTCCGTGGTACACCACAGTATTAAGAACAATATAAGTACCTAGTAAATGTTTTTTTTTCAAATTTAATTTAATTAATTTTCAGTTCCAAATTACCTCTTTCTACCCTCTCTTTCCCTCACACTTTGAGAAAGGTAAGAAATATAGAATCCTTTAAAATATGTATAGTCGTAGAAAATAATTTTCCACATTATTTAAGAAAGAAATGAAGAATGGATATTGAAAAAGAAAGAAAAAAGGAGAAGAAAATATGGTTTAGTTTATACTCTTAATCCATAAGTTCTCTTTCTAGAAGTTAGGCAACATGTTTTGTCCTAAGTCCTTTAGACTTGTGATTGGTCATTGTGTCGATCAGAGTTAATAAATGTTTCAAAATTGCTTATATTTATAATATTTACCATATTATAAATTGTTCTGTTTGTGCTGACTTCATTTTGTATCAGTTTATAGAAGTCTTCCCAGGCTTTTTTTCTGAAATCATCCCCTTTATCATTTCTTAGAGCACAAAAGAATTCTATCACATTAGCATCTTATAATTTATACAGCCATTCCCCATTTGATGGATATTCCCTTTGTTTTTATTTCTTTGTCTCTACAAAATGAGCTAACATAAAAATATTCGTATACATAGGTCCTTTTGCTCTTTCTTTGATCTTTTTGGGATATCATCCTACTAGTGGTATTGTGATGAAAGAAAGTATGTATTGTTTATTAACTTTAGAGCATAGCTCCAGAATGGTCGGACCAGTTCACAACTCTACCAACAGTGCCTTCATATAACCTATTTTCCCACATTCCTACCATAATTTGCCATTTTTATTTTTATCATATTAGCCAATCTAATACATGTGAAGTACTGCCTTAACTTTGTTTAATTTTGTAGTTCTGTAATTATTAGTGATTTCAAAGACTTTTTGCCCCTGTAAACTATTGATAGGTTTGATTTCATCCTCTAAAATGTTTATTCATATCCTCTGACCATTTAACAATTAACAAATGGATTGATTCTTATAATTTTGATTTCAATTCCTTATATATTTTAGAAATCAGACCTTCATCAGAGAAATTTGTTGCAAATTTTTTTCTCAGTTTCCTATTTTTCTTCTAATTTTAGGTACACCACTTAGTGTATGCAATTTTTCAAAATTATGTAATCAAAATTATTCATTTTATCTCCCTTGGAACTCTCTATCTTTTATTTGGTCATGGACTCTTTCCTTATACATAGATCTGGCAGGATATATCTTTCATGTTCCACCAATTTGCTTATGATACCATCACCCTTTATGTCTCAATCATTTTCCCATTTCGATCTTATCTCCATGTTTGTGTGAGATGTTGGCTTATGTCTACTTTCTACTAGCCTGCTTTCCAGTTCTCTCAACAATATTAAAAAAGTTTTCTGTCAAATAATAAGTTCAATTAGCTGAGATCTTTAGGTTTATCAAACACTCCATGACTATGCTTATTTACTTGTGTATATTGTTAATAACATTTTTTTTAAGACTTCGCTTATTTGTGCATAGGAACTCCTGGGCAGATGATGATAGAGAAAAATCTTGAATCAGATATTTACTAGTTGTGTAGCTTTAGACAAGTCACTTAGTATCTCTGAGACTCAGTTTCTTCATCTGTAAAATGAGGGAGTTAGGCTTGGTGGTATCTAGAATTCCTTCCAGCTCTAAACCTATGGCCCTAAAATCCTTTGGTCTTGTTGTTTTCCTACCTCAACCATATAGATTAAGGATTTGAAAGATAACTTGGAAAGAAAGAACTCTAGAGAGGTGATGAAGTTTTGAGAAACATACCATTACATGAAGGAAATGAGCCAATCTCAATTACCACAAGAAGATAGGTCCTCTGGGTATGTGGGGGTGAAGGCCAGACAAAATAATATATAGGAGGAAGAAGTAGCCATATAGAGCTATGGAACAGAAGGAATTTCATACCAGAGAAAGTAATATCATGTTTATCCAACGATCAGGTTGAACCGAACACTAATAATTGAAAACAAATTGGAATAGGTTATTACTATGAGTCATAGAGACTATATTATAAGTAACAGGAATTTCTGTAAGTGAGACGGTACAGTAAGAGGGGGAGGGAACTCTCTGTGGGTTCATGTGCAAGTCTTTTCTGTTATTTTTGCTGTGTAAATAAGCCTATTAAAAAATAAAGCAGTGTGAGTTTGAGTGCTTGTAAGGGGTAAATGATGGTTGCTTTAGAAGTGAGAGAAATAAAAGCAACATACTAAAGTTCCCACCACTCATCCAATTAGGTGTAGCCCAGTCAGAGAAATTTCTGAGAGAACTGTTAGATAGAAAAATAGAGATAAATAGATGTTTTATGTACACATGTGAAAATATTTAGATGTTGTAAATTCAGCATAGTGGGATGGGTAAGGTGTTGGATTCAGAGTCAAAAGCCTATAGTTAAACATGCATCTGATGCTTATTAGCTGAGTTATGATAGACAAGTCACAACCTCTGAGTCTGAGATTCCTTACCTGCAACATTGGAATAAAGCACATTTATAGTACCAACTTTACAGGACTATTATGATGTTTAAAAGAGACAATGTGCATATTTAATATGTCTTGCAAATATTAAAGCACTACATAAAATATCAATGGTTATTATTCCTACAAACTTGTGGCCCGGATATATTCAGTGAGGAAAGAACTTAGCAAATAACTTTCATGACTGACAAGGCCTGCACTTCAGCTGCCACTTATACCCCCATATTCTCTTGTGTTTCCAGAGTCCTCGAGGACTCTGTTTTATACCAATTAACTAAACAATACCAAGCTCTATAATGAAAACCCAGGGACTAGAGCAGCTAGCCTGAGAATGGCTTGAAATTCTCTAAGATCAAGGAGGGTTGAGAAGGCATTATGAGTACCTCACATTTTCAGCTTGGGTGTCAGATTCTGTAAGGGAAGCTGCCAGAAAGATACAGTGCTGGGAAGGATTTCATTATGAATTCCTGGCATTAAGTATTGAATTGTCCTATTGATTGATTGATTAAAAAAAGTAATCTCCATGCCTAAATGGCATCTAAACCAAGTAAGTGATGCATGCTGGCTATGAGGACATCTTGATGTTGTTGATTGCTTAAATTTGGCACAAAAGGTAGATACACCTAATTATTTTTTACTGTTTATTTTTTAAAAGCCCTTGACAATAGAAAGTCCTAGTACTCAGAAAATATTTCCTGAGTTAGCAGAGGTGTAGCATATAGTAATTGGATTTTATAAACTGGGAAATCCAAATGCAAGAAAATCCAAGAGGTTGTCTAGTCAATGAATTGACAAGTATTTATTAAGCACTACCCTATGCAGTGCATTGTGCTAGGCACTGGTGATGCATAGGAAAAAAATGAAATAGTTCCTCCCTTCAAGAAACTTACATTCCACAATCAATAAATGTTTGTTAATATATGGGTTAATTATTTTAAAACATTCAATTCTGATGCACTGTACCTTGATGGATGAATTAAAGAAAAAACAAATAAAGTCTCCTTACCCCTCATTTGTCTGTGGATCAATTAGGTGGCACAGTGGGGGGGGGGGACTACTCAGAGGGACTTGAGTTAAAATCTGGCTTTAGATACTTATGAACAGTGTGACCCTGGGTAAGCAATTTACCCTGGTTTCCTCCATTTCTCATCTGCAAAATGTACTGGAGAAGGAAATGATAAACCTCTCCAGCATCTTTGCCAAGAAAACCCTAAATGGGGTTATGAAGAGTTGAATATGACTGAAAATGAGTGAAACAACAACAACACTTGACAAGTCATGAGTAGAGGATAGAGATTGGAACTGGGTCTATGATATCACTAGCATAGAAACTCTCAGATGAGGAATCTATCTCTACCAATACAGGGGTGCACCTTCTTTGGCATGTCTAATCCTGAAAAGTTAACCTATGGCATTGAAAGTATAAATGAGTTCCCCAGGGTCACACAATTATTGTATATGTCAGAGGTGTAACTTGGACCCAGGACTACTTAGCTCCAAAGTTGGCTTTCTATTCATTGTCTACCATGCTGTTTCTCATTCATAGAAGCTGAGATAAAACTTGGCCTGCATTTAACACAGTGCCTTTATATAGTAGACAGATTGATAAAGGCTTATTGAACATTAGAATTGAGTTGATTGCCTCAAAAAAAAGTGATCTGCAAGTAGATTCCCATTACAACTGAACCTGCTGAGATACCGCCTCTAATGACCATGAGCAAGCCTCATTTTCCATTCTCTAGAGTGTTATCAAACACTCCATGACTATGCTCATTTACCCGTGTATATTGTTAATAACTTTATAAAAATTCCCTTATTTATTCATAGGAACTCCTGGGCGGATGTTGAATGAGATATTTACTAGTTGTGTAGCTTTAGGCAAGTCACTTAGTAACTCTGAGCCTCAGTTTCCTCATCCTAGAAAATGAGGGGGTTGGGCTAGGTGACATCTAGAAATCCTTCCAGTTCCAAACCTATGATCCTATAATCCTATGGTCTTCCTCCCCCACCCCCATCATATAGATTAAGGATTTGAAAGCTAACTTGGAAAGAGAGAACTCTAAAGAGGTTGTTCATGAGTGACATTATTTTGTATGTTATTTTGCAGCACATAGTTAGATTTTAAAAGTAATGTTCATTGTGGTGTGAAAGAAACTCAAGGTAGAGCTAAAAACAATTAAATTAAATTAAAAGTATAATCTTACACAGCCCAATTAGGTTACTGTGGGTAAAAAATGTTTAAAATTCTTTCTAGGCAGTCCCTTTTGGCCCTCCTCTTCCACTCCAATGACCTCTCTTTTCAGCCTATAAAGTCAGGGTCCTTAACCAATATATTAGTCCACCCGATTTCCGCTCTCTGTCTAAGCTGACCTTTCCTTTTTAAGTCCACTGGATTTCTCAAGAAGAAGTCTCTCCATACAATGTTAGGATTAGAAGGGAGCAAAGAGTTTCTTTCATCCAACATCTTTATTTTATAGACAAGGAAAATGAATTCCTGAGAGGATAAGTGACTCCCCAAGGTCACACAGCTAGTAAAAATTAAAGCATACATTTGAAATTGAGATATTATCATTTCAAAAGCAAGACTCACTCTCTTTCCATTGCACAATTATGCTTTGTTTTATTCTCTCTCTTTGTCTCTCTCTGTTTATCTCTGTCTCTCTCTGTCTCTATGTCTCTGTCTCTGTCTCTCTGTCTCTCTTGTCTCTGTCTCTCTGTCTCTGTCTTTCTCTCTCTCTCTCTCTCTCTCTCTCTTTCTCTCTCTCTCTCTCTCTCTCTCTCTCTCTCTCTCCACTTAGGACATGGCAGGCATTTAACAAATACTTCTTGATTGATCACTTAATTGTCAGGACTTCAGGTTGTTTCCATTTGACCTCATATGAAAATTGATGTCCTCCTGGCCACCTCAACTTGTGTTTGTCCTTTATTTTAGAAAAGGATCATGGCATCAGGGAGATGATGACATAACTTGCAATTGAGTGAGTGAGGGCTGTACCAGGTCACCAGCCTCATTTTCTCCTCCAGAGCTATCTGGGTCCAGTGGCGAGATATTCATCAGGATGACTGAAAATGACTCAGGATGCAGTGGAAGACCCTGGCCCTTTTAAGGTAAGACCTTTTCAGGTTCTCACTTAGAGTGAGGCAACACCCATTCAGTGAATAGGCCTCTTTAAGAAGTGAGTCAAGAGATGGCCCCTCTAATTAGAAAAAAAAGAAAAAAAAATATCAAGCTGGGGGAGCAAGACCTTCATAGTTGCTGTTCCAGAGAGAAACTGTTATCATTGACATTCACTCTAAGCCAGGAGGACCAAAAAGCTGGATTGGTGAGTGTCCCCTAGGTTCTTCCCCAAGGAATCCTTTCCAACACAAACTACAACACAATAATATTATGCATTTCAATACAATACAACACAATTGAATAAAATTAACATATTATTAATTAAGCACTTATTGTGTCTTTATTAGGCACTAACGATCCAAAGACAGAGAGAAAACCATTTTTTTTCTCTAGAATGTGACATTCTTTCTGTCTTACTATTCCATTCCTTCTACTTTGTCCTCACTTTACCTTATTCCCCCACATGTTTTCCTTTATGATCGTCCTCAGAATTCTTTGGATAAGAAATCCATTCTTAAAGAAAGTGTGTTTACTAAAAGACTTTCTGTCCAGGCAAGCAATGATTTGGGGAATCTTAAATCATTCAGTTCAACACCTTGTTTTGTTTTATTTTTGTTGTGGTCCCTATTATGTGCCGGGCACTGAATTAGAATCTGGGAAGACAAAAACAAAAATCAAGGAGTTCTTGCTTTCTAGGAGTTGCTGTTCTTTGGTGAGAAAGTAGCATGTACAGAAATGAATAAATTCAAAATATACATTTAATAAATATGTAAAATATATGAACATAAGAACATAAAGTGTGACACATGTTTATATGTGTATGAATGTGTATACATTTATCTATAGATATCTATTTTTATCACAGGCACAAAAATAAATTTGGATGTGTCACAAAAAACTGGGAGAATTAGGGAAATCTTCTGGTAGGAGGTGGCAGAAGCCAAGTCTTGAAGGAGTTATGGAATAACAGAGTTAAGAGATTGAAAGCTGTCTAAATGTGCAAGAAATAACAGGTAAGGTGGTTTTGCTGGAATGTAGAGAGAGTGAGGGGGAGTAATATAAAATAAGTCTGGGAATACAGGATGGATTCAGATTGCAAAGAGCTTTAAATGACAAAGAAGTGTATTCAATTCTAGAGGCTCTTGGGAGTTACTAAAACATCTTGAGCATTTAAGTGACAGTGGGCAGTCCTATGCTCTAGGGATATCAGTTTGACAATTGTGCATGATAGGATGAAGAAAAGAAGAGAGAGTAGGGAGTAGTTCAATTAGGAGACAGTTGTATTCCAAGGAAGAGGTGCCTGAACTAGGTAGGTGAACATTTGAGTGAAAAAGAAAAGGTGGTTATTTCAGATGATGTGGAGGTCCAATTAGTGAAGGCTAGTAGGATATGATGGGGAGGGAGGGAGGGAGGAAAAGAGAGAAGAGAGTGATGCATCCATGATAGATCTCTTTGTGAGTTTGGGTAACTGCAAAGATATTGGTACTCTTGAAAGATGGAGACAGCTTAGGGTAAAATATAAGGAATTCTTTTTTTTTTTTTTAGTTTTCAGAAATGAGCAACAGAATAAAAATTTATTATTTAAATTCCTTCCAAGATATTGTGCTATCTGTTTAAAACAAATGTCCTGTTACCTTAAATCACATGTTTAATTCTGTCTATCAAGACATTGAAAAGGAAGATGGGAACTTTTGAGCTTTGAAAAGATGATGGATGCAAAGAGGTACTAGGAGCTTGAATGTGGCAGTAAGTGTACTACCATGTATATGTGTATATACATATATAAATACCTGTACATATATTCACATGCAAATACATATACAAATGAATATTCATGTGTTTGTATACACACATACACACACACTGCTTATTAACTGAACTGAAGTTGTTTTTGTTTCAGCTGGTTTGTATGTGAACACAAACTGGCTTTTTTTTCCTCACTACAGGTTTTAGTGAGGAGATCTGAAGCACAAGTTTTAAAAATTCAATTGACATGGAAATTTAGTGGTTTATTGAGCACATACAGAATAAGATTCCATATGTATTCTTAAAAAATTATTTGGGATTTTGAACTCCAAACACCACTGCATATAAGAATTATAGGTGAAATAAATGATGAAATGTAAGTAAATGGACTCTATCCCCATACTGTTTTTGCTTCAATGTCTTTCTTTCTTTTTTTTTTTAGATTTTCAAATTTTATTTTAGTTTGCATCATTCTTTTCCACAAGATTTTGAGTTACATATTTTCTCCCCTTCTTTCCCCTACCCACCACCCCAAAACAGCCATCCCAGTGTGTTCCCCCTCCCCCAGTCTATTCTCTCCTATGTCACT
>CM053583.1:136203010-136219215 GCA_028627135.1 Pseudochirops cupreus
CATAAGGAACTTATCAAAGTTGAACTATCTACATGCCAACATGGAAAAGTGACAATTATGACTGATGAAACTTTTCTCAGTATAAGGATAGGGGGAGGGAATACAAATGTATATATACATATACATACACATACACATATATCTATATAAGAGGGTTTATATATACATACCAGCACATATCTGAGTGTGTGTATATATATGAATATATAGAGGGCATAAGATCAATTGAATAGGAAGGGACAATATTCTAAAAGGTGAAATCCTGTGGTGAGAGAGGATTAGATTGAGAGGAGACAGGGAGAGACAGAATGGGGTTGAATATCTCATGGAAGAGGCAAAGGATGATTGTTACAATAGAGGGGGAGAACAGGAAGGCAAAAGGGAAAGAGTCAACCTTACTCTCACTGACTTTGGCTTAGGGAAGGAATGACAGAAACTCTAAACTGGGTATCTTGCCACACAAAAGAGTAGGGGAAATGGAGATGAGAGGTGGGATGATGGAGGAGAGGGCAGGGTGGGGGGGAGGGTTGATGAAAGTACACACTTCTGTAGAGGGACAGGTACAGGGACAGGGTAGAGAATGGAAAGGGGTGTGGGAGAGGAAAAAGGGACATGTAATCAGTCTCTCACAATATGCCCACTGTGGAGAGGTTCTGCATAATTACACATGTTCAGCCTGTATTTGGTTGCTTGTCCTTCCAGTGGGGGTGGGTGATGAGGGAGGAAGAGAAAAAATCTAGAATTTAGAGTTCTATAATCAAAGGTTAAAAATATATATGTATATGTATATGTGTATGTATATCTGTATACAATAATAGTAATAATTATTATTAACTACGTCCAACTAGAACTTAAGATACACAGGCATTGTGGTAGGGAGATCTATCCTGCCCTACCGGAAAGTCAGAGCAGTGATGGGGGAGGACATAGGAGAGAATAGATTGGGGTAGGGGTTATACAATGAGATGGCTGTTTTGGGGTGGTGGGTTGGGGAAAGATGGGGAGAAAATTTGCAACTCAAAATCTCATGGAAATGAATGATGTAAACTAAAATAAATAAAAGTCAAAAAATTGAAATTTATGAATATTTTTTAAATGGATAACTGTTTCAGTAAATTTTTTTCCTCTAATTCTGTGTATTTTACTCATTTATATACATTATTCTGAGAAAGAATCCATAGGTTCCATGAGACAGACAAATAATTCCATGACACCCAATGATTAAGAACCCTTGGTGAGCATTGAGATGTTAAGAAAATTCCCCAAGGTCACATAGCCAGCATGTGTCAAAGAATTTAAACCCAGTTCTTCCAGGTAAACAGGCAAGCTTTTTATGTAACTTCCCCACATTATCACTCTAGATTCAGAATTAGAAGGGACTTTACAGTCAATCTACTCCAACCCTTTAAACTGGTACATAACTTCCAAACTAGTTAACTGATTTATGAAGTGCTGAAATCTAAAATGAAGATTATTGTCAAATAATATATTGTTTGATTTAAAGCCAATTTAATTTCATTCAAGAGATATTTATTAAATGCCTGATGTGAAAAAAAAATACAAAGGAAGCAACATGCACAAAGTCAAATAGAAAAATGAATAACTAGATCTGATAGAATTACGAAAGACTTCTTGTAGGCGAGGATACTTGAACTGAGTTAAGTTCAAGAAGGGAGTGCCTGGTTCTAATGGGTAAGTTTTGAGGAGGGAAAACATTCCTTCGTAGGGTCATTCTGCACTAAGGCACTGAGAAGCACCCTAGAAGGGATATGGACTTCCATGTACACAGGAGTAAGCCAGTGAAGAAGACTGGGGGAGCACAAGGGAAGCATTCATTAAGTGTCTACTATGTGCAAAGTACTGTGTTAAGTGCTTTACAAATAGTGTCTCATTTAAAGAGGTGCATCTTCTGGAACGGCTGGAGAGTAAACTTTCCTTTTTAAATTTCCTTTTCAAACTGAAAAATTTAAATGGTTGAAATGTTAAATGAAAATTCCAGAAGTGACTCTAAATACCAAAATCCTATTAGAATGAAAGCTTCTTGAGGATGGGAACTGGTTTTTTCTTCCCTTTTTTTCTGTCATTTTATCCCTAGCTTCTCATAGAGTGCTTCCAGTAGAGTGCATGTGATTCTTTTTCTTAAACTGAATATAAATTTCCTCTTATGCCTCTTAGAGGCTGTTACTGTTGATTTTGCCATTTTAGTTTTCAAAGCTTTAAAAGAATATTTATGAAAATATGCCTTTAGCAAGCAAGTAGGTCAAGTGATAAGGCTGGAGAGCTACAAGAAAACCAAGAGGCTATCTCATCCAAACACTTCATTTTACATGTGAAGAAACTGAGACCCAGAGAAGTTAAGTGGTTTTTCCCAAATTTGCATAGGCAGTACTTGTGTAAGGCAAGTATTCTACCCCAATATTCTGATTGCAAAATCATTTTATGCTATATTTTAACACATTGTCTCATCATTGGTGGTTGGATGCCTCTGTCTACCAAACCATCAAGTGCCCTATACTACATGGTAATTATTGTGATTACATTTTTAATAGTAATTATCTGCGTAAAGTTTTTCCTCACCTACACTGTTGCATAAACATTTTTCCCCCCTTGAATCTAATGCTTCTGTACATTGTGAATGAACAAGTTTATAGCTTTAAAAATGTGGCTCTGCTTCCTCAGCTTAGAGAACACCTAATAATTCCTTTGTTGTTTCAGACAAAGCAGCCTCCTATGGCGAAGTCACATTGTCCTGGACCTCTCTTAAAACAAACAGATCACACCCACCCACCCACCCACACATACCTACACACACACACACACACACACACACACACACACACACACATCTTCGCATGTATATCTATGTATATATGTATATGTATATGTATATGCGTGTGTGTGTGGCTATATCGCTAGATAAGGTGTGACTGTCTGTCCATATTTCCTGCTATGGGGAAACTACACCCTGGTTGGCTCTACATCTCCATAAAACACACAGACTTATTTCTTGAGGCTAGAAAGAAAGTATCATATATTACTACCTCGTTCCAGTTAAACATAAAATTTTAATAACTGCAGTTTTATGAATATTTATCATGAGACACAGCCATTAAAGGATAAGTCCTGCTTCGGGTTTTCTGATAGTGTTCCGGGGCATTTTTGTAGCTTCATGTTGATTTGTGAAACCAGTGGAAATTTTTAAAGGAGGGAACTGTCAGACGGATGCCATAAAGTCTTTGTGAAAGATTTTTTAAAATTATTTTAAGCCTTTATAGGACTTACTCTTTTGTATAATCTGCTTAATCATCTAGGGCATAGTCTTAAAGAGTTTGTCAGAGAGTTTGGCTTCTTGGCCAAAGCTCCATGGGATAGACACAAAAGTAGAATTAGAGGTTAGAATAAATAAAATACTTTTAATAAAATAAATGTATTAGAAGCCCCCACTGCAGAAAGCCAGTCTTAATGCAAAGAAGCATGATTTTTTTTTTCAGAAAGTAGTAAAAAATCAAAATCCCAGAGCTTCCACCTTTACCCAAGGCACGGGCCAGACAGCAGCCATTCAGGTTCTTAGAAGCACTTTTTCTCTTTCTTCTCTCTTCATGACAAGTCTTTTTCTGCATGTGATCAATTTTCCAAGCAAACTTTCCCCAGAGTTGAAAGAGGGAGAACTCGAAGTCCAGATGAATGATAATGAGTATTGTGGAAGAAGCAGTAAAATCGAGTCCGTGGTCCTGACTGCTGGGCTGAGAGCTGCAGGAGCTAATTGTGTGAATGGTAATGAGATCGGGTAGGCAGCAGATGCTCGCGTGCCTTTACAATCCAAATCCCACCAACAAATTCCTCCCACAGAAACTCTGAGGGACATCTTGGCACCCTGGAGATGGCGATAGACCCAGTTGTAGCCACATGCCACCTGCTAGACCTATTGTTTAAAGAAAGCCCATTACAATAACAAAGTTGTTTGCTGTTCCTTGCAATGACTTTATGGCACCAGCTTTACCATCCTGGAGGCATTGAAAAATAAAAAGAAGGAACATCTGATTCTTTAAAGAGAAACATTTGTACCAAGCACTGTTAACAACTTACTTGGAAAGACTAACGTTCAATATATGTTGCATATTCTTCTGATAAAGCAGGCCTGCCCTTTTCCTTTACAACTCCCACTGAGCTTGTTTCAACTGTGGGTTTACATTGTCACATGTTTTCCCATGGCACTAAGACAGGGAGACGCACTCGTTTCCCTGAAGGAAAACGAAAAAGAGAAGAAACTCAGGTAAAGTTGTGATTGATATTCATTTCTAAATAAAAAAATGGTAGCTTTGGTTAATTCTTTTTTACATGACAATCTACCTCAATGCTTTTCCTTTCCTTTCCTTTCTTCCTTCCTTCCTTCTTTCCTTCCTTCCTTCCTTCCTTTCTTCCTTCCTTCCTTCCCGCCTTCCTTTGTTCCTTTGTTCCTTCCTTCCTTCCTTCCTCCTTTTCTCCCTTTCTCCCTTTTTTCCTCCCTCCCTCTAGTCTTTTCTTTTTCACTGTATTTAGAGTCAAGAAGGATTGATTTCAGTTCCTTTACATATAGTGGTCATGTGACAACGAACAATCTTCACTTTTCTGAGACTGTTTTCTCAGCTGTAAAATGGAGATAATAATAGTACCTCTCTCACAGGGTTGTTGCAAGAGTAAAATAAGATAATATATGTAAAGTGACATGAAGACTTGAAATGCTTTTGTTCTAGTAAATTGTTTGTATTCATCTCCTTGCTCCTCCTCCTCCTCCTCTTCTTCCTGCTTCTCCTGCTCCTCCTATTCCTGCTCCTCCTTCTCCTCTTCCTCCTCCTCTTCTTCTTCCTCCTTCTTCTTCTTGTTCTTCCCCCTTTCTTCCCTCCCTCTGCCCTTATCTTCCTCCCTCCCTCCCACCCATACTTCTTTCCCTTCCTTCCTTCCTCATCCCTCCCTCCTTCCTTCTTTCCCTCAGTTGTTCCCTAGGAAAAAAATTCCCCACACCAGAAGCTCATATATGTTTGAGGTTTAAGAAAATACTGGTTGCTGCCAATCCTTTCTGTGATTTAGGTTGCTATAAGCACAGGATGCTGGATGGGCCCTTTGGCAAAGGCACTGTCAAAATGTGAGAGACAATATCAGGATCACCTCCAGCTCTCAGTCTAGGTTATCACTGGGTCATTCCTTAGGATGGTGTATGCTGGCAGTTTTTCCAGAGGCTCACATATCTCTTCTGTACATAGTAGAGCAAAAGATTTTGTGAATTAAGAGTGGGAATGCCAGGGGCATGGCTATTAGATACTATGGCTTTTTTTATTGGGAGAAATTGTGTGTCCCAGCCCTTCAGGAGTCTCAAGGTAACCACGTATCTTTTACAGATCTGTGCTGGTAATTTGAGATTGATTTCACATGCCAGGGAAAGAAGGTTTAGCTCAAGGGACAAGTGCTGGGAGTTGATAGCACATCACATCCTGGCAGATGGTTATGTTTACAACTCCTTAGTGGGGATGTTTCATGTCCTCATCCTATGTGGACCAAAGCTATCTGAATCCTTACATTAGGTTATTTCACAAAGAGGTCATTTCTTCTACAGGGTTACATACTAACCACGGGGAATGGGATTCCTAGGTGAAGCCTGGGTTGAATTTGGTTATAATATGTCAGGAATGAAATTCACATATTGAGAAATGTTATTACTTGTCTAGATGATAGGCCTTTTAAAGGAACATTTAATGCTATATGTTGTTTCTGCTCTAGAAGGATGGTTGTATGGAGGAAGACTCGAGATTCTACAGTGAATAAAAACTGTCTCATTTTATTCCAATAAACTATGTGGTCTGCTTTACTCAGAAATCAGGGATAGAAGCATGTGGGAGCAATATGTAAATGCCAAGAAAGCTGTTTACACTGGGATATGCTCCTGAATTATAATCATAATCCAGTCATAGCAGAATCCTTTTGAATTTAAAGCCCTGTAGTACAGCAAAGAGGCAGACAGGACCATAACAAGTTGCAGTTTCTGATTATTTGTTGGAGGAGGATGGTGTGCATACATGCTCTGATGCTCTTGAGAGACCACAGGCAAATGGGAGTGCAGTTTGGAAACAAAACAAAACAATACTACCTAGGCAAAGTTTCACTAGACAGCTTTACAGTAGGTTGTTGACTCCACCTGGACACATAAAAGTTTTTAAGATATATTCTTTCATACTTATGTATGGCACTAGATACAAATCTAGATAACTCATGATTTTGCTCATGAAACCAGGGTATGGTAGTGGCTCTTCAGGAGGAGGGGGAAGGGTTCCTTTTTTCTTCTTTTTTAAAGTATTCTTTAAAATTGTAGTTTATTTGTGTTACTGTCACTTCTCCAAATACTACCCCTCCCTGCTACCATAGAACCATTTCTTGTAAGAAAGAAATATAGTTAAGGAAGACAAATGAATATATTGACATTATCTGAGAGTGTATATGCCTAATTCTGTATTTTAGTTTGCCTTCTAGCAAGAGGGTAATAGGAGCATAGATTTACAGATAGAAAGGCCTTCAGATACCATCGAGTTCAAGGAGGAAGTTATGGCCAAAAAAAGTATAAATGACTTCTCCAAAGTCACTCAGGTTATAAGAAGTAGAATGACAAATTTAACCAAGTTCTCCTAACTGAATGCTATGCTTTTTTTTTTTAACTGCATCATAGAACAGGTATGTTTCCTTGTCATTTCTCTAGAGTGAAGATTGATCTGAAGTCTAATATAGTTTAGTCTTGTTTTCCTTTATGTTATTGTAGTCATAAGCAGAATGTTTCCAAGGTCTTAGTGCTGTTTAAGCTTAGGTAAGCTTAAACGACACTAAGACTTTGGGGACAACATGCATATTATTCCCCTGATTCTGCTTTCTTTGCTCTGCATTAGTTAATACAAGACTTCTGATATTTCTCAATTCTTCAGGCATCATTTCTTATACGTCAGAATTTCTTATATGTCAGAATTTGTTCAGCCATTACACAGTTGATGGCTATCCATTTGATTTCCAGTTCTGTTTTATGATAAAAGATAGTTGCTATAAATATTGCTCTATGTACGGTATGTTTCCCTCTCTCTTTGACCTCTTTGTATTATGTGAAGGATCTCCATTTTTAAGAATGAAAATTTGCAGGAAAAATTAAAGAGGATACATTTATTTTTTTTAAGGACAAGTGTTCTAAATACATTAGGATTATAGAGACTGTATTTTTATTTTCTAGGTAAATTCAAAAGATTGAATTGAAAGAGAAAAAGCACATTTTTAAAACCATTAACTCCTTTTCCATTTGCCCTGCAAGAAGTATTTATCTCTCAATTTATCTTTTACATGGAGAGAGATAAAATCTTTTTAAGATAACTGGTATTGACATCCTACTATGAGGGTTCAGTGTAGACAGAATTCCTGGTTCCTCTTTCCAATTATCCATCTCTATAAGTTTTGACTCAGTCTGATATGGAAAAGAAAGAGATCTGGAAAGTAGGGCATATGGTATGAGACTTGGAGTGGTAGCACATGCAGAGACCCAAACATCAAAGAGTTGCTAAAGAGGAAAACTACACTCTTTGATCTCCAGCATGGTACCCCAAGTTCTGGGTTTTGCTACTTTGGTAGAAAGCCACCAGACTAACTACTCCCCTTCCTTTAGAATATCTCTAATGGTAATATAAAGAAAGAGACTGTATGCTAACTTCCTACATTTTGCCAGGACTTTGTGGTTGACCCTTTTAAAATCTGCTATTGGATGAGTTTCCTTTTCTTTTAAAGAAGAAAAATCACTACATGGGTTAGAGCTTGATTTTCCCTTTAGATAATGGAATGTTCGTGAAGAACTTAGGTGAACTGATATGCTAGAGCCAGGCTTTTCTCCTCACATCCATAGCATTTCTCTCCCAGATTTCCTACTTTGGTTTTTCTATGCATTTCTAGGGTCATTCAATTCTAGCACATCTGAAAGTGCTGAAGGGAATGGTTCAGCTATTAGTGCAAGTGGCTAAGTAAATGGCATTTTAAGGAAGGGACCTTAAAAATCATCTATGTCAGGCTTCCTTAAACTGAGGTCTGTCAAGTTGTTCTTCTTAATTAAATATTTTGAAAACTGTATGCTAAAATAACTGGTTTTCTTTGTAATCCTATGTAATTCTACTGTATGTATTAGAAAATTATATTTTTAAAAAGGCCCATAGTCTTCACCAGACCACCAAAAGGATCCATGACACACATACAGAAACAAAAACAAACAAAAAATTAAGAACCCCTGGTGTAATATAACCCCAATCTATTCTTTTTTTTTTTTTGAGAGAGAAAGAGAGAGAAGAGGGAAAGAGAGAGAGGGAAAGAGAGACAGAGAGAGAGAGAGAGAGAGAGAGAGAGAGAGAGAGAGAGAGAGAGAGAGAGAGAGAGAAGGCTAAGGCCCAGAAAGGTTCAGTGATTTATCCAAGTTCACAGGAATAGTAAGTAGCAAAGGTATCATCTGAACCCAATGTCCTTGATTCTAAAATCACTACTCTTTTGACTATACCACACTGCTTCTATAAATTATCATGTTTGAACAGGTGAGTGAACATAGTAATGTCCTCTGTCAAGACAGGAAGAATTATAGAAGACTACCAGTCCTACCACCACCACCACCACCACCACTACCACATCACCATCATCATCATCATCACTTTAATGGTTGCAAAGAATACCATTAAATAATTTCAGTTGATCTCCATAACAACCTTGTAAGGTCCGTATTTATTAGTACCATTTTAAAGATGAAGAAACTGAATCTTTGGAAAGGTTTAGGGATTTTCCCAGGATTGCACATGTACTAAGCAGCAGAGCAGTAGGGTCTTTAAACCCTGTGGGGTTTAAAGGTACATGGGTACAGGGCCATGTGGTACAAGGGACACAGTGACCTTTTTGGTGCAGTGCTTTGCCTTTCAAAATTGTTATTTTTCAACCATAGCAATCTTTCCCAATCACCACACAGGCAAGATGATATGGAAAACTCTGGGGCAAGCCAGAAAGAAATATTTTTCAGTCCATTCCTAGTTAGAACAGCAATGTGTGCTGAACAGAGAATTAAATCCACTACATTTTAACAAGTCAAAAATCCTTAGGTGCGTATGCTGAGGAAAGTAAACTCCTATCAGCTATGTTATTTGATTTTCAGGATATGTCATTTAAATATTGACACCTAAATTTGCTCCTAATTACCCATTTTACAACTGAACTATTGACTAAAAGAACTTCACTGTTTAATGAGAGCCTCATTTGGAAATTGAATTTCCTGTGATGAATCTATCACCAATACATTCACTCATCATCAGATTTTAACCTATAATCAAAAGTGGCACAGTGTTGATACAAAGGTTACTCAGCTTCCCATATTGAAAGCAAAGGGCCTCAAGACTTTAAAGCCGGAAACAGCAACATTCCTTCAGCTCTGTAGCAGTGGAAATGTCTTCCAGACAATTCAGGTATTCTTCCCAAACATTTGGTTTTTATTAAAACTTGGGGCCTTTTGGTATTTTTCTTTCTGTAGCAATTTGGTAAAATAGATAAACAAGGAAATAGCCAGAAATGAACTACATATCTCAGCATTTGGCACATGTGCTAAATCCATCAAAGTTTTGCTTCCTGCCATTTAGAAGAAACACATTTGCTCCTAATGAAAGTAATAACTGGAGAGAATATTCTGAATTCCATTTGCACACACATGCACTTTTTCAAATGTATAGACATCATGGCAAATACAGAAAAAAACAAACATAGAAGTTGGCATTGGAAGACCAGGCTTCATGTTTTCACTTGACTTTTATCAGTTACATTAACAAAAACGGCAAGCTGACTGCAAGGGAAGAAGCCCTGAATTTAGTTAGAAAATCAGGATTCAAATGTCACTCTGATATTCCTAATATGCGACCTTGGCCCAATCATATAGCATTTCTGGCATTCAATTTCCCATTATGTATAATGGACATAATAACACAAACTATTTATCTCATGTGGATCTACTGAGGAAATTAGCTTGTAAATTAAAACAAAATGGGAATTAGGAAGAATACCTTTCAATTTTAGAATATCTCCTGAAATGTACAGAAATGTACATCCTAGATGTTTCTTTGAGATAGTGTCAGTTATGAAATCAGTATTCCATTGGAACTAAGCAATTGTATTCTTGTGCTTTGCAAATCTTATACAAATTCACATTATGTTTATTAACAATGCCATTATTTTTAGAATTATTTTGCTCTTCTCATCTTTATGTTCAACTGGTTTCAGTTATATTGGTCTGAGGAAAGTAGCTATCCCACTATGCTTTTGTATTTAATTTTTGGTGAACTACTGAGCAGTTGGATAAAATAAATCATTATTATAATTGAATAAAAGGATTAAAATAGAAACTCCTTCTCTATCATCTTCATGATAGCTCCAATAGCAAAGAGAATGATAGAGACAATACTTGTTCCTTCCTGTTGTCACCGGGTTTTGACTTCTTCTGCTAGGTCTTATAATTTGAGAGTTTTTCATTCTATTGAATTTGGAAGTTATGACTGTTTAGTATGCTGGCATCTGTTTAAAGTATTGTTTTCAGGTTTTCCGGTTCATTGTTATGTTTAAGCCACTGTGGTCAATAACTTTGTCTATGTTCATGTTACTCTACTAAAAAAAAAATATTTGTTACCTTTTCAAGGATAGTTGGGGCTTGTATTTATTGGATGAGGATTTGTCACATATTTACTTTCTGAATGATAGTGAGCCTCTGGATTGTAATTCTGACTACTTTTGCCTTTCTAGACATATGGAAGATGCTAGATTTTTGCAACCTGAAGTCATAATTTGAACATTTTTTGTCATTCCCTTGGAAAAGATGATGATGATGATGATGATCTCAGTATGATTCAAATCAGCACTGGAATTCCTAGCAAAGCTCTCTGTTTTGTATAAAACTGAATAGATTGTATTAATCCCCTCCTTCTTAGTGCTTTTTATTTATGTAAATTACATAAAAGGTCCTTTAACTGAGCTACCTATGTCAATGTCTATCTGTAAAATTTTCATGACAATTTCTATGTCATTAATGGTATCTTTCTTAGACTAAATATACCTATGAAGGTCATAAAAAGCCAGTTGCTTCAAAGGGGTAAATCTTACAACAAACCAAACATTAATCAAAAGCATTACAAAGAGATGTGTGTATGAGCTAGATGGTAAGACAGAAACAAGTGACTCAAGTGAGCTTTTCTACAGTCGTACAAAGAAATTAAAAGCTTAATGTGTGTTTTTCTTAATTAAAGAATTAAATCCTGTTCCAGATCTTAATTGTAGTGTGGAGGATAATATAAATCCTTGAAAACTGTGTCATAAGCTCTACTGGCTCTTTCCAACCTGGAAAGGATTGTAAATACAGATTTGGTCATAGTTTTGGGAAATAGAGCATAAGACTGGAAGGTAGGAGAGGGCATCTGAAAGGCATATTTCTCCCCTCCCGTTATTTCCTGTTAAGAAAATGGTATTTTGAAGAGTACAATAACAAAGTTCTCTCCCTGATATTAGATATTCTTTCAGAAATATATTGCTCAGAATTGAATTATTTTCAACAAAAATTTATTAAAAAACCTACTACACACATAATAATAAACAAATCCTTCAGCTCTGCAACATCGTATTTACATTTTTCTAAAATAGAGTTTTCACTGATTTCTTAAAACTCTTTTCTTTGAAGAAATAGAGCAGATTAAGAGTTGAAAAAGACTGACTTCTTGACATAAGAATAGTCAGAATTCTAAGGAAAAGACTCCCAGTTGTTAAGAGTTCTTTTCTTTCTGAAATTATTTTATGTTTACTTATCTGTTCTTATTTGATTTGCCCTCCTATAGATTATAAGTCCCTTGTGGGTAGAAGAATCATTCCTTTTGTCTTTGTATCTCTGAAGTGTCTGACATAAAACATGCATTTGAAATAAATATTTGTTAAATTGGAATCGAATGAATAGATGGAAAACATTTAGTTAGTACTTAGTGTGTGCTATATACACTGTGTTAGCTCCTGGGGAATTTGAAGAGAAAAGCCAATGTGTAGATACTCCTAAGGACATTATGTCAATTTTTTTTTTTAAGGGAGACATGTATTGATCTGCAGAGTTATATGAAAGGACCATGTCACTCCAGGTGTGGCTTCAGTGCAGATGACAAGGCCCAGAAGAAACATGAATGACAAGAAAACTTACATTTTTGAAGACATTTTTTAGTGAAAATCAGATTTGACATGTCTATCTTTCCTTGTCATTGCTAAAGAGTCACATCAAAATATATCTCCTTGACTTTATAACATATGGTGACCCAATATAACACAAAGCAATATATTCAGTTCTAGTCTCTTAAGGAACAAAATAATATTGCTCTGGACACACAGGGGAAAAGAAATGCCCTTCCAATTCTACTATTGGCCCCAGCCCTTCTTATTTCATGATTTACCTTAACTGGAGGGAAGAACTCTAGGCAGGGGTTGTCACTGGTAGATTCTATTTAATTCCAGAAGCATGATTTAAATGTTTACTATGTCTCTGGCTCTGTATTTAATACTAGGAATGAAAACAATACAGTTCTTCCTTTTAAAAAATGTATTTTCTAAATTTAAACAAATACAAAATGAGAAAAGGAAAATTTACCATGTACACATCAGACAATAAGAGAAGATTCAATATAAAATCATAAATTTCCGTTTCAAGAAAACCTATATAATAAATACTACACAATGTTTACGAAGCTGTCCATCTTTTCTTTGCTTCCTTGTTGGTTTTCTTTTGTTCTCTGCTGTGTGCTTTTTACTTTATTTTTTCCCCTCCCTCCCATCGTCATCATAAAGAAGGCTACATTTAAGCATATGTATGTGTACATAGATATCTATAAACATACACATATATACATTCATACACATATATGTGAGACCATATTGCTAATATGCTCCTATCATCTGTTTCTCTGAAGGTGAATAGAATCTTCCTTCATAAGTCCAAGTCTTTCTATGTTTTTCAAAATCAACCAGCTCATCATTTCCTACCAATAGCAATTATCTAACTCAATCACACCCTATCTTAGAGATTGTCTATAAAAGTTTTTTTTCTCTAATTTTCTGAAGTCCTAGTCTTGGATACATAAGTTTTATTCATACAATAAAGTTTTAATTTAAAATAATCAGAATTATCATTTTCATACTTCAATAATGCTCTCATCTTATAATATAGTCTTATATTATTCAATCTACTTTCTTTGTATCTTTTTAAAAATTTCTTTGAAGTTCCTGACCTTTTGTTCTTTTCAATGAACTTTACTATGAACTTTTTTTTAACTCAGTAAAGTATATATATAATTGTTTTGGAATTTAATTGAGATGACATTGAATAAATAGATTTCTTAGATAAAATTGCCATTTTAAAAATTATATTGACTTTATCTGCCCATGAACAATAAAAATTATTTCAATTATTTAGAACTCAGTTTATTTGCATAAAAAAAGTGCTTTGTGTTTATGTTCATATTCTTCTTGTGTCTGTTTTGGCAGGTATCTGCTCAGGTATTTTAAATGGGCTAAAACAATGTTGAATAATAGTACTGACACAGAGTGTAGTTTTCTCTATTTTTCACTTTTGATTAAATCTATTTTAACTTTAACTTAGTCTGAGATCGTGATTAATATCCCTGATTTTTTTACATACTAAATTCTATTCCTACCCTTTTTTAATTTTTGTATCTCTCGCTTTTATAATGATTCCTCAAAGCAACATATTGTTGAATTCACATTTTTAATCTGCTATCCATTTCTGTTTTATGGGTAAATTCATCCCATTCACATTCTAAGCTACAATTATTTGTTCTGTATTTTCCTCCTTCTTTTGCCTCACTATCCTTCTCATCCTATTTACCAGTTCTTTTCAGATATTTTCTCCCACTCCAATCACTTTGCATCTATGCCCTATTACTTCATTAGTTCCCATTTTTGACTCCCAAGGAAATATAAGCCTGCTGAGGGCAGTTTTTTTTTCTTTTCCTATATTTGTATTAGCACAGGGCCTGACATATAGTAGGTCCCTGAATGCTTGGTTTTATTTTATTCTTAGCAGCTATTAGTGTAATCAAGTTATAGTCGTGAGGTATGGGGAATGATGACCCAAGCCTCAAGTCCCTTTTACTTTTATTTTCTGAGATCTATCTCAGGGTTCAAACTTGGGCTCCCCTTGCTGCTCCTAAGTCACAGCCCCCAGCCACATTGTCCTGCAAATGATCTTGCTGCCTCTGGTCCCTCTGATGGCTACAAACTATAGCTGTCCCCTCTGCCTTGGAATTGAAACCAGGGATTCTGCTCTGTTGCAAGTGCCCACAGCCAACAGGGTCTTTGTCCCTCACTACTTCACTTACGAAGTGTGTGCCAATTCCTTTCTGCAGCCACAGCCCAGGATGGGTCTGACCAGCACAGTTGTGTTTGGCATCCCTTGACAGTAGAAGGTCCTTTAATCTTCTACTCAGCCATCAGACCACCACACTGATGAAAGTTTCTAAGGCTGAGGCTGCCTCTCAACCCCTGTGTCCCCAGGGCTTATTGTTCATTGATCCTGCAGAGTTGGTCTGAAGGTTTTTGCATTTCACCCTGGATTAACCTCTCTCTTGGAAATTTGGATTTACCTGAGGTCTTCCCAATTGTTTAGGAGGAGAACTGCTTTAATCCTACATTTCCCTCTGCTGGTCTGAGGCGATGTTCTGTCTTTTTGTTTGTTTTTTTGTGGAGGAAATTTGGAGAGTCAAAAGTTTTCTGACTCTTATTCCGCCATCTTCCCACAATCCTCTCCTCAGTCCCTTCCTTCAAGGAATTAACAATTAAAAAAAAAATCCCTGCATTAGGATGCTGTGGTTAGGAATAGTTTGCCTTTTACCTTCTCCCATCTATCTACTACCTAGTTATCACATTAAAGACCATGTCATGCCCACATAGGGGCTCCCTACAACATCAAGACAAAATAGTGTGTGTTTGAAATTTAAAGTTCCTCACATTCTGTTTACAACCAGTCTTTCCAGACCAGTTTCACTCTGTCAACTCTTCCCCTCCCACAACCCTTATTTACGTATATTTTTTTAGTTTCCAGCCAAATTGTCCTGCTTGATGATCACCAGACACAACATTCTATCCTTTCCCTCACAGCTTTCACAAACTCTGTCATGCCTAGAATTCCCTCCCTTCTTACCTCTACAACTCAAGATTGACAACCCCCTTTGGGATCTAGATCAAGTGTCCCCAAACAACTTCTTTTCTAGTCTCCTCAGATATTCTCTCCTGCTCCATTCACTTTGTATCTATGCTGTTATTAATTATTACTAACTA
The DNA here is from genome assembly GCA_028627135.1 of Pseudochirops cupreus. Taxonomy (NCBI): domain Eukaryota; kingdom Metazoa; phylum Chordata; class Mammalia; order Diprotodontia; family Pseudocheiridae; genus Pseudochirops; species Pseudochirops cupreus. Next base: position 136,218,395 of record CM053583.1, read on the forward strand.
TTAGTCCCAGTTTTGACACCCAAGCAAACGTAAGCCCCTTGAGGGCAGATTTTTAAAAATTGTTTATTTTTTGGTATCATCAGGCTCTATCACAGGACCTGACACATAGTAGGTGCCACATAAGTGCTTGTTGAGTTCATTGACTGGAAATGAACTGCATCAATACAGTGAGTAAATAACTAAATCAACACAAGTCTGCTGTATCTTATTTGCCTATTGCTGGTACTCTACATTCCCATCCATGGTCAATAAGTGCTTTTCAATGTAGTTTAAGAATAATAGTATTTTTCCCCAATTACAAGTAAAGATAGTTTTCAACATTCACTTTTACAGAATTTTTGAGTTCCAATTTTTTTCTCTCTCTCTTCCCTGCCTCTTTCCCCAACACAGCAAGCAATCAGATATAGGCTATTCATGTACAATCATATTAAACATATTTCCATGTTAGTCATGTAAAAGAAGAATCAGAACAAAAGAGGAAAAAACCATGAGAAAGAAAAAAAGAGAAAATAGTATGCTTCAATCTGTATTACGATTCCATCATTCTTTCTCTAGATGTGGATAGCGCTCTCTTTGATGAGTCTTTTGGAATTTTCTTAGATCATTGGGAAGATCTAAATTAGTCATTGTACAATGTTGCTGTTACTGTATACAATGTTCTTCTGGTTCTGCACACTATTTTCTGAAATCTGCCTGCTCAGCTGTATCAGCAATGCAGTATTCACAATGCCTACAGTAACTATAAATATGCTGATATAGTTATTAATCACAAAATGGAACAGGCTCTCTACATAAGAAATATAGATAGTGCATTCATTTAA
>CM053583.1:136219715-136250774 GCA_028627135.1 Pseudochirops cupreus
GGAGACTAGCTTGGTTCTGGCGTTCTCTTGCTCCACCCCTTCCTGTTACATCAGCAAGCTCAAGGGGCGTGGAAGATCTTCAAATCCCAGTATCGTTACATCAGCACAATAATATTCCATTACATTCATATACCACAGCTTGTTCAGTCATTCCCTAGTTGATGGACTTCCCCTTAATTTCCAATTATTTGCCCCCATAAAAAAGTGTGTATATATGTGTGTGTGTGTGTGTGTGTGTGTGTGTGTGTGTGTGTGTGTATCTTTACATGTGGGTCCTTTTCCCTTTTCTTTAAATTTCTTTAGAATGCAGACTTAGTAATTCTATTGCTGGATCAGAGGGTATGCAGTTTTATTGTCCTTTGGGCATAATTCAAATTGTTCTCTAGAATGATTGGATCAGTTTACAATTCCACCAACAACGCATTAGTGTTCCAATTTTCCCACATTTTCTTCAACATTTATCATTTTCATTTCCTGTTATATTAGGAATCAGATAGGTGTCAGGTGGTACCTCAGAGTTGTTTTAAATATCGTTTCACTAATCAGTAGTGATTTAGTGCATTTTTTCATATGACTATAGATAGCTTTAATTTCTTCATCTGTAAACTTCCTGTTATATCCTTTGACAATTTATCAATTGGAAAATGACTTGTAGTCTTATAAATTTGACTCAGTTCTCTATATATTTGAGAAATGATGTCTTTATCAGAGGCAATGACTGTAAAAATCCTTACCAAGCTTTCTGATTTCCTTCTAATCTTGGTTGCATTGGCTTTGTTTGTGCAAACCTTTTTTTTAAATTTAAGATAAACAAATTATACATTTTGTATATCATAATATTTTATATCTCTTGTTTGGTCATAAATTCTAAGAATCATTCCTTTAGTACCTGCGACGTGCAAAGCACTGGGCTAAGTGCTGAGAATACAAAGATAAAATAAATAAAAGTATTTCCTGCCCTTATCCTTCATTGGAAGGTGCCATTTATACATGGTTCAGTACAAGCATGGTAACTGGACATGAAAGGAGAGAATATTAAAGATTAGTAAAAGATTCCTGTAGCACACAGTTTGAGCATTGAAGGAGGTTAAGGATTCTAAGTTGCTTGGTTAAGGAAGCCACTTCCATGTTTCAGGATTGTTGTGTGTTTTAAAATGTATATATGTTATTTGTGTGTGTTTATATATGCATGTATATATATCTATCTTTTCTTTCTCTCTCTTTCTTTCTCTCTTTTCTCTCTCTCTTTCTCTCTCTCTTTCTTCTCTCCACTCTTTCTAACCTCCCTCTCTTCTCTCTATCTCTCTCTCCCCCCTCCCTTTCTCTTTCTCCTGCATATCTCAGAGAAGAATGACGGGTTAAAGGTATATGGTTGAGATGCAGTGTATACAGGGAAGTACTAGTAGACCAGTTACACTGTGATGAAGAGTGTATGAAGAGGACCATTGTGAAATAATACTAGAAAGGCAGATAGGAGCCAGATTTCACAAACCTTTAAATAGATCTACCACTTGATCATCCAGAGCTATGTGAATGGCCATCATATTTTTTACACATAGCCATGACTTCTAGACAAAAATATACATTCTCCATCATAGCCTGCCATGTAGAATAGATTGTCACTGTTACCTAAGTATCAATGTTTGGGTTTCCTCAGTCTCATTAAAATATTCATCAAGGTTATCTGTTTCAGTTCAGAGCTATTTAAATTGCAAGAGTGGAGGTTAAAGACCATGGTCAGAGGGTGGTTTATTAGATTTAGAGATTCATGACCTTGTGCCAATTAGCTCTATGCTCTTTGAGAATATGTAGCAGTAGTTTCTTCGAAATTGCAATCATCGCCATACAAGGGATGAGTAGAACTGATTTGTGAGAAAATTAATGTAAACAGTCAATAGTTTCATCCCAGCTTATTGTAGGTCTGTGGATGTGGAGAAGGGTTGATGTGAATTAAAAATAAATCAGTTCTTTTAGAGATACATTGATATCTTTTTTTTTTTAACTTTCTCCCAAAGTCCTCATTATTCCAACTTCAGGTACCAAAGGAAAATATCCTTCACATAACTTTGAATTTTTCAGTATGAGAAGGGAAACATGCCTCTTAGAATCTCTCCAGAGGAAAAAAATCTTTTTTTTAAATTTAGAAATAATAGTTAACTTTGTTTAGTACTTTATGGTTTGCAAAGTTGTTTACACATATGATTTCATTTTATCCTAAAAACAATACTAGGAGGTAAGATACTATTAAAATCCTCATTTTAAAGATGTGGAAACTGAAGAAGGTAGAAGTCAAGTGATTTGCCCAGGCTCATACAGTTAATAAGAGTCTGAGGCTAAATTTGAACTCAAGTCTTCTTGACTCAAGGTCCAGTTTTCTGGCCCCAGTGCTATTTAGTTCCCAAAAACATGTTTAAACATAAAGTTAATAGATAGAAATGAGAAAACAAACAGAATCAGAAAAACAATATTCATTAGTGTATATGCTCCTCCACTACAATGTAAACTCTTTAAGAAAGGGCTGTTTTGCTTTCTTTGTATTTTCAGAGCTTAGAAGGGTGCTTTATACATTATCTGTAGTAGAGTGTATTTTACAAATATCGATGGATTGAGGATACAAAATAACTAAAGTAAGTAAATTCAAACAATGCTAAAATGGCAATGATCAGTCTTGGTCATAGACAAGAAATGATACTTCCTCCTTCCACTCTTCTTGGTGTAGAAGTGGGGTAGTACAGGACTCAGGTATATAGAACTCTTTGTCCAAAGTATCAAGACTTTGTAAGGAGTAGGTATATAACAGGTTAGAAGGAACCAAGATTACCTTTTATCAGCAGGCCTATGGTCACATCTGTATCCAACAACACAATCATAATACTGAAATCCAAAGGAAGTGTTTGCTGGCCCCATGTGGTGCTCAGTCTTTTCATTGTGAAGGAAATTGGCCACATCAAAGATAAAGTGAAATCTAAGGCACATTCAAAGCAAACTCCCTCACTTATATTTAAGTAGTTATTCCAGAGGTTACCTAGTGCCCACATAGTTATATTAATAAAGATCTAAAATACAGCAAAAAAATAGTTAACACTACCTGACTTTAGTGAAGTCTCTAATCCTTTCTTTCCATTTTTGCTCCCTGCCTCCAAAAAACAAATGGCAGGCAGCACATTCTCTTGGTCTCTTTTTTTTTTTCTAGTATTTATTGGGAAGGGTGTTGAACACTTGACTCTGGAATTGTGGGCATTAAGATAGAAAGATAGATTCTGCTGACTGCTTCTGTGATATCTGGATCAATCAGCTCTGATTTAGAAAGAAAATGAAAAAAGGCCAATAGTAGTAAAAGAGGAGACCAGAAATAGACTTCTAAGCAGGTACAGGGGATTTCATTTCTCTTTGAAAGATGGATTTGCTGAATGTAAATTGGTTTGGGTGAGGAGCAATGGGATGGGACAAGTGTAAAAACTCTTCCCTGAAGGCGGCATTTCCATCCCTATAAAACAATAACTCACCAGAACTAATTCATCATAGAAGCATATTCATTTACAACCTGTTTTAAATATTTCAGCATGTAACAGTGAAACTATTTTTCACAATGAATAATTCAGCTCAGGCCTACTCTTGGGGTAGGGGTGGGGGAAGAAAGACAATAACTTTTGTGTTTTGTCAAAGAAAAAAAAATATGCCCTGACATTCTGCTAGGAGGTATTTTTACTGGTGTTATTGCTCCAATGATGATGAGCAAAGAGATTGTTCTTGGGAGTAACTGGGAGCCAGAAAGAGGGAAAAAAAGTTTGGGCACAAAGCTGCCTCGTGAACTAATGGAATTAGATTATCTTTGAATTCTCTCCACCCCAATTCCAAGTAGTCACTAATGCCTTTCTTTGCTCTTTTGCTGTTTGCAAAGAGGTTCCCTAAAGCCTGAATTGATATAATTATTGGCTTGGATTGTTCAAGATCTAGGCCAGATGGCTATGGGTTTCTAAAGTCCCAGTTGCTTGTGTTAGCTTTCGAAGTTTGCCTATAGGGTTTGGGGATCAGCACTTTGAAAAGGCTGCAAACTTGTAAAACAGTATTATTCATGGGGGCAGAATGTTCATCGGCGTGACCCACGACTCAATACATTCATTGTCGGCATTTCTATTCTGCACAATTTGCCACACGGCACTGGTTTCTGAAAAAAGGAGACAATGGCTTATAAAATGCTTCTGAATGCTTAAAAAGCAGGAGAGTTCACACTGAGACTCCTCTGCTGGCTTTCTTACTCTTCTGCTTTGTTTCTTTCCTTTTTTTTTTTTTTCCCAAAGAGCCTCTTAGTGACTTTGGCTGAGCTCTGCTGAGGGTAAGCAAAGTAGGTGAAAAAGATCACAGGTTTACTTTGTTTTTTTTTTTAAACATTTCAGAGGGAGGGAAGGAGGTAGAGAGAGAGAGAGAGAGAGAGAGAGAGAGAGAGAGAGGAGGAGAAGGAGGAGGAGGAAGAGGAGGAGGAGGAAAAAGGAAATTGGGAGGTGAAGTCAAAAAGCAAATAAAGTGAGTGAATGAAGTCAGCAAAGACATATAATGCAAAAGAGTAAGGAAAGAGCAGCCATCCTGTTTCTCTGATGATCAATTTAAAAGGTATTTCAGAACAGAAAGCACATCATAAATGATCATATTTGAAATAAGAATAATAGATCAGTTTCTGTGACCTGGATAGACTGAGAGTTTTACACCAGGTTCCATTTAGATGTACAAGCAATTAAATTCTGGCTTGGGCTTTTAAATTTTTTCTACCTATATATTTTTCCTATTGTTTTTGTGTGTGTTTTAAAACATATATGTATTGTTTGTGTGCATGTAGGTATGCATGCATATGTATTATCTATCTGTATCTACCTATCTACGCATCTATTCATCTAATAGTTCCTGGGAGCAACAGAGATATTGCAGATTTTCCCCTTATAGGAGATCTAGTCTGGCTGTCCCTTGGGATGATTTTGAAGCATTTGTTATGGGTAGGGTATGCTTTACTAGAAATTGTCATGCTGGAGCATGAATGGCCTTTTTTCACCCAGGATGAAAAGGAATTTTTGAAGAACAGGGGAAACAAAATTAACACACATAGATGTAGATCATGTGAGGAAACCTAGGGAGGCAAAGGAGGAGACGGTGGCAAATGGATTATGTCGTCATGAAGTTATTTCTCGATCCCACAGTTTTCTTTTACCAGCCAATTAGGAGGAGCAAAAAGTTGTCCATATTTTCTCTGGTCTTGAAGGAATGACATTAAAATGAAAAAGAAACAGAAAATGAGGTAGAATATTTCTTTTTTCTTCCTAAGTTTGCTCTTTAAGACATTGATTTATTCAATAAAGGCTGCTTGAACACTTTATTTAAGGGGAACAATGAGAGAGGGACTTTAGTTTGCTCCCCCCAAAAATAACCAGGAAGATCCAAATATTAATGAGGGAGGAGAGGGAAGCACATCCAGAGCTAGCCAACCCCCATCCGCATTTTATTAAACTCCTTTTCAAACAAAATGAACTCAGAAAGAAAAAAAAGTGAAAATAGGACTTAAAAACTATGTAAACTAGAACGATGAAGATAGCATGTTTGCAGAAGAAAGCAGCCTAATTAAGATTACAAGAACAATTTCAAGTGTCATATAAATAAAGACACGACCCGAAGTTGATTTAAAGTTTTTCTTTAGTAATTTGTCTCCTCTTTGTTGTGGCACACTCTAAGAATGTGAATGCAGTAAAATGAAGGGGGGGAGGTGTGTGGTGGAGGGGAGGGAGGAGCCCGGAGGAAAGAAGGCAGGAGGGAAGGAATAACTCTCATCCTCCTCCAGCCTCCTCAGCCCTTCCCCCAGCCCCCAGGATCTTCCAGCTCTCCCCCTCTCTTTTTCTTTCCCTCTCCCTCTCTCTCCCTCTCCCTCTCTCTTTCTCTTTCCCTCTTTTGTGACTCCACCAGCCTTTGATTTGGGAGTGCGCTGATTGGCTGGAAGCGTTTCAACACATGCCGGGCAAAAAAAGCTTTGTCTGAGTTGAACTGAAGTTATACAGATTTTAGACTGGAGTCAGCAATCAAGGGTGTTTAGTCTGCAGCCGAGCAGTGAAAGGGGGGGAAAGGATCTCTCAGGAAAGATACACTGCAGACTCGCTCGGAGGGCATCCTGCATTAATGGATACGGACTGCTCAAGGGAGAAAGGACTGATGTGACACATTTCTGCCTGGAAAAGGGAACAGCGGAGAAGATATGCCTGAGATCAGCTTACGTGCAGAGCAGAGCTGGAAGTCATGACATGGTGTGTATAAACCAGACTTATTTTTAATTTTAATTTTTAAATAAGAAGTTTGTGAACAGTTAATTGTTCTGCTGGGTTAGAACGACTCGTCTTCAAGTTTAAGGGACCAAATGTAGACTGGGTTTAAGTAACCGGAGGAAGCTGAAAGGACTGCTATTGTTTTTTTCTTTTTTTTTCTTTTTCAAAAAAAAATTTTTTTTCAAGTTGTTGGGAGAGCTGAGTTGCAGAAACTCACCCAATGCACCAAATGAGTTGGACGATGCACTTTATAGCCTTTTTTGCACTATTGCTGTTCTCTTTCAACGGAGACGTGCTGGGCAAGAATCTGAAATACAGGATTTATGAAGAACAGAGGGTTGGCTCGGTCATTGCGAGACTCTCGGAAGATGTGGCTGATGTTTTGTTTAAGCTCCCTAACCCGACTACGGTGCGCTTCCGAGCAATGCAAAGGGGAAATTCTCCTCTGCTCACAGTCCGAGAGGATAACGGGGAAATCAGTATAGGGGCGAAAATTGACCGGGAACAACTCTGCCAGAAAAACTTGAACTGTTCCATTGAGTTTGATGTGATCACTCTGCCCACTGAGCATCTGCAGCTTTTCCACATTGAAGTGGAGGTGCTGGATATTAATGACAATTCCCCCCAGTTTTCCCGACCTCTCATTCCCATTGAGATATCCGAGAGCGCAGCTGTCGGGACTCGGATCCCCTTGGACAGCGCGTTCGATCCAGATGTTGGAGAGAACTCTCTCCACACGTACTCTCTCTCTGCTAATGACTTTTTTACTATCGAGGTGCGTACTAGAACGGATGGGGCGAAATATGCGGAGCTCATTGTGGTGAGAGAATTGGATAGGGAGCTGAAGTCCAGCTATGAACTCCAGCTCACTGCCTCTGATATGGGAGTGCCTCAGAGGTCTGGATCTTCCATCCTCAAAATAAGCATTTCGGACTCTAATGACAACAGTCCTGTTTTTGAGAAACAATCTTATGTAATACAGCTCTTGGAGAACTCCCCAGTGGGGACTTTGCTCCTAGACCTGAATGCCACTGATCCAGATGAGGGCGCTAATGGGAAAATTGTGTATTCCTTCAGCAGCCATGTGTCTCCCAAAATTATAGAGACTTTTAAGATTGATTCTGAAAGAGGTCATTTGACCCTTTTCAAGCAAGTGGACTATGAGACCACCAAATCCTATGAAATCGATGCTCAGGCTCAGGATATGGGCCCCAATTCAATCCCAGCTCACTGCAAAATCATCATTAAAGTTGTAGATGTGAATGACAATAAGCCTGAAATTAACATAAACCTGATGTCTCCTGGCAAAGAGGAAATATCTTATGTTTTTGAAGGGGATCCCATTGACTCATTTGTTGCTTTGGTCAGGGTACAAGACAAAGATTCTGGACTGAATGGAGAAATAGTTTGCAAACTTCATGGACATGGGCACTTTAAACTTCAGAAGACCTATGAAAACAATTATTTGATTTTGACTAATGCCACACTGGACAGAGAAAAGAGATCTGAATATAGTTTGACTGTAATTGCAGAGGACAGGGGAACCCCTAGTCTCTCAACAGTGAAACATTTCACTGTCCAAATCAATGATGTAAATGACAATCCACCCCATTTCCAGAGAAGCCGATATGAATTTGTCATCTCTGAAAATAATTCTCCAGGGGCATATATCACTTCTGTCACAGCCACTGATCCTGACTTAGGAGAAAATGGACAAGTCACCTACACTATTTTGGAGAGTTTTATCCTGGGAAGTTCCATAACTACATATGTAACCATTGACCCATCTAATGGTGCCATCTATGCCCTTAGAATCTTTGATCATGAAGAAGTAAGTCAGATTGCTTTTGTGGTTGAAGCCAGAGATGGGGGAAGTCCAAAACAACTCGTCAGCAATACCACAGTTGTGCTCACTATCATTGATGAAAATGACAATGTCCCTGTGATTGTAGGCCCTGCGCTTCGGAATAACACAGCAGAAATCCCAATCCGTAAAGGGGCTGAAAGTGGCTTCCATGTTACCAAAATAAGGGCTGTAGACCGTGACTCTGGCATGAATGCAGAACTAAGCTGTTCCATAGTAGCAGGGAATGAAGACAATATCTTTGTCATAGACTCCAAATCATGTGACATTTACACCAATGTAAGCATGGAGTCCACTCCACAGACTGAATGGGAGCTTACTGTTCTTGTCCAGGATAAAGGCAGTCCCCAGCTCCACACCAAAGCATTTCTGAGGTGTTCAGTTTTTGAGTTTGTTGAATCAGTGACAAGTACAGCAATGACCTCAGTCAGTCAGACTTCTATGGATGTCTCCATGATAATTATTATCTCCTTGGGAGCTATCTGTGCAGTCTTATTGGTCATCATGGTCCTCTTTGCAACCCGGTGCAACAGAGAAAAGAAAGACAACCATTCCTACAACTGCAGGGTGGCAGAATCTACTTACCAGCACCATCCAAAAAGACCCTCCAGACAGATTCACAAAGGAGATATTACTCTAGTGCCTACAATCAATGGCACTTTGCCCATTAGATCCCATCACAGGTCATCTCCTTCTTCTTCTCCCACACTGGAAAGAGGGCAGATGAGCAGTCGACAGAGTCACCACAGCCACCAGTCACTCAATAGCCTAGTGACTATCTCATCAAACCATGTGCCTGAGAATTTCTCATTGGAACTCACCCATGCTACTCCTGCTGTTGAGGTAAGATCATCAACTATGGCATCTAAGCCCATTCATTAGTACACAATCAGAATTAGGACATTAGTACATCTCAGTCTTAAAATGTTTCTATAAATACTAAAAATGTTCTCTTAATCCATAGATAATTGAGCAAAATATAAATTAATTATAAGGCAATTATAATAGAGTAAGCTACAAATAACATATATAAACATGCATTTACATGCATACTTATGTTGATATTTATGCATATATGTGTATGGGTAAATAGATGTGGGTATGTGTATACTCATATGCATGTATCATACAACAGCTGGTATTGGTCTATATATGTATGTATTATATGTATAGATGTATGAATATATCCTCATATTAGAGATGAGGAAACTGAGGTAAGAGAGTTTAAATGACCAGGGTCACTTAGCTTATACTATACATGCATATATCTATATCTATATCTATATATATGTATGTATATATGTATACATATATATGTACACACATGTATACATATATATGTATACATATATACATACACATATACAATGTATATATACATATGTGTCTGTTTATATGTGCATATAAACCACATGTGTATTGTGTATATGTATAAATATACATATATTAATATGCACACAGAGATTTAGAGTAACACTGTATTTTCATTTTCCTTCTGCATGAAAGTACCTTCAAATGATAAATTGCAATGGAATTGGAGTAAGTGTAGTACCTGTATCCAAAACCCACTAACAACCTGTTTGGCTATGGGCAAGTCAATTAATCTTCTTGGGCCTCAGATGGTTTCATCCATAAAATGATGAATTTGGACTAGATGACCTTTAAAGACCCTTGTAACTCTAAATCAGTAATCCTGCTGTCCAAATACATTTTACACGAAATCATGGAATTTTCAAGCTGTAGAGATCACCTAGTCCAAATCCATCATTTTACAGATGAGACAACTGAGGCCCGAAGAGACTTAGTGAACCACCTAACTTAGCAAGGTGATAGTCATTATTGTAAACCAATTCTCCCCACTATTACTTTTATACTCTTTCTAACATTCTGTTGTCTGCAATAGGTGTTCAGCTGCTTGGAAGATATAACAGAACTGTGACCATTTTACCTAGAGATCTTGTTATATGATATCCCTTTGTATCTTAATATCAATAATCGATCACTTGAATCTCAAATAGACACAGATCTGTTTGATCTGAACCTGAAATAGAAATAGATTTATTAGTAATTTCAAGGAAACCTGCTTTTCAATGAAATAATGGACTAAATCTAATTACTGACAAATCTTCAAATTCATTTTCCATTGATTTTGACACACAATTAGCATGCTCTTTGAGGTTATGATTTAGTTGCTGAGAGATGACTTGAGAATGTTTATCTTTTGGTGACAGTGAACCATGCAGATGCTGACTGTAATGTATTCTTTATGCCCGTGAAACTTTAAAGCTGAACTAGCATGTTCATTAAGGAGTAGGAAATAACCACTTCCTCTTTTTCTCCCCATAATATTGCAATATGGTACAATGTATAGAAAGAAGACTTTGAGGTTAGAAAAACCTAGGTTCAAGTCTTGCTTCTTAACACTGCTAGCTATGTGACTCTAGGCAAATCACATAACCTTTCCATACCCCAGGCAACTTGGTTATAAGTTATAGATGAGCTGCTGCTTGGCATCAGAGAATAGTGTTTTCACATCAGCTGTTTTCTGGATTGATGAAATCACAGATCTGGACCCTCATCTTTCACCTATTTCCCAAAATAGTTGTAGCAGTTATTCAGAATTTTATTTGTAGGACGTGGTGCTTACTATCTTTCTTCCAGCAGGTCTCTCAGCTTCTCTCAATGCTTCATCAGGGCCAATATCAGCCACGGCCAAGTTTTCGGGGAAACAAATACTCCAGGAGCTATAGGTAAGAGATTTATAACCATTCTGCTCATTTCTTATGCGTTATTCTCAAACAGAAATAGACAGCTTTGAATAGTAATATTCATACACTCATTGTGGCCTGATTTCTGTCTATAGATATGCCCTTCAAGATATGGATAAATTCAGCTTGAAGGACAGTGGCCGGGGTGACAGTGAAGCAGGGGACAGTGATTATGATCTGGGTCGTGATTCTCCAATAGACCGGCTACTTGGGGAAGGTTTCAGTGACCTATTCCTCACCGATGGAAGAATTCCTGCAGGTAAGAATGTAATGAGTAGCTATTTCTAGGACTAAATGATATGTCAGTAGAATGAAAACATTGGGCCTCTTATGTTTCTTCTTTTCCCATTCTTTAATTCCTTCTTTACTTTTTTCTTCCTCTGTTCTCTCCAGATAAATATATGTCATCTTCCAAAGCAGATAGGAAGGTGACATTTAGGATAAAACAATTTAAAATTACTTTTAAAAGCTATTGGTCTTAAGCAGGGTACTGTATCCCACCCCTAAAACCCCGTGGAGCACTCTTTCTAAAATTACTGGGTGGATATTTCCTCGTAATCTCATTGTCCTATTGTATGGCCATGCCTAGAACTATAATTTAGAGGAAATGTTTCCTATCTTGGGAACTGTTTTTCAGAACCAGAAGCTAAAGTATAGCAAAAGATGCCATATTTTGTTCTCTAAACATAGCAGGGGAAGAGAGAAGGTTGACCAACATTGCTGGACCTCCTAGTTGTTTGGTCCAACCCACTGAGGAAAGAGGAAGAAGGCTCCAAGAGAGCAATATTCACTTATAAATTATATAACTAGATGGGGAAAAATATAGTTGTGCCTGATTTTCCTTAGGACCCAACACATCCACAGAGGCACCTAAAATGTTGTAGTAGCTTTACGGTCCTATAAATGTAAAAGATCTCTTACAACACATAGCATCATCCCTCTAGAATAGTGATTCTTAACCTTTTTAGTGCCATGGATTCCTTTTGCAGTCTGGTGAAATCTATGCACCCCAAATTCATATAATAATATACATAGGGATACAAAGGGAACCAATTATATTCAAATGCAATTCTCTCTCTCTCTCTCTCTCTCTCTCTCTGTCTCTCTTTCTCTCTCCCTCCCTCCCTTAACTCCAGATTAAGAATCCCTAATCTAGAACTATGTCACAAATGACTTTCTAAAGGACCCAGAGAATTAGTGCATAACCCTTGAATTTTTGTTTTGGAAAATTATTAAAATATAAAATTCATTTAATTTATATTAAATATAGTTTTACTTTAGAGTGAAGAAAATGAGGTACAACAATATTGAATAAACTATGGAATAAAGACACAATAATTGGCTTCTGATACTAAATCAAAAGGTAAGGGAGGCAAGTGGACAAGAGGGCCACAAGTCACAGAATATAAAGGTAGAAAGGACCTTAGAGGCCATTTAGCCCACCCCCCTCATATTGCAGATGACCATACTGAGGCCTGGAGACAAGAAGTTTGAGTGATCCTGGACAGGAAGTCTTCTAGTATCTAAGACTCTTGATCTTCTGGAGTTTTCAGAATCAAAATCAATGGTTCTTTAGAATATTGTATAAAATAACTCAGTGACTTTACATACGAGAATTATTTCTATTTTTATCATCTAGCTCTACATATTTATATCAACATGGTGAGGGTACTGCAGATCCATGGTTTGGCTACTCATTGGATGAATCACGTTTTGCCGTATTTTCTTCCATTTACTATATTCAAGGATAGGCATTGCTATAGCCATCTGATTGGGACAGTGACCTATGTAATAGTCATTCTATTGCTAATAGAATAGCCATTTCATGGTCCTATGGTGGTCAAAAGAGTTCCTATATTATGAGAGAAGATTAATTGGGGGGAAGGGTTAACATGGCTTATCATCATCATCATCATCATCATCATCATCATCATCATCATCATCTTGATAAGATTGTCCAAAGGAACTTTTAAGAATAAAGTAGAGGACAATAGATGGAATCATTCAATTTGTAGATCATGTTTTCCTTATAAAACATTATTTATTAAAAAAAAATAAAGTAGTACACAACCAACAAACCTTGATTTAAGTTGAGGAGGGAGAGAAAAACAACCTTGTTCTAGGGAAAGTTGCAAATAAATTCACTGTACCCACTCATAATATGAAATTTATTTTAAAAAATCAAATTAACTGTATATTTAATTTAAGATAAAATTTCCTTATTTAATTATCTTCAGTGTATTCTATAATCCTCCACACTTTATGTTGTGGAGTGATAAATACAGTTAATTCTTCTCTTTATGTAACAGGAGTGTCCTTTCTTTCCTTTCTGGGCTCAATACCACCTACCTTCAGGGTGCTGTTGAACACTTAGGCAAACTTAAGGTAGGAGTCAGTCACATGATCTCCAAGGGAAGCTTTATGTGAACGTATCCAAAGTGTTAGCATTTGCTTACCTGATCACTCTTCTTCTGGGTTGTGTTTTCTTGCCATGTTAGGTACCTAGAATTACAAACAGGTCACATAACTCCATTTTCATCTGTATGGGACTTCTCATATCCTCTTCATTCACCTTGAGAACCTCCCTTGTGGGATCTTAGATGTGTTTACAGAATTCCAGAATTGTTGCAGAGCTTTGAGATCTTTAAGCCAAGAAACACAGGACTTGTGTTGGAAAGGACTTTGGAGATCTAGTTTGATAGTCTTGTATTGTTGCAGAGAGTAAAAAGAAGTGATTTATTTCAACAAGATCACAGTGGAGTTGAGATGTGAGTCTTTGGTTTCTTGCTTCCCAGTCTAATTCACTTTCCACTGTACCTACAGCACTATATTTTTCATCAGTTGGTCAGTCAACAGGTACTTCTTAATCATTTACTATATGTCAGGCACAATGCTAAGTTCTAGGGATACAAAGAAAGGTAAAAGGTAGCCCTTTTCTCTCAAGCAGCTTATAGCATCTTTGTGTATGAGGCAGCTTCTCTGGAGACTTCAGTTTTCATTTGCCTCAAAAGGCACATTTATGTGTATGTACTGGATCTTATTTTCAATCGTATAGGGAGATTCCAGTGTGGAAACTTCTATCAATGTGTATCAGCAGTTACTCTTTAACCTTCAGTATTACGAGTTGTCTGGGAGCACTGAAAGGTTAAGTTACTCACTCAGGGTCATGAAGACAGTATGTGTCAGGGGTAAGACTTGAAGCTGTCTTCCTGACTCTGAGGACAGCTGTCTGTCTGCATTTGTGTGTAGGTATGTATACATGTGCAAACATATGCATTTTATAATTGTATAAATGAATCTTCTGGATGGATATAGAGTGAAATGAATATTCAGGCTATCAAAAATATTCTGTTTTGATGTATCTATCATTCTGATGACACCTGTCTCTTCTCATATAAGTAGGTGCATATGGTTTAGTGTGACAGCTTTCTCTCCTGCATCCTCACTGCCTGCCTCTTCCCTCTTTTATCTGATTTGAAATCAGATAACAGCTGAATTCATATCCTGGCCCTTGTTCTTATTCACTATGCAGACTTTGACTTCACCTCTTCAGCTTTCGGTTTTCTGACTTTTGAAGTCAAGGAATTGACTTAAATGACCTCTAACAATCCTTTTTCCTCTAAATACCCTGATTATCTGGTTATTGACACTATCTTAACATTCAAAAATCTTCTCTGTTTCCAGGTTACCTGTCCAACTGACACATTCAATACCATAGAAGTTCCTTGCCACCAGGGACCCATTCATGTTTGTCTATGTACCTGCATCCCCACGTACAGAACCTAGCACAATGAGGTTGTTTATTAAAACCTTGGTGAATGAAGATATAATTTTGCTCTCCCCAGGGCGGGGGGAACTATGGCAGCCTCCTTACTATCATTCAGATACACTATGCTCATCTTTACAAGCAAATATTTGTTATGCTTTTCTGATCCATGAGGTTTTTACCTCTCCACCTTCCCCTCCCCCCTATTCAAATACTAAGGATTGACTGCTAGGCAGTTGCCAGATAGTTTACTGGGCAGAACACTGGATTGGGAGTCAAAGAACTAGGTTCAATTCCTAAACTATGCTCTACCAGGTATGCGACTCTGCGCAGTCTTTTTTTTTTTACCTTGTTTTTCCTCATCTATAAAATGGGGAAACACTTAGAGTATTTATCTGATAGACTTTGTTTATGGAATGTGCCATTTAAAGCTGATGGATGGGCCAGTATCGCTATGTTAAATTTGCAGCACCAAGCCATGAAAATCCATAGAGAATATTAATATTCCTTTATCTCAGTACTTTGTTAGCAGCTAAAGCCCTAGAGAAGAGATGAGAAGTATTAACTAAAGTAATAGAAATACTTCTCATCACTGCTTTGATTCCTTCTTTCTCCTTTATTCTTCTTTGAAGGCTGACCTCCTTTCTCTTCTGTTAATTCACTACAGATGCTTCATCTTTCCTTTGTGCAGTAAAGATGGAAAAGCATCCCTTACCACTCTAACATGCAAAAAATTTATAACTTCTCCAGGGTCTAGAATTTCTCCCAGGGTGGGGACTCCTTATGGGAATGCAGACTGCATATTCCCTATAACTTACTTAGTCATTCCTGGGGTGTTGCCTGGAACACTGAAAAATCAAATGAGATATCTAGGGTCACAAAAGCAGTGACTGTCAGAAGTAGGAACAGAACACGGGTCGTCCTCAGTCCTAGTCCAACACTCTTTTATGTCATATTGTATATATCCTTCAATACTTCTGAAATATTCATGGGGTAGAGGCTGCTCTCTTGATGGTCGGTATAATGTATACCTCTTTAATCATCCAGTTTTCATTATAATTCTTTGGCAACATGTTGTTGGTCAAATTATCCTCGTATTCAATTCTTTGGAAATTTTGATCCAACTCAAGATTCCCAGAAGAATGTGCATTTTTCCTGTTATAAATAATAGGAATGATGTTTCAGTTAAAAATGTAAAACATTCCAAGTACTTTCCAGTTATAAGACTGAAGAAATACACGTCACAGAGGCAAGTTCAGGGACATTTTGTCTATTCATAGACATATTTATCTATATTTAGAATCAAAGGACCTGGGTTCAAATCCAAGTTCTGATGTTTATTACCCAGGTAATATCAATTATGCTCCCACCCTTTTCCAGGCTTTAGTTTCTTTCTCTGCTAAGTGAGAGAATTGGCCTAGATGACCTCCAAGTGTCTTTTTGCCCGCTGAAAAGATGACAGAGAAGCCATAATAAGATATTCATTCTCTCTTTGTCTCTCTCCATCTCTTCTATTTAAAACTATCAAATGGGAAATCTGCGACCTATGCATTGTTTAACAACATCAATTTATTTATTCAATTCAACATTTCAGTTCAATTAACATTTCATGAGCACCTTTTGAATGAGTGACATTGTACTCAGCACTGCAGATACTAGAAGGAAAAGGAGTCCCTGCTCTCAAGGATCTCACATTCCACTGGTAGAATGCAATATGTAAACAGCGCAATTCTATGTATGGATGTATGTATATAGATATGCACAGATATGCAGTGCATACATAGATACATACATAGATAAAATAGGTATAGTCAGTTCTTTGGAAATTATTATACCACTCCAGTCTCCCAAAAGAATATGTATGTTTTATCTGTTATAAATGATGGGAATGATACTTCATTTAAAAATGTAAAACATGCAAAGCACTTTTATAAAACTGGAATATGTGTGCCTGTGTATATGTATGTGTGTGTGTGTGTGTGTGTGTGTGTATGAATGGACACGTGTATGAGGAAGGATGGATGAATGGATGGATACACACCATTTTGACTGAATCTAAGGTATGTTCTCCAGAGTCACACAGGAGCTTGAACCTGAATCTTCCTGCCTCTGAGACCAACTTTTATATCCATTCTGAATCTTCTCTCTCTCTTTTCTCTCTCACTGAAAGCTAGGAGGATTAGCAGAGTCTTTCTGAGAAGTGGCCCCTGAGGTAGGCATTGAAGAAAAACAAAAAATTTTTAAGTAAAAAAGAGTACACCCCAGGTACGGAGGGCAATTCAGGCAATCACATGGCAGGAAGTACAATTCTGAGTTTAGGGAATAGCATGTGCCATTTTGGCTGAAATAGACTATGGAAAAGAGAATAACATGAAATAGGTCCAGAACTGTATGTTGTAGCCAGGCCAGGTTGAGATTATATTTTCTCTTAGAGGCAAGAGGGAGCCATGTGAGCTTCCTGAGCAGGAGAGTGACATGGTTAGAGTTGTACTTTTGGAAAATTATTGGGAAGATATGTGGAGGATGTAATCTAGGGGCACTAAGTAAGAGGTTATGGAAATAGTCCAGGTAAGATTCTACTCCTTTCACCTCTTTTGTTATAAGAGATGAAGACCAATAGCTGGTGACTCTTTCTGTGCATCAACAATCCATAAAGTTGGGGACTGATCTTACTTAGCTCTCTCTTCGTCTTGATTAATTAATTTCCACTTCTTAGATATTAGAATTTCATGGCAGACTTAATCCAAGTGTCTCTCCATGCCTAGTCATTCTACTCTACTTCTCTATAAGTTCAATTCAAAGAAATGAACATTAAGTTAATACTGTTTTCTTATCTATAAAATGAGGGGGAGGGGTAGACAAGATACCAGAAGGTATCACCCGGCTCTAACTCTTATTCCATGTGACACTCACTGTGCTAAGCACTGGAGGTACATAGAAAAAGGTGAAAAAAGCCATACCCTCAAGAAGCTTACATTCCTTGCACTTTCTGATAGGCTAGATGTGAATACTTATTTCTCAGGTTTTCCCTTTTATTTCCATCACATTCTCGCTTTTACTCCTGGCAATATGATGCAACATATATTTATCAAAGACCATATCTGTGAAGACACAGAGACAGAGAGAGAGACAGAGACAGAGACGGAGACTGAGACAGAGAGAGAGAGAGAGAGAGAGAGAGAGAGAGAGAGAGAGAGAGAGAGAGAGAGAGAGAGAGAGAGAGAGAGAGAGAGAGAGAGAGAGAGAGAGCTTCTTTCGACCAATTCAAAGAAGCTTATTACCAGATAGTTGGCAATTGGGTGATGAACTTTTTGGCCACAGAAATTTGTGAACTATTCTGCAATGGAAAGGATTTTCATTTACATTGATTAAAGGGAAAACCACCCCCATGGAATCACTGACTTTTTGAAGGATTGATGAAGTGTGGCAGCTATGTTCCGAATTAATGCAGGAGAAAGAAGATAATGAGGGCAGGGAGACAAGCCAGGAAACTTTTAAAGAAATCTGGGTGAAAGATGATAAGGACTTTAATTTAACATCAACAGAGGGAGAGTGAATTAGCCAGAAAGTGCCTAAAAAGGAGAGTCTTCCCAAAGGAAAAAAAAAAAGAAACAATTGAATTTGGAAGGGTCAAATTGCTATCAAGAACTCATTGCCAGAAAGAGCTTAGATTTCAGGTTCTTGTCTTGTAGAACAGGCTAATCAGGCCTGTGGAGAGGTTATGATGAATGTTAATTTGGCTATGTGGCAAGTCCCCTGGAAATCTTTGTATTGAAAAGGATTTCTAAAACTTCTGAAGGAATATGGACTCATTCTCGCTAGTCCTATTCTCACAAATACAACAATCACTGATTATTGTCAGCTTAATCAGTCAATCAACAAGTGACAAATTGAGACCTGGAAAAGACCTTAGCTTAAAAAGGCTAAGGCCTCCCACTGCATCTGGGACCATCCCCAGATGTCCTGATCTGTATCTTGCCACTGGCCCCAGATGGCTTCGGAGGAGAAAGTGAGCCTGGTTTCTTTGAACAACTCTGCCTCACTTAAATCATATTCACTTGCAAGTCATGACATAACCCTCCTGATGTCATTGGTCTTCTTCAAGAAAAAAAGCACAAACGACATGACTCCATACAGTCATCTCATCCCTCAAAACTCTCCTGAACAGTTTCTATTTCCTAAATCCTTCATCATTTTAGTTCCTTGGTGTTGAATGACCCCAAATTATTCCCACAAGTAGAAATGGAGCCCATAAATAGACACCATTGTCTAGTAATTGTTCACATAGTATTCTGTATTCCATCATATAGAGATAGCTAGCAGAAACAGTGGATAGATCATTACACTTGAAGTCAAGAAGAACTGAGTTTAAATTCTCTTTCAGATATTTACTAGCTGTATGATCCTAGATAGGTCATGTAACCATTAGTTGCCTTAGTTTCCAGAGCTGTAAAATGGAAATAATAGCATCTACCTTGCAGGGTTATTGTGAGGATAAAATGAGATAATATTTATAAAGTGTTTTGAAAACCTTAAATTACCAGTCTCCATCATCGTCATCACCACCATCATCATCATTGTTAGGGAAGTGGATTCACTGAAACTCACATAGAAAGAATCTCCTAAGTTATTGCTGCAGTCATTTCAGACTCACAAAACATTAGAATGATGTACTGGTAGTCTAGAATATCTGAGTTCAAATCACATCTCTCAGATCTTAGTAGTTGGGCAACTATAGTCAAATTGCTTTAACCTCATCGAGCTTCAGTTTCCTCATCGGTAAAAGGGGAAGGCTGGACTAGCTAAGCTCTAAGGTTTCTTCCAGATCTCACTCTATTCTCTGTTAACCTGTGTTGATACTATGTCACTTTAAGTTTACGGAAACCCAGGTTTTTCATAGGTAAAGTTGGAATTAATAAAACCTTTAGTACCTTGGCTACATGGCTGTTATGAGGTTCAAAGGATATACATACATACATACGTACATACATGTATACATATATATATATATATATATATATATATCAAAGTAAATCTTGAAGTGCTGTAACTGTCACTCATCATCATTATAATTATAATATTTTTAATTTCACTTTCATCTTTCTGCATAAATGCCCTTGATGAATCACATGTTTGACTAAGATTGACTGTTAACCCCCAATATATATTCTGATTGCAGCAATGCGGCTATGCACAGATGAATGCAGAATCCTGGGACATTCAGACCAATGTTGGATGCCACCTCTTCCCTCCCCATCTTCTGATTATCGAAGCAACATGTTCATTCCAGGAGAAGAATTTCCATCCCAGCCACAACCTCAGCACCCCCATCAGAGTCTGGAAGAGGAATCTCAGCCTATTGATTCTAGTGAAAAGAAGAAGAGTTTTTCCACCTTTGGGAAGGATGTACAGAATGAAGAAGATGCTGGAGACACATGCACGTCTTCTTTGCTCTCTGAAATGAGCAGTGTGTTTCAACGTCTGTTACCTCCATCTCTGGACACCTACACCGAATGCAGTGAGGTGGATCGGGCCA
Organism: Pseudochirops cupreus; assembly: GCA_028627135.1. Taxonomy (NCBI): domain Eukaryota; kingdom Metazoa; phylum Chordata; class Mammalia; order Diprotodontia; family Pseudocheiridae; genus Pseudochirops; species Pseudochirops cupreus. The sequence continues at coordinate 136,239,949 of CM053583.1, forward strand.
ACTCATTAGAGCGTCGAAAGGGAACTCTCCCAGCCAAGACTGTGGGTTACCCACAAGGGGTGGCCGCCTGGGCAGCCAGTACCCATTTCCAAAATCCTGCCAACATCACGGGACCTACCCTGGGAACTCACTCAAGTGTGCAGCCTTCTTCCAAATGGCTTCCAGCCATGGAAGAGATTCCTGAAAACTATGAGGAAGATGATTTTGATAATGTACTCAACCATCTCAATGATGGGAAGCATGAACTCATGGATGCTAGTGAGCTGGTGGCAGAGATTAACAAGCTATTACAAGATGTTCGACAGAGCTAGAGAAGTTTGAAAAAAAAGCATCTTTTTTCCATTTTTATGGAAACAAGGAAAGGGGGAAAAGACAGAACTGGCATTGCCAATTAGTTGCATTTATCATAAATGTGTCTGTGTATATGGAATATTAAATACTGTATTTTCATATGTACACAATGCAAGTGTGATTATCTTAATCTGTATTTTAAAAATACATTTGTACCTTATATTTATGTGTAATTTAACAAATAAATTTTATTTTTCTACTCCCATGGCAAGCATGTCTTCCCTAAGTATATAAAAACCAGCCACTATTTGATTCTGGCGCATCATCCAGCCACAAGAGATGAGGGTACTGCTTCCTATTACTTGTTTGTTTTTTGTTCTTGTTTTTAAAGAGAAATAAGCATCTTGTTGCAAAATCAGCCCCACTGAAGTATTATCCAGCCCTCAGTTTCAATTGTGTTTTGAAACTGAATTCTTAGAATAATAAATGAGTAATTTTGGTGAACTTAAACTTTTTTTTCACTATCTTCCTTTGTTTTTATTTTCGTTTTTTTCTTTCTGTATTCCCCAACTACACTTCTTGTGCTTGGTTAGAGACTTGGACTCGTGTTGGTATAAGTGAAACCTCAAATACTGAAAAAATCCATTTGTCTCAAAGCATTCATGTTCATTCAAAAATCAATGCCAGCACTGGGTTTCAGTCCATCCTTGCAACTAGTTAAAGGTGCTAAAGACAATGGAATCAGTCTTTTGCTCATTGCCTTCCTAGGCTAAACTCTGGGCTGACACAGAGAGCCACTTGGGTGTCTCTTCTAAGGTAGTAAATAGAACCCTATTTTTCCTGAACATGTATCCTAATCTCCTCCCATACCCTACAATCTCTTCCCGAATACTTGAATGTTTTTCTTATTTGCCAAATTGTTTGTTATGATGTTCACTGTTAATTCCCCCATCCCTGTGCATGATTTCATTTATAACTTTTATTCTTAGCATAAGAAAGTTTTTTAAGTCACATTTTTGTGTTGTTCTTGTTGGTCTGTTTTTGCTTTGTTGTGTTTTAAGCTATGCCTCCTTTATTTATTATGAAGTTTTATTTGGAATCCTGAATGCCTTGGTAAATGGGTACACTATTATGGTTAGCCCTGCACTGCTCTCATTTATTACTGAACTACTATTAATGTCATTTCTATGAATAAAAGTGTCATTCTTGTACTACCCAGTAACTCTGACTGTCAATGGAAATAAATGGAACGTGAAAACAAAGCTAAGAAAATTGTCCCTAATTTAGACCCTTCTCCCTATATTTGTTCTGGAGGCATCCACTCTTTGGAGGATTTTAGGCAGCATAAGCAGAGGATTGGTGGGGTAGTGTGGTTTCCAGAAGATCAGGAACAGCTATCTAGAAAAGAAGAAAGGAACCAAAAAAATAAACAAATCAAAAAACCAAACTAAAATATACATATACATACATACATACATATATATATACACATTCTCCATTAGTCATTTCACCAATGCTATGAGTTGGGGAGGTCAGAAAATAGCAAACTATTGCTCATCCAGTTTGAAAAATGATTTGAGTCTTTAAATAACATTGAGATAATGAACTCAAGAGAGACAACATGGCATGGGAGAATGGTAAAGATGTCTTAGTGAAAGGAGGACCTTCATTCAAGTCCTGCATGGGTATCTATGGCCAAGACACAATCTAAATAAAAACCTCACTGCTTCAGTGGAGGGGCTGGGAGGAATCACCAGTCTGAACCCCGTCTCTTACTCCTCAACCACCAATAAAACAGAGCTAGGAGAAAAATAAAAACATAATAGATCACACTTATTAAGCTCTCTCATAACTAAAAGTTTAAGGATTTTTAAATACCACATGATTTATCTTTCTGATTTTCTTTATTAGGATTTTTTCAGTATCCATTTACATATCAACATAATATATACACACATACACATATTCATATGTAATATGTATATGTGTATATATATGTATATATGTACTGGTATACATGATAGATATAATATATTTAATGAGATAGGAAATATATAATATCAGTTTTCAGTTCATATAGATAAGGACATTATGGACCAGAAAAGGTAATTGATTTAGCAGGGAATGGAGCCTACACACAGCTTTAAAGCTTGACTAGACCTTAAAAGTTTTATAGTTGATCTATACCCCACCCCCACCCACCAACCCCCTCTCAATTTAGAGAGGAAGAAAGCCCTTAGGGGCTGTCTTGCTTGGGGTCACACAGACAGGGAGAAACAAATAGAACCAATCTAGGCCTCCTCACTCTAGACTAGAGCCTGCCTACTTTGTTTGCAATGTACCATTTCTGAACTTCCAGGTCCCTTGCTCTATGAGCTACAGTTTATCCTGTATGTACTAGTAATAGGCAAGCTTTTCATTGTATTTTCTATTCCAGGTTGACAGAAGGACATTTGGGAAGAATCAAAGTTGTGTGTGTGTGTGTGTGTGTGTGTGTGTGTGTGTGTGTGTGTGTGTGTGTGTGTGCAGGTACATTGTGAATCCTTAGGAACGTGGGCACAAAAAACAGACTTTTGTAGGACACTTTGCCTTCTGTAGGATGATCACAGAGACTGTGTAAGAGGGCACCATTCAGACTGTGTTTCAGAAATTTTCTTAAAAATGCCAAAGTAACTACAGTAAATGAAGAAGTTAGGCACTACATCTGATATATATGTTTGTAATATAGATACACTTTTGTGGATAGATAGATAGATAGATAGAAAGATAGAGATATAGATAGATACATTTTTGTATGTATATGTATATAACACACCTATATACATATATACACATATATACATATATACTATAAGGATATATACATAGATAAATAGGGATTTCTATTTAGGGAATTCTTAAATGAGTGAACTCTTTTTTTCACATACACACACATAATCTTTCGTATACACATATGCCCACCTACATTTATGATTTTATCAGTATAATCACTGTAGGAAATCCCTAGTGTGAGGAAGCTCACTCAACTAGTGCAAATGAGCAGCTGCCAAGACTGTCCCAGGGTCATATACCCGTGTGGGTCAGAAGTGAGATTTGTCCCCAAGTCTCCCTGATTCTGGATCCACCCTATCCACAACATCATGCAGCCTCTCCTTAAATAACACAAGTGTTATCCATGACCATATTTGCTCAGACAACCTTTTTTTCTCTTTTGCCTTTCTCAGCATTCTCTACCCTCTTGATTTCTTCCTTTATTCATAAACTAAGTGAAACAGAAGAGCTGACGTGGTAGAGAGGAAGATTGCTGGACTTGGAGAAGGGAGAAACAGGAGAGACTTGAGCTCAAATTTGACTTCTGTGGATCACTATCTGCATGACCACAGGCATGTCTTATAGCCTCTTTGAAAGCCGGTAGGAAGGAAATAAACATTTGAGTGTTTACCATGTGTCAAGGGGTTTATGGAGTATTCAGGAGGACTAGCACCTCTGGTGTGAGGGCTGCTGAGCCCTTCTCAGGGCTGCTCATCCACCTTTGGTGGCCACCTGCCACCCAACTCTCACCTGCGGCTCCAAGAAGCTGTAACATGCAGTGGCCAAACCCTGGTAAAAATCAATCATCTAGGCAGATGATCTAAATCAGGTTCAGAGTAATTGATAAGCCTCAAACCTGTTGGTGAGTTAGGGGGATGCCTAGCCCAAGCATGTGAAGACTTCCCCTAGTAGAATGGGTGGGTGAGAACAATATTTCTTTTCTATTGGGCATTGTGGAGCACTCAGAGTTTGGTCAGACATCAAAGACACCAAGGTCATCCATTGCATCTTGGGCCATCACCAGTCATCTTGACTTTTATCTCACCATTGGACTTCCATGGTTCTGGAAGAGAGGATGAAGCTTTGTGCAACTCTGCTTCACTTAAATCCAATTCACACACTAGTCAACATCTCATGATTTCATTGGTCCTCTTTGAAAATGAAGGACAAAGGACTATGTGTTAATCACTACACTGAGTGATTTATAAATATAATCTCGTTCAATCCTTACAACAATCCATAGAGGCAGGTGCTTTTATTATTCTCATTTTACAATTGGGGAATCTGAGGCAGAAAGAAATTAAATTCTTTGTCCAAGGTCACAGAGCTACAGGTGTCTGAGATAATTTGAATTTAGTTCTTCCTGACTATCTGTCAAGCCACCTGCCACAGCATTGAAAGCCCATTTTCTCATCTCTGAAACAAGGATGTTAATACTTGTAAAAAGGTTCCTGAGAGGGTCATTGTGAGGATGAAAACAGGTAATGTATGCAGAGGGAACCATCTCCTAATGAGAGCATCATCTTTGTTCCATCAAAAATGGCCACCTGGGTGAGTCTAGGCTCTGGTATCAGGAGGACTGTGGAATTTTTCCTCTTTCTGATGTCATATTTATGAAGATGGACATATACAATACTATTTATTTCCAAGATCTAGAAACAATAGTGACCATTTGTCATATTTCTACAGAGCTTTAAGGCTGAGAAAGCACTTTTCTCCTTCACTGCACTTTGGATTAGCTAGGGGAAATAACTTAATCCCCATTCTTAACAGTGAAGAAAATGAGTTTCAGAGAGATTAAATAGCAACTCTTGGTCAAAAGGGCAGCGTTTGTCAGAAATGAGACTCCAAGTTCAATTGTTCTGTCCCCTACCCTACAAAGAGTCACTTTATTAGATTTATTTTTAGGCAAAATAATGTATCCTAATTCACCCATGAGATAGAAGAGGACAGTTGATCATTTTTCCAGTTGTAACTTTCCAGGCTATTTTCTCATTATTTCCCTTCCCATTATTTACATTCCAGTTTTAACTAGCTTCCTTGTCCTTGGAATTCAGTATTACATCTCCCACTTCACTGTCATTCACTCCCTGTATCCAATCTATCATCAAGGGCTTCAACATCTCTCAAATATACCTCTTCTTTCTTCTGGTGCAAGCTATAACCCCATCATACCTGGACTATTGCAATAACCAGATGGTTGTACTGCCTGCTACACATCCCTTCTCACTTCAGGCCATCCTCATTCAGCTGCCACAATGATTTCCCTAAAGCCCAGGACAAAAGCCCCTCCCTACTCAGTAAACTCCAGTGGCTCCCTATTACCCCCAGAATGAAATGCAGAATCCTCTGTTTGGTATTCAAAACCCTTTATGGCCTATTCCCTTCCTACTTTTCCATTCTTCTTAAACCCTAATAAACTCTGTGGATGTGGATGCAGTGACACTGGTCTCCATCATTTAGTTGGCCCACTTTCTCTGGCTTTCCCTATGTTTGGAATGCTGTCACTTCTCTTCTCCACTTTCTGACTTCCCTGGCTTCCTCAAGTCCCAGATTAAGTCTCATCTTCACCAGGAAACTTTTCCCAATCCTTATTAATTCTAATGCCTTCCCTCTGTTAATTACTTCCTACTATCACCTAATAGCTTACAAATTGTCTCTCCCATTAGATTGTGAGATCTTGGAGGGTAGGGACTGTCTCTTGCCTTTCTTTGTATCTTGAGTGCTTCACATAGTGCCTAACTTATGGAGGACTGACTCTCTCCACGCTTCTGCTTTCTCCTCATTTTGGCCTTTTAGAATCCTTCACTCCCTTTCAGTTGAGTCTTGGAGTTACACTCATTTGGATTTCTTTCTTGATCTTCCTGGGTTCTAATGCTCCCAGCTTTCTCCAAACAACCATGAATATACTCCACACATACTATAATCTGATTTGTCTTGGTACATCCAGTTTATTTAAAATCAGTGCTTTACATCTAATAAGTGCTTAGTAAATACTTGTTGTATTGAATTGTACTGCATTTTTCTTTGAAGTCACAAGTCATTGGCCAGGAAACGATAGAACAATTTCAAGTTAGAATGGGATAGATGCATACTGGGGAGAAGGACTAGTATATTGGAAGAAGAGGATTAAAAGATTTAGGGATCTTGTTAGCCTCTGATTTTGGAAGTACTTGATTGGAAACATAAGATCTCATTTTAAGTGCTGATACTGTCAATAACAGCCTGTGTGACCCTGATCAAGCCCTTTTTCCTATCTTGACTTTGGTTTTCTTGTCTGCAAGGTTAATAGTATTATACCAAATATTCCACAAGAATGTTTGCAGTTCTCATGTTCAATAAGCCTCTGGTGGTTTTATTTCCTTCTCTCCAACAACATTCTATGTTTTCTCTTTTTTAGGGGCCATTGCAAACTTCATTTGGTGGTTTTTTTCCCCTCCATGGTACTCAGTACAGAGCTGGGTATGTAGCAGGTGTTCAAAAATTTTTGAATTAAACTACACAATTACAACTGCTCATTCTAGAACTGGAGTTAAATAAAGCAATATTTTTTAAGAGGGAAAGTTAAAATAGATGGAAGTCAGGCAGAGAGGAAGGAAGGAAGGAAGGAAGGAAGGAAGGAAGGAAGGAAGGAAGAAAGGAAGAAAGGAAGGAAGGAAGAAAGGAAGGAAGGAAGGAAGAAAGGGAGGGAGGGAGGGAGGAAGGGAGGAAGGAAGAAAGAAAGAATAAAAGGAAGGAAGGAAGGAAGATGGAAGGAAGAAAGGAAGGAATGAAAGAAGGAATGGAATAAAAAAATAAGGAGAGAAGAAGGGAAGGTGGGGAGGAAGAAAAAAGGAAGGAAGGAGGGAAGGAAGGAAGGAAGGAAGGAAGGAAGGAAGGAAGGAAAAACGATGTGCCAGGCACTGTGCTAACAGATGTATAGCTATTATCACATTTTTTGCTCAGAAAACCCTGGGAGGAAGGTGCTATTATTAACCTCATTTTATAGTTAAGGGAATTTAGGTAGAAATTAAGAGACTCTCCCCAGGTCACACTACTTATAAGAATCTAAGGACGGATTTGAACTCAAGTCTTTCTGAATCTATATCCAAAGCTCTATGAACTGAACCACAGATTCTGTTATGCAAGGGTATTACTCTGAAAGTCAGGCATAAAGGCAGATTTAGGCTATTTAAATAAAAATCTTGCTAATAATGTTGGCTACTACTAAGACAGAATAGGCTACGTCCAGAGGGAGTGAGTATCCCTTCACTCGAGATCTTCAAGGAAAAGCTGGCTGGCCAATCGTCAGAGAATATTTTTGTTTTGTTTTGGTTGCATTGAGATTTTCCGATTCAGTGATTCTGAGTAAATACAAAATCACACAAGCATCATTAATTTCTCTAAGTTATCAAGGATATTTATACACTGAAAAAAGCCATCTTTTAAATGGTACTCAAGGGTTCTCTAAGAACCATCTACAGTCTATTAGAATATAGTTGTGAGAATGGACTAGAGGTGACATTGATCTAAATGTGTTCCACTTGTAGATTTAGATCTGGATAATAAATATTTACTGTATGTGATAGTCACATCTTTTAATATGTTAGTCATACCCGTATAAAATTCAAGGTGGCCATCATTTGAATATGAGCACTTCATGAATTATTAAATGGTAAGTGAAATATTACTTTTATGAGCCAAATTCCTTGGGAACCATAATAAAATACAGTGTAATTAAAACAATGCTTTAATATAAACCAAACATTATAATTCCTTTAAAAAGGACTCCTAGTCTTTTTTCAAATTATACACTCAGCATAACCATGAGCATATACAGAACTGGAAGATTCAACTTTTAAAAATGACTTTACCTTTACCCCAATTCTTGGTCTACGTGCAAAAGGCTGGATATCTTAAAAGAAAAAAACAAATATCCAAATGGCTAACCATTCTTGAGTCTTTTTTCCCTTACTCAGTTTTATGTTAAATGTTTAAATTCAACAGGAAATATCTGTATGTCCCATTTCCTTTCCAAGTCATAACTGGTAAGGAAACTTGGATTCTTTCAAAGGCTAGAAATCTTTCAAATCTTCTGTCTTATGGAATTTTTTTTTAATTGGGGGTATGCCAGTAGTAATATGAGATAGAAGAGATAATAAATCTAGTTAAGAAAATGCAACTTTCATGTTTGATCCAGGGGTGCTGGGTGGGTTGAATAAAGTGTGATTATATGGACAAGGATACAATTTCCAAAGACTTAAATACTTAGGTTAGGTCTGAACCATAACAGGAAGAGGAAAAGAAAGAAATTAACTCATCTATTAACAAAATTTAGTAGATTTTACTGTGATTTTCTTAGTATGTCAGATAATTTTTTCTTTTTTGAAATCTAAGTCTGTGAGATTGCCTTGTCTACTTTGGTTGACTAGTAGCGTAGATCAAATGAAATATACATGTTTTTGAGATTCTCTTTAAGAAACAGAATTCAACTTTGTCCTTTGGTTACTACCACCTTCCATTTGAGTTGAATGTTCTTGGTTGCTTGAAAATAGCTTTTTGTCCTTTTCCTTTGATAAAAATTTCATGAGTATGGGGGTTTCTTCTAGTGTTTCCTTGTTCTTTTCTTTTCCCATTAATAATCACTTCCAAAATGTTGAAATGGTTTCATTTGTTTCAAAAGCAGATTTAGTCATCCAAGTCCTTATCTTCCTAGGCTGCCTCTAGTAACAGAGAAAAAGGTTTGACTTGGGGGGTCAACACGGTTTAAATCCTGATTCTGATTAGTTATGTGACCACAGATTAGCCACTAGCACTCTGAGCCTCAATTTCCACATACATAAAACGGGGATAAGATTAACTTTATGATATATATATATGTATATAGCATATATAACATATATATAACATATGATATATGAATATCAAATCAAATAGCATGTACAAATTTCTTTGCAAACCATAAAGTACCATGATGAGATCAGCTATTTCTAATCCATCAAGCTGATGATGAGAGTAGCAGGTATAGTAGTTAGTGATACCAATGTCCAAATCAGGAATACCTGGGGTCAAGTACCATCTCTGAAGGACTTCATGAACCTAGTCAAATCCCCTAACCTGTCAGTAATGAAGGTGACTCTAAAGTTCTAAACCATGGTATAGATATTGATCTGTACCATTCTCATCCAATCTTTCCCTAAATCATTGAAATCATAGACAGAGACTCATAGTGAGTGCACAGTGGAAACACCCATTGGGCAAGTGACCTTTCTGTATACTAGGTTAGATTTTTGCCACTATGACAAACTGTAACTACTAAAATACTAACACCTTTTAATTGAAAAGAAAATACTCACCCCCCCCCCCTTTTTCTCCCTCTTTTTTTCTCACTCCATCTGGCTCTACCTACTTCAGATGGGTTCTAGCATTCTGGCTTAAACATCGCTAAGCTTCTCAATTGGTTCTCAACCTTCCTAACGCTGTGACCCTTTAATACAGTTCCTCATGTTGTGGTGACCCCCAAACATAAAACTATATTTTTGCTACTTCATAACTGTAATTTTGCTACTGTTATGAATCATAATATAAATATCTTATATGCAGGATATATTTTCATTGTTACAAATTGAACATAATCCACAAGTTGAGAACCGCTGTTAGAATCAGCAGAGAAGAAAAAGTGCTCCAGAACAGAAAATTTGAACTCTTACCTTAGACTGCAGTACAGTTTGAATTGAGAACTGCCTTCAGACAAGAGCTAATATAATCCTAATGTCAGGAGTTTTTTTAATCCAGTCACTTAGATTGTTTGATTGGATATCCCTGTCACCATTTCTGTTTACAACATATAATTCAATCATCATTTTCTTGGAAACTACCCAAACCTGAATTTGATTTGTTAGCCTACTAGCATATGAGAAGCTATGCTTCAATTAAAAACATGTTTTCTGATTGGGATAGTTGAATTAAAAAATGCATGTCTTGTTTGCTAATGATATTGTAGTAAAAAGTGCAAAATGGCTAAACGTGACAAGTAGTTATTCTTCATGCTTCCCTTATCTGAAGAAATAATTTGCACAACCTGCCCAAGACCATTAGAGTTTAAGCAATTTGTCTAACTACAATGCGTCTGATTTCTCATCCCTGGCTCAATGCAGGGATGTACTGATAATTTAGTCATCAAACTCGATGCCTGGTTTCAGCATATCTTTCCAAGGATTAGTGATATACTCTCCAGAGGTCAAGAAGAGGTTTGAGATTTTTACAGAGAAGCAAAAGAAAGTTCAAAGCATTCTGCTGAGTCTCAGAAATAAAATAAAATAAAGTTTTGTCATCTTTATAGAAACTCTGCTTTTTTCCATCTTCACTGTTGTTTTAAAATTTGATCCTTGTGTCCTAAGACTCCAAGCTACCTTTGGTGATAAGTAGGTTCATGATATTTAAATCATGACTTAATACACATATACTAGCCAGGGATTCTGCATTGACTGTTCCACTAATTTTTAATCACTGCAACATTTCAGCACATTATCTGTGCTCAACTGTGAATAAGAGAAAGCCTACTGTTGAATCTAGCAGGGCTCAAAGTTTGATAAAATGGGGTCACACGACAACTAGGCCTTATTTTACCCAACTGGCCTACTTATCATCTTAGTCTAATTCGTAGATCTTATCTCTCAGAAATAACATGATGAGACATATTGATGGTTAGGCTAAATTTACAAATAGTTCATGAAACCATTATG
>CM053583.1:136260159-136274614 GCA_028627135.1 Pseudochirops cupreus
AAAAACCCCAGATATTTGAGACAAAGCTCTCCCCTCCAGAAGCAGAGTTCTACTGTGGCAAAGAGCTCAAAAGTCAAGTCATTGAGTGGCCACATGACCAAGCAAAGGAAGCAAAGCAAGCACAGCAATCTAACTTTAGATTCCTTTTTGGGGCACAAAAAGGATCAAAGAATGGAATGACAGGAAGACAAAAGTCAGAATTCCTGCACCAAAAGCTTCTGGGAAAAATATGAACTAGGTACAGGCCATAGAGTAGCTTAAGAAGGATTTTCAAAACCAAATAAGAGAAGTGGAGGAAAAATTGGGAAGAGAAATGAGAATGATGCAAGAAAATCATGAAAAGAGAGTCAACAACCTGACTGAAGAAAATAACACCTTAAAAATAGATTAACTCAAATGGCAAAAGAGGCCCAAAAAGCCAATGAGCAGAAGAACGTCTTAAAAAGCTGAATTTGCCAGATGGAAAAAGAATTTCAAAAGCTCACCAAAGAGAACAATTGCTTCAGAATTAGACTGAAGCAAATGGAAGCTAATGGCTTTATGAGAAATTAAGGTACTATAAAACAGATCTGAATAAATGAAAAAAATAGAAGGCCATGTGAAATATCTCATTGGAAAAACCACTGACTTGTAAAATAGATCCAGGAGAGATAAATTAAAAAATATGGGACTACCTGAAAACCATCATCAAAAAAAGAACCTAGAAATCATCCTTCAAGAAATTCTCAAGGAAAATTGCCCTGATAGTTTAGAACCAGAGGGCAATAATAGAACTTGAAAGAATTCACCAATCACCTCTTGAAAAACATCCCAAAAAGAAAACTCCTAAGAATGCTATAGCCAGGTTCCAGAGTTCCCAGATCAAGGAGAAAATATTACAAGCTGCCAAGAAGAAACAATTTGAATATTGTGGAAACACAATCAGGATAACACAGGATCTAGCAGCTTCTACATTAAGGGATTGCAGGACTTGGGATGTGATATTCTGGAGGTCAAAGGAGCTAGGATGAAAACCAAGAATCATCTACCCAGAAAACTGAGTATAATGGTTCAGAGGAAAATATGACCATTCAATGAAATAGAGGATTTTCAAGCATTCTTGATGAATAAAAAATTTGACATTCAAATATAAGAAGCAAGAGAATCATGAGAAGATAAACAGGGAAAAGAAACAACAAGGAACTTATTAAAGTTGAACTATCTATATGCCTACAAGGAAAAACTATAATTGTAACTTATGAAACTTCTCTCAGTATGAGGATAGTTGAAAGGAATATAAATGTATATTTACGCATGCATACATATATATGTCTGTATAGGAGGGCATATGTGTATATGAATACATATGTGAGTATGTGTATATATGTGTACAGGTATTCATAGACAGAGGACACAGGATCAATTGAATAGGAAGGGATGATATTTTAAAAGGTGAAATTGAGAGGTGAGAGTAGAATACAATGAGAGGAGATGGGGAGAGAAAGAATGGGATAAATTATCTCATATAGAAGAGGCAAGGGATAACTGTTACAATGGAGGGGAAGAACAGGAGGGCAAAAGGGAATGGGTCAACTTTACTCACATTGAATTTGGCTTAGGGAGGGAATGACATACACACTAAATTGGGTATCTTGCCCTACAAGACAGTAGGGGGGAAGGAGATGAGAAGAGGGATGATGGAGGTGAGGGCACACTGGTGGGAGGGTAATTAGAAGCACACACTTTTGAAAAGGGACAGGGTCAAAGTAGAGAATAGAACAAATGGGGGCGGGATAGAATGGAGGGAAATACAGCCAGTCTTTCACAGTATATCCACTATGGAAGTGTTTTGTGTTAACTACACATGCACAACCTATTTTGAATTGCTTATCTTCCCAGTAAGGGTGGGTGATGAGGTAGGAAGGGAAAGAACCTGGAATTCAAAGTTGTAAAATGAAATGTTTAAGAAAAATATTATTATTAATATTATTATTTCATACATGTAAATGGGAAATAACATATACAGGCTCTGGAGTATGGAGATCCATCTTGCCCTATTGGAAAGTCAAAGGGAGAATGGGGGAGGATATAGGATAGAGCAGTTTGGGGGAGGGCTATACAGTGGGATCACTGTTTTGGAATGGTGGTTAGGAGAAAGAAGGGGAGAAAATGTGTAACTCAAAATCTTGTGGATATGAAGATGTCAACTAAAAATAAACATAAAATTTAATTTTAAAAAGTCTCATTAATCTTTCTGTCTAATAGTTGTATACACAATGAAAACAAATGCCATTAAATACTGAATTTTCCTTTAGAATCATCACCTCCATTTTTTTTTTTTGGCGGGGTGGGGAGGTGGAGTGGACAACTTTCTCAAGTACTAACATTTTACCTTGCTTCTCTGTGTGTAGCATGACAAAATTTCCCCCTCCCTCCTCAAAATTAATTATCTTCCAATTTGTCTTTGTTAAGTTTTCACCATACCTCTGGAACTTGAGCTTAGATATGAAACTCAATCACAAATGAGCAATTTTCTCACATGCTTTTTTCTGACACCATATTTCCTACCTAAAACCCTTCCTTCTGTTATTCCCAACAATTCTTGGTTTTTGTTTTGTCAGCAAGTAACTTTCCCACTGCCAAAATACCCAGTCAAAAAGTCTTGGCTCTGTGTTGTAGACTGATATCTTTAACATTCCCTTAAAAGAAATGTTAAGGGAGAAGCCCACAAAATTGTAACAAAAAGAGGTTTTCCTTTACTAAGTTCTGAGATCTGTTGCCTTATGTTTTGTTTTTCTCCCCAGATAAGGGGACAAAATAACTCAAGGCTTTTGTAGAAAACTATTTGGGAGAAATAATAATTGTGTCCATTAATCTCAATTTATTCTCACAAGAGTGCTGCTGGAAAATAGATACCAGATTGACTATGGAATTTAGGGTCAGGGAGATCTGGATTCAAATTTCACTTTAGACACTTACTAGCTGAATGACCCCAGGGTAAGTCATTTAACTTCTATAAGCCTCAGTTTCCTCATCTGAAAATGGGGATATTAACATCTGTAGTACCTACTGCAGAGTTGTGTGAGGTTCAAATAAGATAATTTATATAAAGGGATTGACAAATGTTAACAAAATTATGAGCTAGATATTCTTATAATAAAAGTATTATTATCCCCATTTTACAGATGAGGAAATTAACAGGAAACATTCAAGGTCATATGGCTAGTAAGTGATGGAACAGGATTTGAATCTAATTGTAGTAGGTATTTTAAAGGAATAATGATTATTTTAAAATAAGTTATTTTAATTAAAATTATTTTAATTTAAAAGGGTATGTTTAAAATTATTTTAAAATAATTTGTTGGGACAAATTAACAGGTTTTTTTTCTCATTCCAATTTCATTTTCACCAAGATTAGTTTTTTTTTTAATTGTTACTTTAGTATTATAGATTTAGAGTGCATCAAAAACTTCGAGGTCAACTAGTAGAACTCCCTCATTGAGGAATTAAATGATTCTAAGGGGCAGAGGCAAGGGCATTCCAGGCTTGAGGGGGGTGGGAGACACTGCAAAGAATTAGAAGTAGAATATGGAATGTCAGATTCAAGAGACAGCAAGTAGGACACTATGGCTAAAGCATAGAGACTGCAAAGAGCAATAATGTTATATAAACTTGAAAAATAGAAAGGAGTTAGACTATAAAGGACTTCAAATGTCCAACTGAGTAGTTTGTATTTTGTCCCCAAGGTAATAGGGAGTCATTTAAGGTTCTTGTTCAGGGAACTGGCATGGTCAAAAAAAGATACAATACTGAGCTGAAGAAAAAAAAAATCTAGTTTTTTTTATTGCTGTAGCTGCTATTTTGCCTGGATCATCTCAATCCTGTTAAAAATGAACAAAAGCAACTTGTACTTTTTATAGTGCTCAGAGTGCATACACAGAAACACAAGAGAAAAGGAAAAAAGGAAAACAGGCATTGGATTGCAGAGCCAGATCTCGTTTGAGAGGGATGGGATGTGAGGTGCCAGGACAGACATGAGGAAAACTTTCGTATTTTAAAGGTTGTGATTTGATTACTCAGTCACTTTTCAGAAAACATCATGAATGGGGGGGGAAAAATCTTGGCATATTTGCACCAGAGTTTTGAAAATGGACAAAATATCTCTTCTATATTTTTATCTACAAATAACAAAGATTGAGTGAAATGTGTGTTTTTTCCTCTGGCTCTGAAGCCTTACTATTTTTGAAATCAAATTCCATTAAATCACTGGAACTGACGCCAGGCCATGTGGCAGAGCAATTCAAGACTGAGTAATTTTTGAGGTTTTTCTATACTACTACCCCCACCCCCATCTTCCAGTTGAGAGAATGGAATGGCATGGATAGACTGAGATAAATTCAAGTTTGTTTTTGTCTTTCCCTTTGGCAACAAGTTCTGAAAATATATTTCTTCTTCTTTTTCTTTTTTAATAGAGAAAACTCTTTTAGTTTCAAGACTCCCTTTTCCCTTAACTTAAACTGCTTGCCAATATCCCATTTTTAAATGGATAGTCTAAGTCATCTGGAGTCCCAGAGTAAAGCACAAAGAGATATTGCTAGACTGTAGACCTCTGTGCCCTACAAACATAATTACTTAAAAGAAAACTCTGAAGCCTGTAGTCTACATAGGTTGCTATTGTTTGCCCTTCATTTTCAAACAGAACCAACGACATCATGGAGTAATGCTTTGACTTGTGTGTGAATTGGATTTAAGTGAGGCAGAATTATAAGAAGTTATCAGGCTCACTCTCTCTTCCAGTCATCAAAGTCCAGTGGAATGCTAAAAGTCAGGATGACTGGCAATGGTCTGGGATACAGTGGATGACCTTGGCACCTTCTATGTCTAACCAAGCTTTTTACTCCACAGAGCCTGCTTCAGTCTCCTTTATAGATATTGGAACAAATTGTTCTCATCTACCTATTCCACTGGGGAAAGTCTTCACATTCTTGGGATAGACATCCCCCTAACTTACCAAGGGATCTGAGACCCATGGGTTTTGCTTTAGCCTTTCTGATGACATGGTTTAATGGGGTGTGGCCACTCATCATGCTACAGCTTCTTGGAGCCACAAGTGAGAGTTGTGTTAAGAAGACACTAAAAATGGATAAACAGCCATGAAAAGTGATCAGCAAGTCCTCTCGCCAGAGATGCTAGTATTTCTTGAATACTCTCTCTCTACACACACACACACACACACACACACACACACCCACCCACACACACACACACGTGTGTGTGTGCACTTCTGCACATGCACACACATTCATTTGGGGATTAGTTAGATTTAAATTTCATATTAAGGTAATTCAATTTAGCATATAGCAGTGGTACCTAGTAGGCACTTTATAATGGTTTTTAATTGAATGTAATTTTATCAAATGCAACTCAACAAGCATTTATGAAGTACCCAGTATGTGTTGGAAAATTGTGCCAGGGGCTGATACTCAAACATAGTAGGAAAAAATTCCCCCCTATACCCTAAAAGAGAGGCACAGGAGTTCTTTACCCGGAGTATGTGAACTTTTCTTTTTAGAGATTTTGATAACTATTTAAATGTGTTTGTTTTCCTTTTATTGGGAGGAACAATATCTTAACCTTCACCCCCATGAAGGTTAATCATATTTTATTTTTTTCTTAAAAGGTATTCTGACTTTCTTCCATTGATTAGTCAATGAATTAAGAACTCAGACTACTGACTTCATTGCCTCAGACATGGCAACATGGAAGAGCTAGAGGGACTCTCACATACCTGGCCAGTAAATGGCGATTGAGAGCATGGCTCAGTTGACTCAACTCAAAAAGTTCTCAATCTAAACAAATCTCCTTTCTTTTACTGTTGAAAGACAAACAAGTGTCATTTTTGTTGCATTATTGAACTTCAAATACCAAAGGACTTGCTCAATTCATGCCCTACCCAGAAAATTTAGTAATTCTATGTATTTAATTTGTAACCCAGGTACATTTGCTATGGGGCATTCTTATTATTGGTAGAGATCCATGCTCCACCTTAGTGGAAGGTTTGGCAGAGTTGGTAGGAGCAGATCAAAGCTCTGGCCTTCTTAATGGCTCTTTTATCTTTTCAGTTACTTTGAGTGCTTCTAGCTTCCATTTTCAAGAGAGAAGATGCAGAGAATGACAGCTTTTCTGGGCTGATGAAGTGAGAAAAAGCCTTTGGGAAGAAGTCAACATGGAGAACTTCTATTTGGGTAATTTCCTATTGGATGAGGTGTAGAAATCTCTCTTTTAGTTGAGCTGAGTTAATCTACTCCCAATGGGAGAGATTCTTCATTCTGTATTGTTTAGTTTATGTATTATCCAGTGTGTGTGTGTGTGTGTGTGTGTGTGTGTGTGTGTGTGTGTGTGTGTCTGTGTGTCTGTGGGTGTGTGTGTGAGACTCATCTTCTTGAGTTCAAATCTGGCCTTAGACACTTACTAGCTATGTGACCCTGGGTAAGTCACCTAACTGGTTTGTTTTTCTGATTTCTGTTTTGTGTTTGTCTTGGATAAATGAGTTCCTTCGCTATTTCTTATGTGCATTTATTGTTGAATTGGCATTTATTGGGAAGTGACAGAAGCCTTGGATATAAAACTGGGCTATTCCTTTCTCCTTTTAGAAAGAGCAATCTGAATTTTATCCTGACCTAAATATTATATCTCCAAGACTAATACTATTTAAGGGAGCAAAAATATAGAATTCTCCCAACCTAGTACTCCTTCTCTCTGAGGAGAACAGAACAGTCAAGATTTCGGCTCTAACCCCCTCCTCCCCATCTGGTAGGAATTATAGTCTTTCTTGGAGCAGGGTGGGAGTGAGAGACAAAACAGACGTATCTGTTCTGCCTCTAGTCACACATTGATGCTACAGGTGGGTACAGCCTTACTCCACATGTATTTTAAAAACCTTATTCTAAGGAGTTCATAGGTTTAACTAAACTACTGAAGAGATCTATGACACACAAAAAAGAGAGATAAAAAGTTAATAATCACCTTTAACTAGTGGGATACTGCATATACAAAAAATGGAAATAAATCTTGAATTTATCTACGTATGCAGGGTATACTGCTAACAACTGGGACTATGGATACAGAAAAAGAAAGACAGTCCCTGCCTTCAAGGAGTTCTAAATCTAATGGGGGAGATAAGTAAAAGCAAATATAAGCTTTATGTTGTTGTTCTTTCATTTTCAGTCATGTCTGACTCTTCACTTTGGTGTTTTCTTTACAAAGATACTGGAATGGTTTGCCATTTCCTTCTCCAGTTCATTTTACAGATGAAGAAACTGGGGCAAGTAGTGTTAAGCGACTTTCCCAGGGTCACACTACTAAGCGTCTGAGACAAGATCTGAACTAAGGAAGATGAGTCTTCTTGACTCTAGCCCCAGCACTCTATCCACTGTACCACTTAATTACTCCATGTACTATATAAATGATATTTATTATTATTATTATTATGCCTATCATATAATATCATCTGTTACAATAATCTGTACCTGTGGCTTATCTGTCAGCAAGATGCTTACTTAGATTATTTGTGAAATGTAGACTGAAGCCACAATAATACTTGTGGATAAAGTAATTGGCAGGTGAATTAGCCCCAGGTGAAAGCCAAGATGCAGAGAGAGTTGAAGAATCTGCCTCACACAAGTCCCCACAGGACTCTTCCTTTGAACCCCTTTGTTTTCATTAGAAAGGGTCAGCTATCACCTAGCTTACCACAGGTTTTCTTTCTAGCCCTTGGATAGAGTGGAGCTAGAGAAGATAAATTAACAGTTAGACAAGCAAACTTTGGCTTGAAACAAACTAGTATTAACAAATCCCAGGACAAAATTTGCCGGGGTACGATCAACATCACCAAAAAACCATACGTGTGTATCTCTTCTTTCACAGTCAGTTCTTTAGGCCCTCATAGAGAATACTCAACTATTCCATAATTATCTTGTTGGTTTTTTTTTACAATAATTTAAGCACTGTATGTACATATGACATAAATGTTTACAAAGTTAGATAGACTGACATAAATAGATAAAGAAGAAAAAAGAACATTTTACAGTTCCTACTATGTGGAAGTGGGGAGTGCTGGTTTCTATATATTCTACAATGTATGTAAACAAAAACATAGTTATAACTCCTTTACCACCATGCCACACCACACACACACACACACACACACACACACACACACACACACACACTCAAATCCATAATACATTCATTGCTTCTTACCTTGAGTTGGTAGATTTTGTGGAAGTTCTCTCTCTCTCTCTTTCTCTCTCTCTCTCTCTCTCTCTCTCTCTCTCTCTCTCTCTCTGTGTCTCCCTCTCCCTCTCCCTCTCTTTGTGTCTCCCTCTCCCTCCATCTCTTCCCCCTCCCTCTCTCCCCTCCCTCTCTTTATCTCTCTCCCTCTTTCTTCATCTCTCTTCTTCCTTCTCTCTCTCTCCTTCTTTCCCTCCCTCTCTCTCCCTCTCCCTCTTTCTCTACTTTTTTCTCTCCTTTCTCTCTCTCTTTTTCTGTTTTTCTCTGTCTCTCTGGCCTTTTTACCCCCTAAGGTTTGAGAGACTCATAAACTTTTTTCTGCCTAACAACTACTTCAAAACACCCTAATAAAAATCCGGTGGGGTTCTGGAAAAAGGTTCCTTTATTGCTTTGTCCAATCTTCCATAGGTACTTTCGTTACAATTTTACTTTTGTCCCTAATATTACATGTGAATAGTATGGATATATATGGGCATCTGGAGGTATATGACTGTGAATTTTTTCTACCATTTATAAACTTCAACTATTCACCTCCTTATTGTGTATCTATGCTTAGACAAGGGTGTATGGGCTTTACCAAGTTCCTTATGTAAAATACTCTTATTTTGATATTTTGTATGTGGTGAAGAATGATATGAAATCATGCTAAAAGGTTGGTGAGAACCAAAATTGTGGAAGGCTTTATTTAAGGGGATCTCAAAGTCTCTTCCCAGTGCTACCAATGATCTATCAACTAAAATGAAGTTCTCAACACCAGTTACCATTAGATATTTGGGGGACATTTAAGGTCAAATAGCAAAGGAATACAGGGAATTGGGCTGGGATTCCATTAGATATTTGGGGGACATTTAAGGTCAAATAGCAAAGGAATACAGGGAATTGGGCTGGGATTATCTGTAGTTGAAAGCCTTGAATCCATGTTTATGGGCATCAGCTTTAGGAACTAGGTTTGTTTAGTCTAGAGAAGAGAAAAGGAAAAGGGAGCAAATTGAAATGAAATTGAGACAAACAAGTTAAAGCATGATTATTGTAAAGAATAAATGAGATATTGTATGTACGGTGGTTTGAAAACTTTAAAGTGTTATATAAATACCAGCTGGGCAGCTAGGTGGTGCATCAGATACTTATAAATTGTGTGACTGTGGGCAAGTCACTTAATCCTGTTTGCTTCAGTTTTCCTCCTCTGTAAAATGAACTGGAGAAAGGAATGGCAAAATACTCTGGCATTTTTGTCAAGAAAAGCCCAAATGGGATCACAAAGAATCAGTCACAACCCAACAACAACAGTAGTAATTGCTAGCTGTTGTTATTATCACCTTGGGGGGACATAATAGGTGTTTTTTAAATATTTGAAAGGCTATGAGGTAGAAAAAAGGATAGATTTGTTCTGCTTAGCCTCAGAAGGAAGAACATGGCACCATGAGCAAACACTGAAAAAGTAGATTTAATATTAATATGAAGGGGAGGGGAAAACTTGCTAACATTTTTCAGTGGTTCTCAACGTGTAGGCCATGACCCCTTTGGGGATTGAACGACCCTTTCACAGGGGTCGCAGAGGTCACCTAAGATGATCAGAAAACACATATTTCCGATGGTCTTAGGAACCCAGACCCCGCTCCTCTATCTGTCTCCAGGCGCGTCCACCCACATGCAGATCCGCCCACATACAAGTATCAAAGGGTCGGGGCATTAGGAAGGTTGAGAACCACTGAGAGAGGCCTGTCTTGGTAGGTACACTAGCAGGTATTCTGTCCCTAGAGGTGTTCAAGAAAGGGCAGATAAGATGAATTGCTGGCTATATTGTAGAGTGCATTTCAGTTTAGGTATGGTTTCCATTAAATGGTCACAGAAATCCCTTTCAGTAATATCTTTTTGTGATCCTGAAACGCGTTGAGAACCAGTGGTGGCACTCGGGACAATAGCAGGCCTAGAGTCAGCACTTGAATATACAAACAGAGATTTGTTTGTTTTTTTCCCCCTCTCTTGCCCTAGGTAAAGTTGATGGCAGGGAGCAGAAAGCATTCAATTTCACAGACTAGTGACCGAATCTACTAAATGCTTTAGATTAAACTGGCATATACAGCTGTCAGTGAGCCCAATTTTAACACAGGGTCTGGGGGATATTTGTTTGGCCCACAAAACAGCCACAGAGCTGTTCCTAGTTGAGTAAGTCAGCAATAATGTGCAGGAAAGCATATGTCTGTGAAGTGTTGCTGGATGTCTGAACGTGATGTAGTTAAGGCCCTTGGAGAGCTCTGGAACAAAAATGTTGCTTTCATAGAAAGTCCCCCACTTTAAAAAAAAAAAAGAAAGAAAGAAAGCCTGACATTTGTAAACGTGTTTCTAAACTTTTCAAAGCTTTGTTTTCTACCACAAAATAAAATCACCCTACCAATGCCAGAAGCAATTTGTAGCTTGAACTTGGGTCCTCAAAGGGTGACTATAATGTATATTTCAAAAAACCAAGCTGAATAGACCCTCTGAGCAGGAGGATACTTTAATTCCTAAGCTTTTTATATTGTTTTTCTGAATATTCTGAAGATATTCATGGATAGTTTCATGGATAAGGATGACTATTCTATATTTGGAAATGTTATAGGAAAGGCTGAGTAGTACATGGAGAACAACTTTCTCTTTATTTGGGAAGATGATTCTTTCATTGGCCTTGGAGCTGATTATTGCAGGACTTGCTTGCGTCATTGTAAGCAACAATACATAAGACTATGATCATTGGTGAGCCTACAAAAATGGCACAAAGAAACCAAGATGGCAGAGGAAACAGAAATAGCCAGTTAATAAGCCTGTGTTAAGGAAATACTGACTATGTGGGGCATTCTGCTACACCCCAGGACATAGAAAGAAGGGAACAAAACAAACAAAGAAACAAAAAGATTAGTCTGTGCCCTGGAGGGGCTCATGATCTAAGGAGAGAGACAGAGACAAACATAGACACAAAGAGATATAGAAAATTTAGAGAGATGGAGCCAGGGACAGAGCAAGAGGAGAGTCAGAGAAAGATACAGAAGTGGGGGTGGGAAGAGAGAGAGACAGAGACAGAGAGAGACAGAGAGAGAAAGAGGGAGACAGAGAGACAGAAAGAGAGACAGACAGAGAAACAGTGAGACAGAGGAGATGGATCTAGGGGAAAGGGCTGTGATTTTCATGGATGATTCTGTCTTTGAACCAAAGTGTTGGAAAATGGGCACTATACTGTATTAGCAAGCTCCCTAGCACACCCAGGTTGGCCTATTAGCACAGGTTCTTTGATCTGCTTTTCTAAAGGAAAGACAGGTTTAAGGGGGTTAAGGATATTACTTGAATTAACAGATAAGTAGAAAATACAGACATTAGCTCATAGATTCAACAGACAGGCTTTTATGATCTGAACAAAATAATATAACCTCCTACATAACACCACCAGACCAGGAGAGTTAGGGGAGCCCTTAACAAATGACTACTCAGAGTCCTGTCCCAGGGAATCAAAAGGTCCTTCTCATAAGCAACCCCCCAAAGCAAAATACCAGCTTCTTAGTATATACAGTTTTCAACTAATAGGCTTGGAGCCAGAAGGCATCACAATTCTCAGATTCAGTGTCTAATTAGCTTAGTACCAAAAGGTGTGAAAGCCTTCTTACAAGCAAGCCATCCCCTATGCCGGCTCCTGCTTAGGCAAGTTCCTACCCGGATGGGCTCTACGTGACTCAGGATATATCACAACTGGTTCAGAGATCAAAGCATTAAGACATCCATGATTGAACACATGTGGTCATGTAGGCCTATAATTGAATGGGGAAGATCTTCCTATTACATTAACATTATATATACTAATCATGAGTCTAAACCAGTCTACGGACGTGAAAAAAAAATCTGATCAAACTTTCATTCCTATGGCTTCTCCTTCTTCCCCTTATCCTACCTGTTTCTAGAGTTTAATTCAGCAGTTCTCAAACTGTGGGTCTCTACCCCTTTGGGAATCGCGTAAGGCCATCGGAAAACACATATTTCCGACGGTCTTAGAAACCGAGACTCAGCTCTTCTGTCTCCAGGCAGGTCGTCCACCCACATGCAGATATGCCCACATACAAGTATTAAAGGGTCGGGGCATTAGGAAGGTTGAGAACCACTGGTTTAATTTTATTGTTTATTTTCTTTCTTTTGATATTTCTCAGCTCAAATAACATTACAATGCTTAATTCACCTTCCTAACACTCAGTTCATCTATTACCTTGATTTCAGTGATATAAATTTCTAATACCAATTTCCAATACATATTTTCATTCAGGTCTTTCTCTTTCTTACTCCTTTTCTTTCTCTAGTATACTCTAGAACCAGTCCCAGGAATGTTAATTATTGACAGGGGCATAAAAGTACAATAAGAAATTCTCTGCAATGTAAATCTAATCCCTTGTTGTAGGGATTAGTATTAAAAAATCGTGGTCCTAACTTGAAGAATCCGTTTTGTTGTTGAGCCTAAAATCCTCAGCCGGTGTTTATTATAAGGCCTCTCTCTTACCCCCTCCACCTCCATAAGAGAACTTTGTGGTGCTATTGGAGTATTCCATTTCTGTAGGCAGGACCCATCTCCTGCTTGTCCACTTCAGTGTTCTAAATCATAGAGGTTCAGTTCAGAGGCAATTAGGTGACTCAGTAGATAGAGCGCTGGGACCTAAGTCAGGAAGACTCAAGTTCAAATCCAGCCTCATACACTTAGCACTTGTGTGACCTTAAGTTAGTGCTTTGTCTCATTTTGTTCAACTGTGAAACAGTGGTAACAACAGGCCCTGCCCCCCAGGGGTGTTGTGAGGATCAAATGAGATCGTATTTATAAACTGCTTAGCTAAGTGTCAGGTGAATAGTAGGCATTATATAGGTGTTAGCTTTTGTTATTATTCTTAATTTACTGTCATTATCCTCGCCGTTCCTCTACCTCCAAAAAACATTGAGAGAAATAACTTCTAGTCTATTTCTCCAATCCAGTCCTATTTATTTTTCTGGATCTTCCACACCACTAACAACTCATCCTAACCAAAAAGAAAAAGTCATATATTTTATCCCACTATCTAAAATATAGATTAAAGAAAGAAGGAATAAGATTTTTTTCCTTGAAAAATTAATTTACTTTACTTCTTCCTGATCTCTACCTGATTTATGACCTTACATCTTTTGCCTCTTAAACCTTGTGACCAGATAATGAGCCCTGGCTCTCCCCCATACTTGAAATGCTCTCCCATTTCATACTTACCCCTTAGGAACCTTGGTTTCCTTCAAGAATCAAGGGCTACCTTCCACAGGGGGCATGTTTTTGTTTTTTTTTTAATGTCATGAAGATGCTAATGTCTTCCACTCTAAGGTCACTATTTCTGTCCTATAGTTACCTTGTATGTCTTTGTCTCTGTCTCTCTTTCTGATTGGCACTTAGAAGGTATTTAATAAATGCTTATTGAATTTATTGACAGGATACATGTCCTTTCTTATGAAGTACTTGTTTGTGGAGGTGTTTCTTTTCTCTGTTCTTTTCCTCTCCTCATTCAGTCAGTCAGCTGTTTGTATCAGTCACTTGGGTGATTTTTCAACATGTCCTTGCCATAAACATGTTTCTTACTCTAAATGCTTTTTTTTTTTTTTGGTATAAGTTCATTATTGTTATCACCCTTTCCTTGAACCAGGTAGATTGGAGTGGGGTGGGAGGTGGGGAAGCTCACTGAGGTCTAAGTACAACTCATTTAGACATTATCTCGGAGGACTTCTGAGACTAGAGTTGGAGTCCCACTCTTCTGCATTCCACCCTTTTCACTGTAGCAGTCTTTCTCCAGTTCCTTGATTGTCTTTTGAGATGAGGGTGATGGGGCATTAGGAGTTACTAATTGCAAACAGGTTTGTGGAGGTAGCCTTGGGTACCACTAAGGAAATACTCCTACAGGCTTCATTATTAGATCTCTTCTTCCTTTTTCTTTTTTTTTTCTTTTTTTTTAATTAAAATTTTTTTTGAGTTACGTATTTTCTCCCCGTCTTTCCCCCGCCCACCACACCAAAACAGCCATCCCAGTGTTTCCCCCCTCCCCCAGTCTATTCTCTCCTTTGTCACTTTTTGGTAGGGCAGGATGGATCTCCCAACTGCAGTGCCTGTGTATCTCAAGTTCCAGTTGGATGTAGTCAATAATAATAATAATAATTGCATATATAT
>CM053583.1:136275114-136307991 GCA_028627135.1 Pseudochirops cupreus
TATTTCCAGGTTTAATGAAGGATGATAATTATTTTGGCATATCCAGTCATTCAACTAGTTTGACCAGGGAAGCAGTTCTTAAACTGGAGAGGGTGAAATGTTTTAGATGATGATGATGATAACCGTTTTAATATTTTTGTTTCCTTTGTCATTTTATATATTTAAGTAGCATTTAAAAATACCACTTACAGAAAGGATCCATAGGCTTCCTCAGACTAATAAAAGGAATAATGACCAAAAAAAATTTTTTTTTAAGAATCCCTGAACTAAGGCTAGATGGGATAGTGAATGGAGCTCTGAACCTGGCGTCAGTAAGAGATGAGTTGCAATCTGGTCTCAGAAACATACGAGTTCTGTGATTCTGGCAAGGCATTTGTTTTCTGCCTCAGTTTCTTCAATTATAAAGTGAGGAACACCTATATTTCCTCTGTTTATCTGGTGAGGGCTTGTGAGGGCTGTTGTGAGGATCAAATGAGGTATGTGTAATGCCCTTAGCACAGTGCCTGGAACATACTAGATTCTACATTATGCAAATGCTCATTCACTTAAGACACAGAAGAGTTGTGATTTTTATTAGTGAACTTCTACAGCAATGAAAACAGTGATCCTTGAAATATTGCAGTCCTTGTAAAGTATTCTAGACAATGAGGGTTACAAGATAAGACAGAGTCCTTGCTCTTAAAAGGGCTTGTAATAGGGAGATAGGACATGTATGTATAACAACTACTGTACTCTAGTACAAAATACTATGTGAGGGCCAAGGAAGGAAAGACAATTTCTAATTGAAGAATAAAGGGAATCATTCTGGAGGAGATAATCATTTGAACTAGGTTTGAAAGTTATATAGGAATTTAATAGATAGATGTGGGGGGAAGCCAGGGCAAAAATACAGAATGGTCAAGAGGAGGTTTTAATTGAGCAATGTTGACTCGAGGTGCTTTAGGAACAGGGGAAGGAAAGAAATTTACTAGCTGCTCTCCTGTCTTCTTCAGTGTGAGGAGAAAAAGCTAATGTGCTCCTTCAATGCATTTTACAATATTCCATAAAAGACCTTCATGCCAGTGGTCCCTTTTGATCTCCGGAATAAATGGCCAGTTTTAGACATTCACCAGGGAAAATTGGCTCCTGACATGATTGCTACATGATAGCTGCTGGAAGGGCTTCTTGAACTTGTATATCATCTATTCCATTAGCAAATCTTCCCTGACAAAAAGCAAATAAATTCACAGTCCAAGAAATCTGTTACCTATCATTATGCTCTAGTCCTTGGTGGTATAAGGAAACCACGCAGCTTTCTTAACTGATGTTTTATCTACTAATCCCATCCAACATATCCACAGGTTCTCTGGGTCTCCTTCCCTCTTTAGTGACAGGATTGTCTAATTAAAGGCAAGAAACGTAGGGTGGCAGGCATTCTGTGAAAAGGGCTCATCACCTTAAGGAATTCCAATTTTGTTAAATAACAACAGGAATCTCCTGGAAGGTTTTGAGCAGAAGATGAACATGATACCTACAAAAGAAACAATAATGCTATAGTGGTATAGTGAAGAACAAATAATTTGGAGTCATTGAGGCCAATGCAGGGGCTATTGCAATGGTCATAGCAAGAGGAAAAGAAACTTGATTTGGCTTGAAGGCAGTGGGAATTAAGGGCAGCGTGGTGGTGCAGTGGACAGTGTGCCACCCTGCAAGTCAGGAGAACCTGAGTTAATCTGACCTCAGACACCAGCTATTTGACCCTTGGCAAGTCACTTAATCCTTTTTGTTTCAGTTTCCTCCTTTGTAAAATCATCTGGAAAAGGAAAAAAAATCCCGAAGGGGTCACAAAGAGTTGGATATGAATAAAAACAAACACACAAACAGAAATGGCTGAACAACAGCTAGTGTGGGAATTAAAAGAAGGGAAGAGATGAAAGGAATAGTGAGGCAGTAGAACTTTCATATAAATCTATAGAAAAAGTTCTATTTATTGGATATGAGTTTCAATGTGAGGGAGGAGTCAAAGTTGGCACTGAGTTTTAGAGAACTGGTGATTGGGTGAAAGGTAGTGCTATAAATAGATACATAGGAAACAGGAGAATCTATTCCAGTAAAAGAAATAAAATCTCAATTATCTATATATCTGCCCTCCATATTCAATTAATTCGTATCTCATGACCATCTGGTTAAAGGATTTCATTGTCGTCTTACCCTATTCAATAACAGATTAGTAATGCAGTCCCTCTTGGATTCAACACAACAAAAAACCACTCAACACTATCCAGAAGAATGACACATTATTGTCATCAAAAGTAGGAGACCACAGGCTCCTTGAGGGCAGGAACTGTTTTGGTTTTGTCTTTTTATTCTCAGTGCCTAGCAAATAGTAGAAATTTAATAGATAATTGTTAAATTGAATTGAAATCAGTGTGATATAGTAGAAAAAATGCTGAATGTGGAGTCAAAACATCTAGTTTTGAACCCTGGCTCAGAAACTTCCTATCTGTGTGTCCTTGGATAAATTGCTTAACCTTTCTGGTCCTCAGTGTCCTTATCTGTAAAATAAGTGGGTTAGACCCAAATGATCTCTAAGGTACTTTCTGCTCTAAATCTATGATTCCATGAAGCCCAGCTCATCCACTCAGGCTTATATTTTTCTAAAACTATGTCTGTTGTTACACAACGTATGTGTAATGACCAACTTTGATAAACTGGACTCTTCTTAGCAAAGCAAAGTTATGAGACAACTCTAAAAGACTCAGGATGGAAGGAGATGTCTACATTCAGATGAAGATCTACAAAGAACAGAGTTAAATGGAAACTGAAGCAAACTACATGCTCTCTTTCTTTTTCATGTTTGGTTTTGCTTCCTCTTTCCCATTGTTCATTCCATCAGTTAGAACTCTTCTATACAACCAGACTAATGTCCAATGTGAAAGTATTTACAGATCCTATACTTGATTTCATGCCACCATGGAGGAGAGAGGAGGGGAGAAAATTTGAAACTCAAGGAATTGTGGAACTGAATCATGTAAATTAAAAGTAAATAAACAAATCAATTAAAAATAAAAAAATAATAAAATGTATCTGTTGAAACTTCTTTGGATTCAGTATCATATAAATAGGAGAGATTTGATCCACTGTGTCAGATGGAGGTTCTTATCCTATGCAAATCCTGGATTCCTGTTCATTTCTTTTCCAAGTCCATGAGACCAAAAGACTAATTCTGAATTTTGCATTTAATGTTCCTTCTGGATCCATTCCAAATTACATGAGTGTACAGACATGCACAAACATACATGTATGCTTAGTTTTATATGCTTGTCAGGTAAATGTTATTCTTCCAATGTTCATATCTCTTGAAACTGGAAGGGTGGCAATTCATGAGCTGTGTTTAAATGAATCATTAGAAATGATCAATAGTAAAGTTTCCTCTCCATGTCAAGTGTGAGCCCTATAGTGGACCTGTCTGATTTTTAAGCCCCACTGCAAATGTTTGAGATTATATTGTAAAGAGAATCCTTAACACTTAGGAATTGATGTCCTTGGAACCAAACTTCAAAGTATTCAAAGGATGTCCTAATCCAGGGAACCTACTGCCTCTGGGTCACATGTGTTCCCCTAGGTCCTTAAGTGTGGCCCTCTGACTGAATGCAAACTTCAGGGAACAAATCCCCTTAATAAAAGGATTTCTTCTGTAAGACTTGGATTTAGTCAAAAGGCTGCATCCAAGGACCTATAAGGTCACATGTGGTCTTGAAACTGCAGGTTGCCCACCCCTCTACTGGTAGAATTTTCACTTCACTTATGTTAGGTATGACTCTAGATACACTTTGTTGAACTCAAAAGGAGTTACCACCCTATCTCTTTAGACAGGTGAAATTCTGTGCTGAGACATGAACTCAGAATCTTGGTGTTAATTGCTATACAACATACAGACGCCTTCTTATTAGGGAAAGTTTTTGTGTCATTTTTTGGCAAAAGGCTTTTTTCCTCTTTAAAGAGAAGCTTCCAAAATATAAAAGAAAATTGTTTGAGGATGTGAGTCAGTGTTTCTTTATGAATTTTAAATCACTTTTCTATGGCATATAATAAAGTTGGGAAATGAAACACAACTGGTTTGAATAAAATGTTTGCTTCTCCTTTCAGTCTTTAAAATATTACTTAATCTAAGGGGTATTTTCATAAATGCATAAAACATGTTCTTCAGAATGCAAAATTAATAGAGTGCATATTTCTTCCCCCATATTTTCTGGTTCACCCATGATAGGCCTATTCAGACATATGCATCTACTTTAACCCCTTTCCTACACAGAAGAGTTGTGGATATCACATTTTAAACACTTTCATGGAGAATTATAATTTTTTTTCTTAAATGTAGCTTGACTATGTGAGGTATTTTAAATCCAAGTAAAGGGGACTCTCACACTCTGCTAGAATTTCTGGTGTGGTGGGTCCTTCCCTAGATCAGAGCTCTAAGGATCATAGAACCCAAAGAATCATAAATTCTTGTGTTGAGGCAACCTTTGGAAACATTTTGTTCAACTCCCCTTATATTGTAGATAAAGAAACTGAAAACTGAAGAGGGGAAATGGCAAAAACAGAATTTGAGGTCCCTTCCTGCCAATGCCAAATGCAATTTTTAACTCAAGTTCTCTGATGGCAAGTTAAGTATTTTCCCTTTCTCTAATTCTACCTGCCTATTGAGATTATGGTTAAAAAGAAGAGTGAGACTTTCTATGTTTGCATAATCTAAATGAGGAAGTCTTTTCTCTCTTCCATGCCTGAGAAATCCATAGCTCAATTTCTGTAAGAAATGAAAGGGAAAATCATATTTGTTAGTGCTGTATTGAGAGTAAGTATTACATAGTGGATAGCATAGTAGATTTGGTGTCAGTCCAAGCTGGTTTTTAATCCATTATCAGAAACTTACTAGCTATGTGACCCCCACCACGTGTTTTAGTCTCTCTGACCTCCATGTCCTCTTCAATAAAATTGGATTAACAAAATGAATTGCCTTGGATTATGAGGTTGCAAGGATCAAAGGAGCTAAATTTTGTAAAAACAAAAGAAACACGCGAAACATTGTAAGCCTGAAACCACTCTGTAAATGTGAGTTATTTTTATTTATTTGAGCAAGATGCTTTATCTCCCTTGATCCCAATTTTCTAACCTGTACATACTTTATGTGACTTACAGCATTGGTATTGAATGGACTTCTGGATGTGGTATTGAGAAGACAGGTTAAAATCCTGGTTCTGCCATTTGATGACTGTGTGACCCTGGACAAGTCAATTTCTCTGAGTCTCAGTTTTCTCATCTGTAAAATAAAGATAACAATACTTATGCTATCTCCCTTCAAGTGAGATCTAAGGCTTAAATAAAGGACCACAGTATAGTCTGGCCATTTTTATGCATATTCTTGAGCTTCAGCCTTTGTCTCTAATCTGACACACCAGATAGTGAACCAGGCTTTAAAACCAAAAGTCTATAATGAAATCGAGGATCTATGGAACAGATGAATACGTGAAAGTTTCTTCTGTGTATGAATCTCCCCATACTCTCTCTGCGTAGGCAATCTGTCCATACCTTATAATCTGTATTTTTTTTCTTCTTTTTCTTTTTCTTTTTTTTGTATTTGTTTTGAGGGGTGGTGGCAATTGCGGTTGTGACTTGCCCAGGATCACACAGCTAGTAAGTGTCTAATACCACATTTGAACTCATGTCCTCCTGACTCCAGGGTCAGTACTATACCCATTTCACAACCTCGTACCTCCTTTATAGTTTATAAGTTTAGGGAGTTGCCTGAGAATGAGTAACTTGCCTAGGGTCACATATCCAATAAGAGTCATGCTGAAGATTTGAACTTAGGAATTTCTGAATCTAAGTAGAAGCTATATTGATATCTCTGGATTGTCAATAGAACTAGAAGAAAGTCTCCATCAAATTGAGGGAGTCTATTGTGTGCTGAATGTATGGAAAAGCTTGGAGGAGAATTTCGGCATGGACAGACTTAAGGACAGAGTCGGGGACATGAATCATTGAAGAGAATACCAGCTTCAAGAATCTCAGAGATATATTAGTATATTGGAGTATCAAGTAAGTCTACATATGATTCCCAACATTCTTCTCTCCAGTTGTATGGTTTTCATATTGTTTTTCCCTGTGTCTTTTTCAAAATATTTTATTTGTGGGAATTTGCCTTTAAGTTTGAAAAATTAAAGGATTTTTTTTTCCCTGTTAACTGAAGACCTGTATTTATAGTATTTGCTTGGAGGGAGTTCATTTGAATTATCATTGAAAAGGTTGCTGTCAAAGGGAGAAAAACATTAGAGGATGATTCAATGAAACATACCCTTTTGTCTAACTCAGATTTACTTCCACATGACTCTTGGGTCTATAGCTCAGAGAGACAGTAGCAGACCAAGTTCAATTATTCATGTTCTCTAATTAAGCCCTGCTGATTGTGCCAAAATGGAGATTTGATTTTGAAGAGAATGTGTCCTTAATGTTTTCCACAACAACAATAATTTGTCAAAAGGCAATATTAGTCCCCCTAGTATCCTAGAGCACATCATCTTGGGGCTTCCAGAATGTTTTAGAGGCTACATGTGGAGTCTCTCCAGCACTTTGAAAGTTCCCTAATTGTTGACTTCAGGTTTTGGTTAGAGATGACGCTAGTATATGATTTCTTACCAATAACTCTTTAGTCTTTGTCTACATGTTAAAGAATTGTGATGCCAAATTTTGTTCCTCTGCATTATTATTCAGTTTCCATTTGCATATGTAAAGTGTCTACCTTTCACTGATGGGTGAAATAAAACAGTTTTATATTCATATGCTGAAGACAATACACACCAAAAAGAAAACAAAAACCATAGATACCACTCCAGGTGCACAGAGTCAAAGACAGAAACAACTGGTAGGTAACGCCCAAATTTCTTTGTATGAAATTTATTTAACAAATAGGAGTTGGTACAATAGGGTCTTCCTTATACATAGAATTCCATTTTTGCCTCCCTGCCTTTGTGTAGACTGACTTATGCTGGGAATGCACTTTTCTGCCCCCATGTCTTAAAATCCCTAGCTTCCTTCAAAGCTCATATCATGTCACATCTTACATCAAGGACTTTCCTGATCCCTCCACTCAGTTGTTACTAATCTTCCCTTTCTCCCTAATAACAATGTTACCCCTTCAAGACTGGGACTATTTCTTTGATTTTTCTAGCATAGTATCTAGCACCTAGTACTTAATAAATGTTTCATCAATTTAATTGAATCATTCCTTTTAGGAACATCAGCTTTTCCATGCTTTGGTAGCTTCATGATGTCATTAATAAGTGAATATAAATATATAAATATATATATATTATATTATAATAAGTGATGAATAAATGAATTAAAAATCATTTCCTAAGCATTTATTATATTCCAAACACTAGGATAAAAATTGAGGATACAATGAGAAAAGCAGAGCAGTCTCGGCTCTCAAAGAGGTTGCCTTCCAACAGGCAGAAACAACAAGCAGAGGAGAGTGATAGAGTAGATTGAACCACCCATTCTATTTTTTTAAATAATTAATTAATTTAGTTTTAGTTTTTAACACTCGCTTCCATAAGATTATGAGTTTTAAATTTTCTGCCCCTTCCCACGTCCTCCCCAAGATAGCATACAGTCTGATATAGGCTCTACTTATACATTCATATTAAACGTTTTCATTTGTAGCATAACAACTTTGAGGTACCACATCTCACCAGTCAGATTGGCTAAGATCACAAAACTGGAAAATGACAAGTGCTGGAGAGGATGTGGAAAAATTGGAATACTAATGCATTGTTGGTGAAGTTGTGAACTGATACAACCATTCTGGAGAGCAATCTGGAGCTATGCCCAAAGGGCTCTAAATAATTGCATACCCTTTGACCCAGTAATATCACTTTTGGGGATTTTTCCCAAAGAGATCATAGAAGTGGGAAAGGGACCCATATGTACAAAAATATTTATTGCAGCTCTCTTTGTTGGGGCAAATTAAGGGGATGCCCATCAATTGGGGAGTGGCTGAACAAGTTGTGGTATATGAGTGTAATGGAATACTATTGTGCTATAAGAAATGGGAAGGAGAAGGACTTCATGTTTCCTGGAGAGGCTTATACAAACTGATGCCAAGTGAGAAGAGCAGAACCAGGAGAAATTTGTACACAATCACAAGATACATTGTATGTGTGACAAGCAACCTTGATAAACTGTAGTTTTCTCAGCCATGCACAGATATAAGACAACTCTACAAGTCTCAGAATGGAAGGAGATATCTACATTCAGAGAAACCAGAGTTAAAGTGGAGACAAAAGCAATACATGCTATCGTTCTTTTTCATGTTTGGTTTTGTTTCTCTTTTCCCATTGTTCACTCCACTGGTTACAACTCTTCTATACAACCAGACTATTGTACAATGTGAAAGTATTTGCAGATCCTATACTTGATTGCAGGCCAGCATGGGGGGGGGGGGGTGGGCCAGAAGGGAGGAGAGAAAATTTGAAACTCAAGGGATTGTGGAACTGAATCTTGTAAACTAAAACTAAATAAACAAGTCAATGAAAAAAAACAACATATTTTCACATGAGTCATGATGTAAAGTAGAATTAGAACAAATGGGAGACACCACAAGAAAGAAAAAACAAAAGTAAACGACAAAAGACAAGGGGAGAAAATAGTAAACTTCCATCTACGTTCCAACTCGAAAGCTCTTTCTCTGGATGTGGATGGCATTTTCAATCAGGAGTCTCTGGGAATTGTCTTAGATCCTCGCATGGCTGAGAAGAGCTAAGTCTATCAAAGTTGGTTATCACACAATATGGTTGTTACTGTGTACAGTGTTCTGGTTCATTCCACTCAGCATCAGTTCATATAAATCTTTCCAGATTTTTCTGAAATCTTACTACTCATCATTTCTTATAACACAATAGTATTCCATTGCATTCCTGTACCACAACTTGTTCAATGATTCTCCAACTGATGGGCATCCCCTCAATGTCTAATTCATTGCCACCACATAAAGAGCTGCTACAAATAATTTTGTATATGTGTGACCCACACATTCTAGGAACAATGACAATTGATTTGGTTGTGATTCCAGAAGAAGAGAAGAGTTTTACAAAATAAGGAGTGAAGTAATTGTGGCTGAGGTCTGCTTTAAATAGTGATGCAGTTGAGGCCATCACTAATCAGTACAGAAGCTCCAGATGTGTGTTAAAAGCTCTGGGCATTGTATAAGACAGCAATGCTATCAAAAAGAGGGCCAGGGAGTAGCGTGATATAGCTCTAATACAGGCTATTCTTATATAGGCATTCCTTTCACTTACACATTCCTTCAAATGGTTTTGAATAGCTCAAAATGTTATGAGAAAGGTCTTGAGCTTATATATTTGTATTATTCTCCATTTACCTTGGATATCAGATTTTCATAAGAAATATTTGATGCAGAGATTTTTCTAGCCAGTAAGTTATTTCCAACCTTATGTCAGTTCCCTTAATTTGTTTTGGTAAATGTTTTTCAGCTTCATGTAGTAAAAATTGTCTTTTTTTTTTTTGGTTGTCCTTTGCCTGGTTCAAAATACCTCACCCCTAGCCATCGTAGTAAGAATTACTTCCTCCAATTTTCCTCCATTAAAAAAATGACATGACCTTTTGTATGTAGGTTGAATATTTAGTAAAAACTTATTGTGTATGTGGTGTCAGATGTTGGTCTAAACCTTTTTTTGGCTAAACTGCTTTCCCATCTTTCTAATAGTTCATATTGAGTGGGCAAGTAGCCAATGTTCTTTAATTTACTGAAAAATACATTATTGAGTTCTGTTATTTCTGATTCTTGTTTCACTCTTCTACTTCTTTTTTGTTGTTTTTAACCTATACAAAATATCCCAATTTTGTTGGGAGAAGTGAACTGAAGTTCAGATAAATCAATCAATTTTCTCATACTTGCTCAGTCAGCAAAATATGAGATTTGAACCTGAGCATCACCTGAGTCCAAATCTAGCACTCTTCCCTTTATACCACATCACCTTATTTTCAAGAATTGACAAAGAAACAAAACAAAGAGCATCTTGAGATTGTGGCTCCCAATCAAATTAATGAGCAACAGGACAAGATTAAATTGAAATTATAATTGGAATGTGAGTCATTATCCCAGCTATAGGCAGATCTTTTATGAGAGAGAATTTGAATAACATTTCTAGCATCTTAGAATAAGAAAAGAATCCAAGGGATTATCTACTTCAATCTATCATATACATAGGGATTCCCTGTAAAGACATCTGACATTTATGTGAATCCTTCCAGGGGCAAGTCATTTACTAGTTCATATGCTAATGCATTCCATTTAGCCTCTGACTACTTGGCCTAGTAGTACCACACAGAAATGTCTACTCTTAATAGTACATGTGAAAAATACAAAGAAATTTAGAAAGTAGAATCTTTTAGGAAATAATGCTTATTCCAATTTGGGCTGTACTAGATGAACCCTGAGGTCCCTTTCAACTCCATTACTCTATGGAATTCTGTACAATTCTATATGAAATTAAAAAAAATACCACCAAAACCTGAAAAAAAAAATAGATTGCAAAGTAATTTTAAAAGGGTAACAGTGAAAAGTGAATTAAGAGTGAAAGACAAAGAATCTTAATGGGGATTTAGAGAAAGTGATTGGTAAATTATATGAAATTTTTTTTTATTATTTGATATTTATTTGCATTTATTTATTTTACATTTAAGGTGCATTTAATTATTGACATCCTTATCTTCCCCATTAAAGTAGAAGCTAATTGTGAGTAGGAATTTTTTTTTTCATTTTTTTGTACTTGTATCACCAGCTACTAGCACAGTACCTGTTATATAGAAGGTCAGTTTAAATAAATGTTGGTTGGTTGATTGATTAATTGACAGATACATTTCTTCTAAGCAAGTATGATTATATTGATGTTCAATGTTAAGTGCTTAATGAAGTATTTAGTAATAATAAAAAACAAACAACTAGTCCTAATGTCTACCAACAGCTTTCCAAATATTAAAAAATGTCTAGTTTGTTATGCATATTTTCTCTAGGCTTTATAACCTCATTTCCTTTTTAGCATGCATTATATTAATTTATGCATTCATTTAAAGAACATCTATTATGCAACTCATGGAGAAAGAAAAGCAAGATAAACAGTCCTTTCTCCGTAGGAGGTGATTACATTTTATTGGGGAAGAATAGCATATCCATAGTAAAGTAAATATAAACAAAATAAATACACCATCATTTGGTGGAAAGAGGAAATGGACTGCCCTGTTAGCTGCTGAAGATCTGGGTAAGCCTTCTGTGGGAGATGGCTCCCGAACTGAACCCTGAAGTAAGTTAGGTACTTAAGTGATCTATCAACAAGCGGTTATTAAGTACCTATAATGGCGCTAGGCATGAGGAACATGAAGCTTTAAAATAGAATTCAAAAAGAAAAAGAAAATTCGTACCTGAACTCAAGGAACTTTCAATCTACCAGGGAAAATAACAAGTGGATAAAGTGAAGCAAGAATGAATGAATAATATAGTTCCTAGATCATTCCCTCTTAGTTTAGGGCAGATGAAAATTTAATAAGCACCCACTCTATGGCTTCATCTAAATGAGCGGTTCTCAACCTGTGGGTCACGACCCCTTTGGGGGTCGAACGACTCTTTCACAGGGGTCACAGAGGTCGCCTAAGACCATCGGAAAACACACATTTCTGATGGTCTTAGGAACCTAGACACCGCTCCTCTATCTGTCTCCAGGCGGGTCTGCCCACATGCAGATACGCCCACATATGAGTATTAAAGGGTCACAGCATTAGGAAGGTTGAGAACCACTGGTCTAAATCAATGATTATAATATTGAATGCCATAAGACCAAGGACAAATTCTTGAGATGTTTCCTTCAAGTTTAAATTGTTCCATTAATGTCATAGGTCATTCAACTATTTTGAATCCACTTATCTGTACTATCAACCAAGGTATTTTTTCCATTTAGTGTGCAAGACTGTCAGGAACAGCTTTGTCAAATTCTTGTTTGAAATCTTGATAGGCTACGTCTACTACATGCCTGTGATCTACCTTGTTTAGTGACTTGGGCTAAAAAAGAAAATACTGTGTTTCTGATAAAGCCATGTTCACCAAAGCCATCATTTTGTACTAAATTTCAAGAATTTTGCAAAACTTAAAGAACTATATGAATGTCAACATAGGGAGAATAGTAAGTAAGAGAATCCCAAGGGACATAACATTCAATAAGAAAAACAAAAAGAAAGCAACAAGAACAGCAAAAATATCTTTGATAAACAGATAAATACAGTAAGTTTGGTCCAGCTAGCTACTGTGTTGCACTATACCTGTTACTTTGTTGTTGTTGTTGTTAAGTTTTATGTTTGTTGTGTCTGACTCTTCACGACCCCTTTTTCTTGGCAGAAAGGCTGGAGGGCTTTGCCATTTCGAACACTCCAGTATCTCTGCCAAGAAAACTCCAAAAAAGCATCATGAAGAGTCGGACATGACTGAAAATGACTGAACAGCTATATTTGTACCACATATGCATTGTTCCTTAAACAAACCTCTGAATGAATTCTAGGGGCCAATCCCTTAGAAGAGCGGTACATGTTTGCTAATGCATACACATAGTCATCCATAAAAGTTCGTATTTAAATAATCTTTCTATGAAGCACAGATTACTTTCAACATTTTCTTGAAATTATTTATCCATTGAGCACTGAGTTCCGTGTTCTGTAGAACTCTGAAGTGTTTGCTATTTCCTGACACTGAACCTCACCCACAAATTCAAATGTTTGAAGTGTACAGCAAACGAGTTTTCATGAGGGTGATTTAAATATGTCCAAGGTAGAATGATGATTCTTGTTATTTTTAAAGTCTGTGGGGAACTGCATATTTGGAATTAAATCTGAACTTGGGCTATGTTCACAGTAATTGTTTTCTGCTCTTGCTTAGCCGGGAGTTTGTGAAATGGATTTTCTGAACGCCGTTGACCTTTTCGCATAGATTTAGCCAAGGCCGTGAGAATGTTTTTTGATCCATTCTTGGTGGAGTGTCTACAGAGAGACAAATGAGGTATGACTTTATCATGCCATACTGAGCACATAGTTAGCTAAAAGCTACCACTGTTAACCATTCAGAGTAGAATTGCAATCTGCCCAGGTTTATCTAATGGTTTAAAAAAAAAAAAAGAATAACAATATACCAAACATTGAAACCGCTGTGAGGTTCAATTTTTTCCTGAGGTTTGGGGGAAAGTGTGATACCACAAAGGGTAAACCTGTTCCTCAGGTTAGCACTTATGATGGATAAATGTAAGGATTGAATATGCTTGTTTTGCAGGTCAGGAAGGAGTTCAAAGTGATAATTTACAAAAAGAGAACAAAATGTGCTCTTAAATTAACTTTTAAAAGAAAAGTGAAGTTGATAGCCATGTGGGAGCACAGACATTTTGTGACTGCTTCTGGGGTGATCCAACCAGAGGAAAGAGGAAGTTTATTATGTGATAACTTCCTATTTTTAACAATTATTCTTCCTAACTGGGATCTCAACTCAGTTGTTTCAAACACTGTTGAATGACTGGAAATCCTGTCAACATTGTATGATGATGATGATGATGACTACAATATTGGAATTTTATAGCTCTTTAAATTTGTATAACACTTTACAAATATGATCTCATTTTATTTTTGCAGCAACCCTGGGAGGTAGATTGGCTCCACTGTACAAATGAGTAAACTGAGGATAAATGCCTTGCCTAGGGTCTGGAGCTGGATTTGAACTCAGGTCTTTCAGACTTCAAGTCTTACATTCAATCTACTGTCTTGGTTGGTATTCATTGTCCTAAGGCAGAAGCCTAGGTCCTCTATGTCCACTCTCATTAGGTTATAGCTTTGAATTGAGGTAGGTATGGGCCTAGACAGTGATTAATTAGAATGGACCCATCAATCATATGATTTCTTTTTTGTCAGAACTGTAAAACTCAAGAGAGTAAGACTTTGGTCTTGTCATGCCTGAAGGGTAGAATTAGGCCAAGGAGTTTTATCTTTGTAGAGCTGACATGGGTTTATTGACCAGTGTTTATGTGGCAAGTAGAAAAGCCAGTCTTGGAACTTTTCTCACACCATACTGCTCTTTAGGGGACTGGATCAAGCTGCGAATGTTAATTCCATTCAAATCAATTAAACAAGTATTTTTAAGTACCTAACATTCTACTAGGCTCTGGGCATACCAACAAAACAAAACAAAGCAAAACAAACAAACCAACTAAAACTGCCATTGCTTTCAAGGAGTTTAAATTCTACTAGAATATGTAACACTTACAAACAGGTAAGAAAACATGTAATAATATTAGGAGAGATGGGACATTAAAGACCAGGGAAATTAGAAGCAGCTTCTTGTAGGAGGGAATGCCTAGGCTGAGCGTGGGGGAAAAACAACAACAACAACAACATAGGATTCTAAAAAACAAATGGGTGAAAGAAATGCATTCTTGTCATGGAGATCAGATTGTATGGAGGTAGTAGATGGAATGTTAAATTCTGGAAACATTTTCCTTAGAGTGATTGAGTATTGCAAAATAAAATAATAAATTTAAACTGGTTTACTAACTATATGAAGAAGTCAAAGGAACACACAAAGTGTGTGATTTTAAAATGAAAAGATGATCATTATTTCAGATTTCCATGAAGTTACCACACTACTAAAATGTGGCAGACCCAAGCTTGTGAGCCCATCATGGCTCATGGGCAGTGTCCAACTTTCCAACTTACATATTATAAAAATGAACCAATATATGAATCAGTCTGTTTGGGAGCACATGCATATGGTTTTGTGAGGTTTCTGTAAAGAAAGTATTGTTCTTTCTCCCCATCTATCTTAGAAAACAAACACTACTACTACTAAAAAAAATAATACAGTATTTCAGGAAGTGGTAATCTGTCTCTTGCTATAAATAAGCCTACAGCTGATGCTGTTTAACAAAATGTGCCGTTATTCTTTCTTCCCTTCCCCCATTCCGACTGGAAGTAGGTTAAGCTGGATTCTTGAGGAAGTCCAAGTGAAATGAGATTTCAACTGTAAAAATATTGTTTCTCCATCTCTTTCTCTGGATAGGAAAACATTAGTATGCAATTCAATTAGAAACATACTTGTCTGTGGGAAGGCACCAGGAATCATGTTAGCCTGCAGTGAAACAAAGGAAGGCTTCTTTATAAAGTCTGTTTCTTGATAAAACAAGTTATCTTGAAATGAATTATTCTCAGTCTGAGCTGCTAACAATCAGACACATTGAAACAGGGTTTAAAACACCTGGACCTAATTCTGAAGATTTTTTTTTTGAGCAATGTTTCTTGGTCTTTTATGAAATGCCCTCATTAAACCAAGAGACAGGAAAACTTTAAAATACACGTGTGTGTGTGTGTGTGTGTGTGTGTGTGTGCGCGCACGCGTACGTATGTGTTTGTGTATTCTAGTTTATTATAAGGTGCCTGCCAGCATTGGTCTCATTATCTTCTATTTTCATGGAAAGTTGTACTACAGTCATAAAAATGTGCTCCTGGCTATAACCTAGTGTACCTGGCTGGGACTCTGGAGAGCAGGTCCTAGCTTTTATAAATCCCTCCTTTCTCTTCTCCACCATGGTCCTCTTCTCTTCATCCTCCTTGATAACAGCTTTAACTTTGTAAGTTGTGATGTAGAGAGGCAGAAACCAAAGAGTTCATCAGTTTGGAATTTTTCTCTTCTCTTGTAACATAATACTTTTTTCAAAGTTTCTTTTAGAGGACTGAATACTTTTCTAAAACCATAGGGAGAACATGTCTTCTTTGGCATCTTTTGCAAAGAAAATAGAAACCAGCTGTCTAACGTAGATTGGAAAAGTAACTACTGGGTATGTGCAATGACATTTCAATGTACCATTTTAGTGAAGGATGGCTGTCCTTGGGCTTTGCTATGCTAAATGAAATCAAATGAGTCAGAAGAAGGGAAGTTCTGGATTCTAGCAGATCTGGCATTTTACCACTGTCCTACATGCAATTCTGAAACACATTCAAGGTCTCCTAATTCATTACTGACAGATGAGCAATTCAGGAATGCAGAAAACAAATAAAAATGGGGTTCATGAACTGAATCTGTTAAAAGCCTAACTGGCTCTCAAATTTGTTGTTGTTGTAGTTAATGATATTAAATAGAAATTCAATTAAATTGATTTTTCAACCTTTCCATGTTTTTTGGATAATATTCATCACTCTACATTCTAGTGACCATGACATGGGTGAGATCCTTGAACCTGACATTTCTTCTCCTGCCTCTGTGCCATTAGCCCATGTGCTGGGGATACAAGTGAAATGAATTAAATAATCCCTAATTCTGAAAGGTTACATTCTAATGGAAGAAATGACCTGTTCATATATAAATATTTTCTGAGAGGATGAAATGTATACTCAAATAAGTACCCAAATAAGTAAATACAAGGCATGTACCAAGTTATATAAATTATAAGAAGGAGAGAATGCTGTTACCATGAAAATGAGGAAATTAGTTCTAGAAATAAGATCATGACACATTTTAAACACGAGGTTGATGATTTTGGTATTTTATGATAAAAGTACAGAAAATTGATTTGTAGAAGATGGAAAGGTGACACGATCAGATTTAAAATTTAGGACTAACAATTTGGCAGCTATTTTTCAGGAAAATTGATTTGGGAGATGGATTGGATGAGAGAAAAACGAGAGGCAGGGAGACCAAAATGGAGGCTATTGTCTAGACAAGTTGTGATGAAGGCCTGAAGGAAAGGAGAAATGGAAAGAGAATTTGAGAAATGTGGAAAAGGAAGGACCTCCACTTACATAACCTTAATTTTCAAATGTCAGATTTAAGAGAATTTAAATAAATCTCTGGTCCAAATCAATTGTCCTTTAGTTGACCAAGGGAAAAAAAGTAAGGACAATAAATTAAAATAAAATAAAATTATTCATGCAGAAATGTTGCTCATACATATAATGAAATCTGCTTGACTGATGATGGAATATCCTATGAATGAATGAAATGTATCAGACCAGTTAGCTGGTTAATAATACTACAATTATAATGATTTTCTCAATTATAGATAGTGAAGCAAAATAACAAAAAGAAACAAAAAATGTCAGGAGTCTTATAGTCTTTATGTTTAATCTTCTATAAGTCTGTGTATATGTGTGTACACACACATATATATGTACACACATATATTCTTTCTACTATTGGTATAATATACTTACAGTGGAAAATTTCACAAGTGGTATTATTATTGTCGTA
This sequence comes from Pseudochirops cupreus, assembly GCA_028627135.1. Lineage (NCBI taxonomy): Eukaryota > Metazoa > Chordata > Mammalia > Diprotodontia > Pseudocheiridae > Pseudochirops > Pseudochirops cupreus. The sequence goes on from CM053583.1 coordinate 136,292,441, forward strand.
TACTAAATTTGTTTGAAATACCACATTTATCTACCTAGCTAGCTAGCTATGCAACATATGCAAGAGAATAGAGATGAAGTAGAAGTGACAACAGAGGAAAAGGAATTTTCTTTTCCCTATATCAGGGATTTAATTCTGCTAAAAATGCTTATAGATCCTGCAGAAAACAGATTTATCTAAAATATTATTACAGATATTACAATGCTAGTTGGATTTTAAAAATACTCACATGATTAGAATATTATTTTTGGCATATTTTCCCATATTTGATTCTGTTATGAGATGGTACATGCAAAAGCCATGTTTCCAAGAGGTCAGCACCCCAGTTCCTTTGTGCTCAGACTTTGATTTCTTAATGGATAAACCAGACACCCCTATTAAGAAAGGTGAACTTATCTACTTAGTAAAACTGAGACAAAGTTTCAAGCTAAATTTTCTGTCTTTTAAGGTTTCTTCAAATCTTTTCTTATTGTTTGATCAAATCTGGAGAATTTTGGTATAGTTCTGGGCAACTTGTTTTAGGAAGAATATTGATAAACTGTAGAGTATCTACAGAATGGTGGTGACCTAAATGTTGAGTTCATGTCACAGAAATAGTTAAAATGACTAAGGATGCTTAGCATGGAGAAAGGAAAACTTTAAGACATGGTAATTGTCTTCAAACATCTGAAGGACTGTCACATGGGAAAGAGATGCAGACCTAGAACACAACAAGTGAGAGTTCCAGAGGTAAATTTAAGTTTAATGTAAGGAATGCCTTCTTAATTATTAGAGTGATCCCATAATGGAATAGGCTGCCTAAGAATTTATTGAGTGCATTCTCTCTCCTTGGATGTCTTCAATTATAGAACGGCTACCCATTTATCATACAAGATGTAGACAGATCATTTCAGACTAACTGGCTTATAAAATTCCCTTCTAACTATGATAACTCATAATTCTGTGATCCCCTTCACAGACCTTTGTCATTATTTCACCTTCAGCTATAGTGAGAGTGATACATTGCAGTTACTCCATTATTTACTCAAAGCTCTTTTTTTTTTCTAAATAGAAGGAATTTTGCTTGAATTTTCTGGTGAATTGGCTCAGTTTTATTCACTTGCCCTGGATAGAATCAGACTAGCAGTGTCTAAAAGTCATAAAATTTACCATAGAATCTCATACACATGCACGCACACACACACACACATATATACACATATACATATATATGGATATATGAATATTAAATACTATATATGTGTGTATATATAACATTAAATACTATATATGTGTATATATAACACGTATATATACATATACATATACATATACATATATATACATATATAGTATTTAATGCTATTAATGTCTAGATGTAAAGCAAAAAATAAAATACTAGCAGTACTTTAAAATTAGAAATCTTTCTGCCACACTGTTTCCCATTAGGAGCTCTGCTTTGCTCCACATTCTCTGGCATGCAAAATCAAAGCTTCACATTCCTCACAATGTAATGGAAAGTCAACATTGCTGCTTCCCCTGCAGGGGCTCATAGCATTGGTATCAAATTGCAGCCTCTCTCTGTGTTCACGCTCATTTAAGAATTTTCCCTACCTTGAGCTTTATTTTTATTTCTCTTTTACTATTATTTGTCCTGATCTCAATAGAAGGTTAAGGGGATATGCATACTATATACTGCTGCTTTATTTTCCTAGTTCTTAAAATATGGGTTCCTTTGCTTAGTCAGGGAGAAGCTAATGGGAAAGGAATACTAGAACCCTGAATATACCTCTACGTGATAATGTTTTTAAAAAGCAAATACTTCTGGGTAGTAGTTAAAGAGTGGTGGAAAACAATATTCATTTTGTAATATAAAGTCTTCCTTTCCTTTCATCCCTTGACTACTTTGTCTTTTTACAAACTATGATTTCCAATTAAGTTCTATATTTAATCTATAAAATCTATATTTATAAACTGAACACATGCCAAATCTTCAGAGACTGAGATTTGATCCCATTTATATCATGGTTTTGGATGAAATCTGGAAGGTCCAAAAGAAAATCAAACCTGTAATTTCTAGAAAATATGTCAAATCTCCAATTTGTAGTATATAGATTATGAAAAGGGAACATACTTTCTTCAGCATTCTTGGTTTGTATACATACACACACACACACATATATATACACACACACACACACACAAATGCTTATATATGCATTTATACATATATGTGCATGCATGCATACAAAGTTATAGCTGCATGTATTCACATATGCAGACACAGGTATGTGTGCACACAGATTTTTGTAATTCCACACATTTGTGATCCCATCACTATAGGCTCTCTTATAATTAAAGATCACAACCTTTCCACATCTTATTATCCTATATAATTCTTCTCAAAGTTTTTCCATAGATCCTTCACACAGAATATACCTCCACATGCTAGAAGTCTTCTATATCTTGTTGAATTTGGGACATGCTAGTGTATCACCTGGCATAACCATTTGTTAATCTTCACTTTTCTTAATATGTCCTTCCTCAATGATAGATTGATACTTCTTTATGAATGTAGGTTGCCACTGGGAATAAGCAGCAGAATGACTGCAACCACCACATACCTCTCAGGTGCCTTTTAGATCATCAGGAACTTTCATTCCATTGACATCATGGTATTCCAGGATTTACAGTACTTAACATCATCAGGAGCACACACATATTGAAAAGATGGGTCCCTTTTGCTACAGAACAGGAAGAGTTGGAGAAAAATACTGCACAGTTTCTCAAAGGTGACTCAACACGTCTTCCTTAAATCCAATTATGTATTTAATCATTGTTCATCTTAAGTTGCTAGATGATGTAGTAGAATGGAGTCAAAAAGATCTGAATTCAAATTCTTGCCTCAAAAGGGAAAAAAAGTCTTGCCTGGGCAAGTCACTTAATTCCTTCCATTTGTTTTCTTACGTATATACTGTAACTAAGGATAAGTCCTATAACTTTCAGGGACTCAATACCGTATGCATAATATCATCTGCAAAGAGAGTACCTAAAGATCTTGCTTCTTTTGTAGCTACTTTCTACTTTTTTTCATTTGGAATTCATAAATAGTCCTCCTAAGAGTGGCAAATAATCTCTGTGCACATATATCTCTTTATTCTTGAGTGACCCAAGCATTGCTGAATGAAGTTATCTTTGTGGTTACATACATTAAAGAGTACCGTATGACCCCAGGATATCCATGAGACACTCACCATTGGAGCAAAAAGTTTAAAGTCTCCATTTGCTCTGCCAAGTCAAATACTTTTGTTCATAATCAGCAAAGGATAAAAGCAATGGAATTTTGTGCGACTTTCCCTCTGCTGTATGATTATAAAGGTGCACTTTCTTGTCAAGAATGGCTCTATTATATTGTCATTGAGGCAACCTTCATGTCACATATAGATCATAGATTTAAAGCTGAACGGGATGTCAGAAGCCCTATTCTTATTTTACAGATGAGGAAACTGAGTCTCAGGACATTACTTTACTTGCCTGAGGTCATATACACAAGAAATGAATAAATGATATTTACATCCAGGTCCCTGGGTTCAAGACTCATCATTCCTTCCATTGTAACATGATGCCTTTTAAAAATATTATCATGGAACCTTTTATAATTCTACAATAGCAAAAACAGAATCTTTCCTAATTAGATTTTATGTGAAGTGAAGGTTTTTCTCCAGTGACATGCCATTTCCTAAAATAGCTTCTATATTGGGCTATTCATGCCTCAAGCAGCAGACAAGTTTTGTGGAAAATAATGTGGCAATGCAAACAAACGAGCAGTGAGCTTGGCATCAGGAGAATCCTGGGTTTGGGTTCCTAGTTCAACTCTCCCTCGTATGACTCTGAGTAACAGATATGCCTTCTCATACCCTCAGTTTCCTCAATTGTACAATGGAGGGTTGTGATGAAAATCTCTTTGTAAATTTTCTGTTGCTGTTGGGATGAGAGATCATTATTATGCTGGTATTTTCAATTTTTAATCAATTTTCAAGGATTAAAAATAAAGCATTCTTATTTAAAGCTTTCTTCTTTTTTTCCCTAAAGGACAATATGCATTTTTTTTCTTGCTCCTGAGCTGTGATGATGTGGGTTTAGGGAATCAATTCTCTCTGTGGAAATTATTGTCTCTGCCACATGCAGATTAGCAACTTCTTTAAAATTTATAATTCAAAAGGGTTCTTATATTGGGATCCATGGACCTGTGTAATATTAGGTAAATATAATTGATTTAAAAGAAAAATTCTAAAAAGTATCCTAATAATATTCTGAAAAGGGCTGCATCAGAATACCCAAAATGCCCATGTAACACACACACACACACACAAAAAATGAAAAATTAAGAACATTTATGTTAGTAAATCACCCAAGGCATCATTCATTTAATCAATGCAGTCATTATAAGTCAGAGGCAAGCAGGGCTTGAACCTTGGTTTTTCTCACTATCTATTCACTATCCACTATGATAAATATTTTGTATGAAAGAAATGAGCAATTTACTCATTTTGTGATGTTTTGATAAGTGTTTAATAAATATCCCTTTAATTGAGTTGCACTGTATCTTAATGTATGTGTTTGTATAGAATTTGGAAATAAACTATCTATTTAAATATGGTCAGAAAACAGGATATTCATTGACTTCCCTTCCTTCAATGATACTATGATGGCTATTTTGAATTAATTTATCATTTCTCACTATTTCTAATAACTATTTTTCAGGCCTAATATTTGTGATATTCCATGCAGCTTTTTAATATTGCTTGATTAGGATTCAATCGTGTCCTTTCTTCATCTATGAAAACTGCTAAATTATTGTCAGATCTCCTAGATAAATATTATTTCTTTTAAGTCTGATCTTATGTCTTCAACGAGAAAAGACTGAGTAAGTTTCTGAAGTACCTTTATTAATTGTGCATTAAAACAAATATACTCTACCTGAAGACATTGTAAAGCCAGGTAAGAGGCAGGGGAGGAGTAAAGATAGGAGCTAGGGAAGGCACGGCCTATATTTTTATTCAGTTCTTTTGGTAGATATATAAGATCAGAGATAAAACATCTTTCACTATCATGAAAAGCCTTGCCTATTAAAAAATGTCAAGTCTCTAAAAAGTAAAAGTATTCTCTTTAAACTTGACTAACATGGGGCAGTTGGTAGCACAGTGAATAGACCACCGGCCCTGGAGTCAGGAGAACCTGAGTTCAAATTTGACCTCTGACACTTGACACACCCTACTAGCTTGGTGATGTTGGGCAAGTCACCTAACTCCAATTGCCTTGTTTTCCCCCCTCCAAAAAATAAAAATAAACTTGACTAACATCTAAAGTGATTATATAGACTTCAGAAGTTGAATTCTCACCATAATTTAAAAGGTTGGTGGGAAATAAATATGTGTATATGTATATACACGCACACATATGTTTGTGTGCACGTGCATTTGTGTGTGTGTTTGTGTTTGTTACCTAGTCACCAAAAGCTTCCTGATAAACCCAGATTGAATATATCTGAATGAGTAGTGTCCAGGTCAGTCCAATCTAAAAAAACAACAACATTAAAAAAATGTATTAAGCAATTCATGTGTGCTAGGTACAGGGGATATAACAATAGAACAAAAGCCACTTCATATACTTATTGAGCTTACATTCTAGGGCATCTAATCTAATTGTATCTTTCTATGGGCTACCATCTGTCTTTCAATATTCAAACTTTCTAGGTGACTCTGAAACAATTTTGTGACAGATGCTTTAGAAGACGATTTCACAATTGTTTACAAACTGAGATATTCCTTTGTACACACTTCCTTTTTGGGACTGGGAACCCTTGGCGGTATATTCTACTAGGAGAAACAGGCTGAACATAACATTATGGAAGATGAAACAAATGATTAAATGTTTGAACAACATTAGATATATTTATCATAATACTTTTCTTTAAGGTTCCTGAAGGCACTAAAAATGTCCATACGAGCAAAAGAAACCCAGAATAAATCACAAGATCATGGACTTGGAGGTGGAAGGAACCTTAGATATATTTAGTCTATCTCCCTCAACTTACAGATGGGGTGAGAACTTTTAAGTGACATGGCCAAGATATATGACCAGGAGGTAGCAGAGCTTTAATTTGAACCTAGATCCTTATTCTAAAATCATTGCCTCTTCTGCTTTGTTAAGAAATTATTTTCTTTCTGACTTAAGATTTTATCAGTGTTGGATTCCTAAGCTGGAAATTCCCTTCACTGATGCTGGTCATGCTCTCTGTAACTTCTGGTCCTAAAGAATAACCTAGGGCATTGAGAAGTCAAATGATTACTCTAGAGCAGTGGTTCTCAACTTGTGGGTTATGTTCAATTTGTAACAATGAAAATACATCCTTCATATCTGATATTTACATTATGTTTGATAACAGTAGCACAATTACAGTTATAAAGTAGCAACGAAAATAATTTTATGATTGGGGGTCACCACAACATGAGGAACTATATTAAACGGTCATGGCATTAGAAAGGTTGAGAACCACTGCTCTAGAGTTTTGTAGCTCCCTCATATGCATCAGTTATAAACCTTAAACTCAAGTCTTCCTCCTTTGAAGGCTCTTCTTCTATCCATTCCATTAAGCCACACCACTTCTCACAAAAGTCCGTTCAACAGCACATGCATGCTCATGAGCTTGCTGATAACTTCAACCAAGAATGAACATATCTGAATGAATGCTGTAATTAATCTTGTTGTTCTCCCTCTCTCCTTATTTAATTATGTATATGGAACTTTGGGTTTTTATGGGACAGGAGTAAGCAAGGGTATGCTGGTAAATGTCTAACAATAGACGCTTTGTGTGTTTCTTGACACACCTTTTTCCCATTACTTTCTTGAGTGTAATCAAGGAACAAAACAAGAAATCAACCCTGTTTGTAGCACTTGCTAATTTCTGATGTGTAAACGTTCACATTGAAAATATAACAGTCAGCTCTCAAAAGCAGATGTGAGCTGGCTCCAGCACATGTAGGGTACTGCCACTGAGGAAATTTTCTCATTCCATACCTGTTCTGAAACTTGTAGTCTTAGTCTTTAAGACTTACACGGTGACCAGTGGCAGAAAGTGTTGCCTGACTTAAAGAACTTAAGTAACTTTCCCAGGGTCACATATCCAGTATGTTTCAGGACTAAGACTTGAGCCTAAGTCTTTCAATTCCAAGACTGCCTATCTATGCACTATAACCTCCTGGCTACCTCTTGTATGAATATGTTCTACAAATCATTTCACAGTTCTCTATTATAATTTCTACACTAACTACAGTTAAAGCATCCATTAACAGTCTTGCTCATCCTCAGCTGTCACCCAGTGACCTTAGTAATATGATGATAAATTATTCCTTCATTTAACAAACGTTAGGCACAGGAAGGAATGTGTGCATCAATGAAATCACACATCCATTAGTGTATGAGACTGTGCACAGCACTGTCGCCATATGATGGGGTCATAGAAATCTTGGCTTAGCCACCATCCCTGCTTTAATGGAGACAAGCTAAAGAGGGGGATAAGCGCTAAACAGAAAATTATGATATACAATATGGAATGATAAATACATCAGGGAGTTTCAAAGCAAAGCGGTACTTGAGTTCGAAGTGGGACAATCCTTATCTACTGAGGACTATCAGGGAAAGTTTCTTGGAGCACACAGCATTTGAGTGTAATTTGAAAAGTTACTGAGAAATTTTCTCAGCCACAGAGAAGGAAGATACTCCAGGCATAGGAAGAAGTATGTGTAAATACAGCTGCTGGGGTAATCTCGGTTCTGAATCAGAGGCCTCCAAGCCCTGGGTAACTGCAGTCATTCCATTCAATGTCATCTGCCATTTCTTAGTCTTTTTCTTTGTTTTATACCCCGTTTTGGAAGAGATGAAGATGACAGTCATCACAGATCATGGGATGCTAAAGGGTGAAATCCACAGTTATTTTTTTCTTTTCCCATCTATCTCTCCTCCTTGTCTTTCCTTCTTCCTCTCTTTTTCTCTGACTCTGTCTTAATCTGTGTGTGTGTATGTATCTCCGTCTCTTTCTGTCTCTGTGTCTGTCTCTCTCTTTCTCTCTGTGTCTCTGTCTCTCACTATTCTGTTTCTGTTTCTCCATCCCTCTGTGTTTGTCCCTATCTCTGTGTGTCTCTTTTTCTTTCTGTTTCTGCAACTCTGTCTACGTCTGTCTCTCTGTCTCGGTGTATGTCTATTTTTTTTCCCATCTGTCTCTGTCTCTAAATCTCTGTTTCCATCTGTCTCTATCTCTCTGTCTTTGTCTGTCTGTCTCTCTCATTTAGACCCCTGTGATTTCATTAGTATCAAGAACTCTCTGTGTCTAAATTCTACCCACCGAATTAGTGCAACTGGTCTGTATGTTCCCTCTCCCTCCATTCATCCTTATCCACACTGATTCTTCCTTTCCCATATATTCTATCCCATATACTCTTTTATTGTGCCTTCTAGAACAGCAACACTTCTACCTTCTATGTCTCTCCCCCCCCCACATCCCAGCTACAGAGAGAGAGAAGGAAGGAAGGAAAGAATGAAGGAAGGAAGGAACGAAGGAAAGGAGGAAGGAAAGAAAAAAGGAAGGAAGGAAGGAAGTGAGGGAGGAAGAGAGGAAGTGAGGGAGGAAGGGAGGAAGAGAGGAAGGAAGCATGTATTAAGTACCTCCTATGTACCAGACACTTTGCTAAGTGCTTTACAAATATTATTTCATTTAAACCTCACAACAACCCTGGGAAGTAGTGCTATTTTGATCTCCATTTTAGAGTTGAGCAAGCTGAAATACAACTTAAGTGTCATGCCCAGGGTCACACAGCAAGCAAATGTCTGAGGCTGTATTTAAAAACAGATATTTCTGATTCCAGACCTCCTTATCAGCTATATCACAAACTAGTAGTTGCTCATAAACTCCTCCTCTTTCTGGATCTCATCTCACGCTCTTTCCAACTTTTGATATCCAAAGAAACCTGGTTTTCTCTTGAAGATACTACATATCTATGGACCTTCTCCTGGTTCCTCCTCTTATGCCCACTGATACTTTGGGTGCAGAGCAGAAGTAGGCATACTCTTTGTCCTCCATTCCATTCATAACAACCCAATCTGATACTTATAGCAGTAATCTGCCAGCAACTTGGTCAATCTTCCTTTTTTTTAAAAATTTTTTAAAGCTGTGTACTTGTGTTACAGTTTACTTATCTGCCCTTACTGCTGTTTCCATGCTGGGAGACTTCATTATAAATATTTGTGTTGCCCTGCATAGTCTGACCTCCTAGTCCATGAAATTCCATGATTCCCAAGATCTCCATTTTCATTTCACCTACATTATCAACAGATGATCATACCTTAGATTTTATTATCACTTATGAAGATAACTCCTCCATGATTTATAAGTTTGAACTTTACTTCCCCCACCCCTGTTTCTGCTGAAAATCACTATCATTTCACTTTTTACTCCCCTTCACTCCTCCTAACCTTGCTTTTTGACTTGGTAATCTACAATTGATCCACCCCTCCTTATTCTCCCAAACCATTATACTTGGTCTGAGGTCAAAACCGTCTTGTCCCCTTCCTCACACTTCACTTCAAGGTCCTTCAACATATTCCCATATTCTTTCTCCCTTTGCTCCAGTTTGTGAGAAAGGTTATCTACTGCCTTTCATTTTGTTCAAAGACAACTCTTGTACTTGTCTTCTTGATCATATTTTCTTTCATGTCTTCTGAGAGCTTGTCCAATCTTATATTCTTATATTCTCTCTCTCTCTCACTCTCTCTTTTTCTCCCTCTCCCTCCTTTTCTCTCTCTCTCTTTCTCTCTGTCTCTCTTTCTCTCTTTCTTTTTCTATATATATGTGTGTGTGTGTGTGTGTATATGTGTGTATATATGCATATAGGTATAGATATAGATATATAGCTCTAGAGATATAGTTATATATCTATGGAGAAATATATAGATATAGATATAGATATAGAGATATAGAGATAGATAGATAGAGAGATATAGATACATACACATATGTCCCTCCCTCCCTCCTTCCCTGAAGCCCACAAGCATGACCAAATCTGTCCCTCATGCTCTAATCTTGTAACCTCTCCCTTTCCCTGCTAAGATACTTGAAAGAATCTTTAGCCTATCTCCACTTTCTCATCACACAGTCAGCTCTTAAATTTTTACAACTGAGCTTCTGACTTGACTATTCAAATGAAACTGTTATCTCCAAGGTTACCAATGATCCTGGTGGAACTTAAAATTATTCATCTCCCTTCCCCCTGAACTCATTGCCCATTTTGGAGTGACAAGTTAAAGTTTGTACCTATGACTGCATTCTTCACCTTATTCTTCTTGCCAGTTCTGAGAAGAGCATGAACAATGACATTTATAAAATATAAAGATGAGAAAATCATACCAATACACTTTCTCCACATTTTTCTACTTGTTCCCTGTTTAAATGAGAGCTTCATTTCTCAGTCACTTAGTAGCCTAGTGACCAGTAACAAAGACAGTTTCTAAATTCCATCAAGAATCTGATAAGCAAATAGCAAATTCCCTGGCTCACCCTAGGTAAAGTAAACAATTGTCTCAAAATTAGCTTTAGCATTCTTATTGAATATAAACAGAAGGCGGTGGTGATATAATGGATGGACTATTTGCCTTGGAGTCAGAAGGACTTGTGTTCAAGTCCCAGATCTAATATTTTCTAGCTATGGCACCATGAGTGAGACACTTTATTTCTATGTGGATCAGTTTCTTCCTCTGTCTAATAGGGATAATTGTTGTACTACCTCCCCTACAGATTTTTTTGTCAAAAAAGCCATATATAAATTTTGAAATGTCATTTTCATGGAAAAATGGATTTTGAGACAGAAGGGATTTTAGTGTTCATCTACTCTGACCATTTTGTGTTGCACAGCAATAAACAGAAGACTGATAATTTAAGAGACTTATCTATGGTGATACAGATAGCAAGTGACATAGCCAATATTTAACCTAGGTCTTCTGGTTCCGAGTAAAGTAGTCTTTCCACTGCACCAATCTCACTTTTAATTTCCATTGTGAATAGACTGTATTGTAACCTGTTGTAAAATATTATCCCATTTAAGGCTTGTATTTTGCTTCTGGGAGGATTTTAAAATTCTATGATCCATATCTCAAAAATGAGAACTCTTCCAGAAAGTAATGTTTGCAAAAATGCTGAAATTATCTTGTTTTGCAGCTACAATTTAAAATGTACATGGCATTCATAGTGGATTCCAAACCTTTATGTTAAGTGCATAACCAAGAATGAGATGAGACACCAAGTAAGAATGACAGGGTGGAGTTACTATCCCTCAGCCCATTTTCAGCTACTGGGTATTTTTAGCATTAGGTCTAAAATGCTCAGCACGGTGCTTGGATGTCACATATGCCAGATGTTAAAACCATGCATGTTTAGAAGGTCCAAAATTCAGCCATCATAAATAAACCAATTATTCTAACATACAGCAAGAATGAGATGAGCACTAGAGGACTGTGCATCTGTGATGCTGTGTATTTCACAAAAATGAAAGACCACCTTTACAATTGGCAAGCCAGTTCCTACAGCATGTAGGCAGTCTTGTAGCTGTCCTGGTGGTAAAAGAACTTATAAATTTAGTTTATAAACATTGGCTTTCCACAAGCTTCTACCACAGCCACATTTTCCAAACATTTTGGTTTGGGCATCAGGGAAAATGTGTGGCAATTTTTTTTTCTTTTAATTCCTAAACTATCTTTAAGGCAAATTTAATCCATGTGTTTCAGTTATTTTTTGTTTTTGTGTTTTTACTCAGCTCTCCAAAACACTGGTCTATAATGTCTACAATGTTAATTTCATGCTTAAAAGGCTTTTTAGACTTTTTTTTTAAATTTAAAAGAGCCAAATTTTCCTGAAAATATTCAAGTGGCCATTTTTAATATAGAAACATAGGTATACATATATAGATGCAAAGATATATAATGTATACTCCAGACTTTAAAGTCTCTCTCTCTCTTTCTCTCTTTCTCTCTCTCTCTCTCTCTCTCTCTCTCTCTCTCTCTCTCACTTTCTCTCTCCTGCTACCCCTCCCCTCGCTTTTCCCTCTCCCTCTCTTTTAGATCTGGACAGTCATCAAACTACTTGGAGATTTGGAGATTTGAAATACTTCCTATATTCATTAGGGCAACTATTCTGTTCTTTGTAAAAGTCATTCTGAAAGTCACCAAGGATAGAACCTCAGAGGCCTCACAAATGGTGGTCTATCTAGAAGATCTCATGTGAGGGAGAATCCACTACTTGTTTGGGTGGTCCATTACATTTTTTGAAAAATTTTTTTCCCTTCCACCTAATTTCAGAATATTTCATAACTTCAAATTAACTGAAGTTTACTTCTCTGGCATACATCACCATTCGATATTATGGCAAGTAGAGAAGTCAATATTTCCTCAGTTGAAACTCATTTTGAATAACCCAATACTATTTAAATAGTTAATACCTTCAAGAAACTGGGAAATAAAAAACAAATAAGACAGAGCTCCTTTTCAAGCATTTTAAAATACCATCCAATTAGTTGAAGTAGGACACAAGAAAACTGAATAATTATGACTACTTACTCAAGTATCTTAAGAAGGTAATTCAGATTTACCCCTCACCAGAGTAGTCACATGGGAACTTGGTAAAGCAGGTATAGAGTTAAATATCATCTCATTGGACTCATTGGACTGAGAGGCAGGTAGTATTAATACTATTATCCCTACTTGACAGATATTACGTGCCAGAAATGTGATTTGAACCCAGACCTTTGTATTATGACATTCTATCACAGAATTCTGTGAGAAACCTTTCTCAGGCTGTATATGCAGATTTCGGAGTAATTTGCATAGAAATAATTGCTTCACTTCCATGTAGGATGGTATGGATGGTATGTGTGAGTGTGTGTGTGTGTGTGTGTGTGTGTGTGTGTGTGTGTGTGTGTGTGTGTGTGTGTACAGAGCTCAAAGTTTCACCCAAGCTCATTGGGTGGGGCTTAGATGTTTGCAAAAAGAAATCTGATAAGGAATGATGAGGCATTCAGAAGAATCAGGTCAAAACAATGTCATGAAAATTAAGGAAGGGGAGAACAGATAGAAGAATGAGGCAGTTTATATCATCAAAAGTTACAGTGGGGCAAAGGAGGATAGAAACTGAGATACAGATACCAGATTTACCAATATTAAGAAAATCTTCACTGTTTTTCAGAAATCAGTTTCAGTGAAGTGGAGAGCAGAGATGTATAATTGTAATGAGTTGAGGAGTAAGTGGGAAGCCAGTATAAACAACAATAATAGATGGCTTCTCTTCCCCTCCAGAACTTTGGTAGTGAAAGGGAAGTTGGATTAAGGATGGTAGCTTGAGGAGATGGCAATATTCAGGACTTATAGTAGTGGAAGAGAGTTCCTCATACTTTAATCACTAAATAAGGATGAGTTATTGGAGTCTTTAGGTGATTTGAAGGGAAAGTGATTATCAACAGGGAAAGCTCCCAGAGGAGATAGGAGGGCACTGGAATTAATCACACCCAGGAAAGTTTTGGTCCAGAAAAGGAGAAAGGACACTTTTCCCCCCATAAACAATTATAGCAAAGGAAGAAAGAATGAAGGATGATATTGAAAGGTTGGAGGGGAAAAGTTGGGAAAAGTGAGAACTCATGACAACCTACATTTTGTCATTAAAACAGGAACTGAGATCATCTGCTGAAAGAACTGCGAAAGGGATAGTTTAAAGAGAGAAGTGAACATTGCTAGCAATTATGGTAGGGAGTGTGATAGTCAATAAGAGAGGAATAAAAGAATTGTCTTTCAATAGTGAGGAACCAATCAATGTAAAATACATTTGTAGTAGACCCAGACAAAGAATGACTTGTATAATAACAACAAAAACGAAAACATAACACAACCTGTTTAAGATTCAAGAACCAGATTTTTTTCAAGAAACTTACAAAACATATCTCCAAAAATACTTACTTGTCCAACTTATTGTGTTTCTCTTTCTACAAGTCTAAATTCTCCTTAAAATTTTGAGATTTCCCAAGACATCTCTAAAAATGTGCCTTTTGATATTATGATCTTTAAAGGGCCTCATTTGAGACAATCATCACAATCCTGATAAGTGAAATTGCAGATTGGTTAGGGAATTGAAATACAATTCTACCTCATAAAAGGTAACTGATAATGACGATGATAATGTTCTTGATGACAATGTTAGCTGGCATTTCTGTCTTTAAGGTTGGCAAAAATACTTTACAAGTGTTGTCTCGTAATGTAATTGTAATGAGTTGAGGAGTAAGTGGGAAGCCAGTATAAACAACAATAATAGATGGCTTCTCTTCCCCTCCAGAACTTTGGTAGTGAAAGGGAAGTTGGATTAAGGATGGTAGCTTGAGGAGATGGCAATATTCAGGACTTATAGTAGTGGAAGAGAGTTTTCCCCCATTTTATGGATGGGGAAACTGAGGCAGACAAAGACTTGCCCAATTATGAAATGCAAAATGGATCATTTTGATTACACATTAAATTGAAATGTTTTTTTTACATGAACAAAGTGAATGCAACCCAGCTTAGAAGGGAAACAGAAAGCTGGGAGACAATTTTTACAACCAAGTCTTTAATGAAAGCCTCATTTCTAAAATACATAGAGAACTGAGTCAAATTTATAAGAACATAAGTCATTCTCCGATTGATAAGTGGTCAAATGATATGAACAGGCAGTTTTCAGAGGAAGAAATTAAAGCTATCTATAGTCATATGAAAAAAAATGCTTTAAGTCACTGTTGATTAGAGAAATGCAAATTAAAACAACTGTGAGTTACTACATCATACCTATCAGATTGACTAAAAGGACAAAGCAGGGAAATGATAAATTTTGGAGATGTGGGAAAATGGGAACACTAATGCATTTTTGGTGGAGTTGTGAACTGATCCAACTGTTCTGGAGAGCAATTTGGAACTATGCCCAAAGGACTATACAACTGCATACCTTTGATCCAGGAAAATGCTGTCCACATCCAGAGAAAGAACTATGGAGTCTGAATGCAGATTGAAGTATATTATTTGCTCTTTTTTGTTTGTTTGTTTCTCCTTTCTTGTGGTTTCTCCTATTGGTTCTAATTTTTCTTTACAACATGACTAATGTGAAAACATTTTTAATATGAATGTATATGTAGAGCATATATCAGATTGTGTGCCATCTTGGGGAGGGAGGAGGGAAGGAAGGGGAAGACAATTCAGAACTCAAAATTTTATGGATGTGATGTTGAAAAATATATCTATCTATATCTATATCCTCCTGTAACTTCCTGTAGGGTTCTTCCCCATAGCCTAGAGAGATATTCCTCTTGGTATCATCACATTATGTTGGGACCAGTTCAGTATGTGAGTTTGCTCTGCTATATTTCACTTTCACTACATGAATGATGCATCTTCCTTTCCATTTCCTTGATATTAAAGATACTAAAGATGATTATGCATTTAAAAATGTAAAACCA
>CM053583.1:136308491-136336860 GCA_028627135.1 Pseudochirops cupreus
AGTAAAACTGAGTATAATGTTTCAGGGGAAAATATGGTCATTCAATGAGGTTGAGGACTTTCAAACATTCTTGATGACAAAACCAGAAGTGAAAAGAAAATTTGACACTCAAATAGAAGAAGCATGAGAAGGTAAACATGGAAAAGAAATCATAAGGAACTTATCATAATTGATCTATTTACATGCCAACATGGAAAAATGAGAATTGTAACTCATGAAACTTTTCTCATTATGAGGATAGGTGAAGGGAATACAAATGTATATATACATATACATACACATATGTCTATAGAGGAGGGTTTATATATGTGTATGAATACATATCTGATTATGTGTAGTATATAAGTACATAGAGGGCACAGGATAAATTGAATAGGAAGGGACGATACTCTAAAAGGTGAAATTCTGAGGTGGGAGAGGATTAGAATGAAAGGAGACAGGAAGAGACAGAATGTGGTTAATCATCTCATATAGAAGAAGCAAGGGATAATTGTTACAATGGAGGGGAAGAACAGGAAGGCAAAAGGGAAAGGGTCAACCTTACTCTCATTGAATTTGGCTTAGGGAAAGAATGACATAAACTCTCAACTGGGTATCTTGCCACACAGGAGAGTAGGGGGAATGGGGATGAGAGGTGGGATGATGGAGGGGAGGAGGGTTGCTGGAAGCACGCACTTTTGTAAAGGGACAGGGACAGGGTAGACAATAGAACAAGGCAGGGGCAGGGTAAGAAGGAGGGACATTTAATCAGTCTCTCACAATATGTCCACTGTGGAGATGTGTTGTGTAATTACACATGTACAGCCTGTATTGAATTGCTTGTCCTTCCAGTGGGGGTAGGTAATGAGCAACGAAGGGGCAGAATCTAGAACTTAAAATTCTATAATCAAATATTAAAAATATGTGTGTCTGTATATATAATAATTATTATAATATAACTATTAATTATTATTAATTTTTACAAAATTATTAATTGTTATATTATTATTATATATTATTGTTATTATTAACTACGTGCAACTGGGAATTAAGACATACAGGCACTGGGGTAGGGAGATCCATCCTGCCCTACTGGAAAGTCAGAGGGACTGGTGGAGGACATAGGTGAGAGTAGATTGGGGGAGGGCTTTTACACTTGGATGGCTGTTTTGAGGTTTTGGGTATGGGAAAGATGGGGAGAAAATTTGTTACTCAAAACCTCATGGAAATGAATGATGTAAACAAGAGAATAAATAAATTAATGTATTTTTTAAAAAAAGAAAGAGATTGCAGAACACACCTCTGGTAGTACTAGACACAAGACCAGATGCTTTTTGGTAAATCTGTTGCTTATACCCACTTCAAGGTGATAGTTCAAGAGCAGAGGGGATCACTTTTGGTCAAGAAAGAGTAAGAGTTGCAAGGAGCAGTATAACTTTTGGCACAAGAGAGCAGAGACCCTGAGCAACAGTTTCATTTATGGATCCAGGGGGCGTGGCTTCTGAGGAGCAGTATCACTTCTGGTCTGAAGGGGTCAGGAACCCTGAAAAACTATGTAATTTCTGGTCCTAAGGGGAAAGGGGACCTGAGGAGCAGCATCAATTACAGTCCCAAGGGATCATGGGCCTTTTCTGTGTAATGAACAGAGTGCAGACCAGGAGAGCAGTGACTAAACCTCTGACCAGATCACACTACATTGGAAGCACTGAAAACATTGAGACCCCAAGAGCTGCTTCTGAAAGCAACATTACCTCTCCCGTCCTCTACCTTCTCCAAGTTCCATGACAAGAACAGACCCCAACTTTAACATAACTTTTAAAATCAAGGAATAGAAGTTGAAAACTAAAAATAAATAAATGAATTTAAAAAAAAATCAAGGAATAGGGAGGGGAAATGAGCAAATAACAGTGAAAGAACTTGACCATAAAAAGCTACCATAGCGATAGGGAAAATCAAGACAAATTCAGAGAAGACAGTGAAGTCAAACAAGATATAAGAAAAGTCTCAAAGAAATAATTCAGCAAGAATTCCTGAATGAGGGAAAAAATATTTTCAAAATCAGTTAAGAGTGGTAAAGGAAGAATTAGGTGAATGAGTGCAAAGGAAGAAAATCATGAAAACAAAATTAATAGCTTGCTAAAAGAGGCACAAAATATACTGAAGAAAATAACATCTTTAAAAACAGAATTTGCCAAATTGGAAAAGAGGTACAGAACTTCATTGATCAAAATAACTCCTTTAAAAAGCAGAATTGGCCAAATGGAAAAAAGAGGTACAAATGATCACTGAATAAAATAATTCCTTAAAAATTGGAATGCATCAAATGGAAGGTAATATCTGCATGAGACAGCAAGAAACAACAAAACAAAATCAAAAGAATGAAAAAATAGAAAAAAATGAAATACCTCATCTGAAAAACAACCGATATGGAAAAATAGATTGAGAATACATGATATGAGTTATCAGACCATGACAAAAAAAATTGTATTTCAAGAAATTGTTAAGCAAACCTGCACTGATATCCTGGAACCAGAATCTACTGATAACTACCTGAAATAAATCCAAAATGAGAATTCCCAGGAATATTATAGACAAATTCTGGAACTCCAAAGTCAACCAGAAAATAATACAGACAGCCAGGGAAGAAGTTTCCAGTGGGAAAAGGGAGAGAGGTCTTGTACAGGGATATTCCGTAATGACCAGGTTTTGGGTTGGTAGGATAATCCAGAGTGAGCGGGTCCATGGTGTTGAGTAAAGTTCTAGGACAAGATAGCAATAGAGAGATGATTATTAATTACATAAGATTAGGAACAGGGCCTGTTAACAGAGGTCATTTTTTTTGAAGACAGAACAGAAACAAACAAAAATTGGGCAGATTTCAAAGAATCACGTTTTGACTCACCCATCGTTATCCTAATGTGGCACGATAAAAGATAGACCTATTGTATAGAGATCTATATAATTTGGGGCTATAAATATTTGCTAATTCTGGTGTCTTCCATACTTTGATGGAGCTATAAATTTGACAATGTAGGTGCCTTTTACAAAAATGCAATCCTATCATGTCCATATTCTCACACTGAAAGTAGTGTACAAACCTTCTTATAACTCCTCCATGTGATATCCAACTAATATTCTGGGGGCTTTTCTCTTAATTTCTTGATATTAGGTATATATCAGTAGAGAACAAAAACTACCAATAACTTATTCCTCACTCTCATTATATAATAAACACACCTTCTTTTCCAGTTATATTTCTTTACAATATCATCTTTCATACTACTTCTTCTTCACAACTTGTTACTCATAACATATTACAGCCTATTTTTGCATATCGTGTGTCTCCTTGTTGCACTTTGGATAGCCTTCAACTTTAACTGTTTGAACTTTTTGCTATTCTCAGACTGACAATCATATTACAACATTGGAAGAAAATTGATAGTAAAAATAATGGAGTTTTATTTCACATAGAAGCTTGTGGTCATTATTAGCATTCTGTATCTTCCCAAAGGCAATCCAGTATACTCTCCTCCTACAGAGCAATGAACATTATCCATTCACAGTCTCTCTGTCTCTCTCTCTCTCTGTCTCTCTGTCTCTCTGTCAGTCTGTCTGTCTGTCTGTCTCTATATATGTATATATAAAATGGGTTAACTCTATGGATTATTGATTTAAGGAAAAGGAAAGTGTTGCTCCGTATATTCCTGTTAGACAATTATATGCCAGTTATATCAAGTTATATATACACGCCTCTACGTATATACATATATGTATATATTTGTGTATGTATATATGTATTTGTGTATATGTATATTTAGCAAAGTCTCGTAAGTAAAATCTGTGAACTCAAAAGAATTCAACCAAACTACACTCAGAGGAGTAAGGCAAGGAAGAACATGAATTAGATAGACACTAACCAGCTTTTGAATTGATAATTTATAGTTTCTTTGGTTGTTACATAGATGGATAGATAGATAGATAGATGGATAGATAGATGATAAATAGATAGATACACACATACATGCAGATATGTAAGAGAAAGAGAGAGAGAGAGAGAGAAAGAGAGAGAGAGAGAGAGAGAGAGAGAGAGAGAGAGAGAGAGAGAGAGAGAGAGAGCATTTATTTCTTTTCCAGGAAAACTGTAGAAGACACAATTTTCAGAACTATAAGAAACCTCCAAGATTAACAAGTACGATCTCTTTGTTTTGCAAGTGAGGAAACTGAGACCGAGTGAGACTCAAGATCACCTAGATGATGTTAGAGCTAGTATTTGAACACAAGACTTAAAAATCAACCGTTCTTTGCACCTTATCATATTTCTGGAGGTTTTTCTTTTTATCTTAATCCCAACCCTTTAAGGTGATGCAGTGATAGTAAGAGATATAGGATAGTTTTAGGTGAGCTTAAGTACCCCCACTTCTTGACAATATTGTGGTTCTGTGATTTTTCAAATGGCACTTATGATCTGTTCAGTTAGTCTAGCTTACTGCTCAAGCTGCAATAACCTATAGGAAAAGCTGTTTTAAGGAATAAACCTGACCTTAAGCAAAATTGCTGTGTTTTCAATCCCTTTCCCATCTCCCCTTTGTAAATCTTTTAACGCCTATTTTCCCTAAGGTCTTCAGGGTTTCCCTAGTGCCTCCTGTGACAAGCAGGAGGGAGTACAGGGCATCTCCTAAGCCTATTCCTGCTAAGAGGTTAGTGACTCAATGAGTTAACTCCTGCTATAGACTTTGCTCTAACATTTTTATTTTATTTATTTTTACAGAGTAAGAGGATTTCAGAGTAGAAACGGACCTGAGTGACCATGTAGTCTACCTTACACCTTCAAAAGAATCTCTCTTTCTTTCTCTTTCTCTCTTTGTCTGTCTGTCTCCACACACACACACACACACACACACACACACACACACACACACACACAGACACACACATCTGATGTCTGATAAGTGTTGCATTCAGATAGTACTTGAAGATTTTCATTGAGGTGTCTGAGGTGGCCCATTCCAGTTTTGCATAGCTTGAATCCTTAGAACAGTTTTACTGTCCATTTCTGAAAATGAAAGGGCCACATGAAAAAAAGAAACTATAAACTTAAAGGAATAAAACACTAAGCTTTGCAGCATGTAGGTAAGAACAGCTGTTTGATTCAGAGGATGGCACAGCTCCCAAGGTCCCCTGAACTCTCACCAAGTAGGCCTTTAGTCCTTTTATATATGTGAACATTGAGAATTCTCCAGACGTTACATGCAACCAAGACCCTGTGCCTTGCTCCTAGTCATGTCTCCAAATTGACAATGCACACTTATCTTGTTACTGGTTCAGATGCCTGCTTAGTCATTGTCATTTACCAATGGGGTTCATTCTTATGGTTGCATTCCATTTGTTGCTGAAAGCATATAAATACCTTCCCTGTTTATTACCTTTTAGGTCAGATACGCAGCAGCCATTCTACTTTTTTTTTTGTTTGTTTTCTGATTCAATATAGCAACTCTGAATATCAGTTTCTGAGTATGTCTGCAACCTGATCTGGGTCTGAATGTCCCATATATTCAAGCTGACAAAGAAATTATTTCTATTCAGCTGGGCATGAGGTTCTTCAAAGGGATTTGTGCTTTCCTAGTGGTTGGTAAGGAGTCATCTCCTCCTCCTCATCACCCTTCTTGATAACATACTTTTGAGCATGTGTGTTTTGTTTATAAAATATTGTAGAAAGATTTTTCAAAAATGTTGAAGTGAATGGTTTTTTTTTTCCAATTACCATTTTGATTCCATGGTATGTCCCATGATGAGATAATCCGATTTTCTCATGAAATATTTCTCGTTGTCTTTGAACACATGATAAAACTCAAACATCTCTTTTATTTATTTTCACAAGAAATGCCTGTAAGCTATTTTTCTGCAATCTCCTTTTTGTCTTGTAGTTTGATTTACAGTAGGAATAAACGTATTGATATGACTCAATTCAGGCGGATCCTTGTGGAGAATTTCCTAGAGGACAAGGACAGTTGTAGAGGGTGAGGAGGCATGGATGTGTTGTTTTCTGCATGGCCAGGAGTGCCTACAATAATGAGGCCACAGAACCAAAAAAGTATTAAATCAAGTACTTCATATAGGAATCATTCAAGGAATTAGAGCCTTTAGGATAATCTTTATTTTATTCGTACTATATCAGAGATATGTTAGCTAGACACTAATTATGTATTTTTTCTGGATGCTATTCTTAATAAATATTTTTTGATAGGTAACATGACATAATAGATCAAGAGTCAGCCTTGGTTTCAGGAAGATTTGGATTCAAATCCTTTTTCTACCACACTCCGGCAGTGTGATTCTGTGTACACATTTAAATTCTCAGTCTCCAGGTAGAACTCACAGTTAGAGGACAGATACTGATCTCTGTTGGTAGAGAGTTTCTCTGGTCCGTTGGGTGGTATATGTGTGTGTGTGACAGAGAAAGAGAGAGAGAGGGAGAGAGAGAGAGAGAGAGAGAGAGTGTGTGTGTGTGTGTGTGTATGTGAGAGAGGGAGAGAAATACAGAGAGAAAGAGATAGTTAGATAGAGACATTTATCTATATCTTTTTATGTTAATGATGATGGTATTTTAAAAATTAAAATGCATTTTAACAGTATTAATAATTATATCAATGTTATTAATAATAAAAAACACATTCAGATTATTTTAAAATACCTAATTAGAACCAATTTAAAATAAGAATTTCATCTTCCTTTTAATTTAGAGTTTTTATTGATCTGGGGTCCATGCAAATTTAGTATTTTGATAACTCTATTTCAATATAATTGCTTTTTTTTATGTGTTTAAGATAATTATTCTGAGAAGGGAAAAATACACTTCACCAGACTGCCAAAAGGGTCTATGATAACAAAAAAAAAAGGTGAGTCATCTTTTCTTTAGAATAATGCCAAGGGAAGAGGTCTATCCCAAAAGAAAGGAAAGAAGGTATCACAGAGATTCGGTCTACATGAAGTTGATGGGAATATCAAGTCCAACAAATTGGATATTTCTTACTATATTCCTCTTCAAGTATCTTGGAGCTTGAATTTGAGTCCTGTTTGTTGACCTTTTCTAATGCAGCTGTTACGCAGTTCCAAAGACTGAATCGCTTTTAGAACCACGGCAAGTGAGCCCACAGTAAAGGCAGAGGAAGCATCTGGCAGAGAGCAAACTTTGTCCACAGTGGGATACCAGCTGTTTGGAGAACCTCTTTTAAAGACTTCTTTTTCAACTCTCTTGACATCTTAGCTTTCAGGTTCAGATGTCTCTTATCAAAGAATTCATATTTTAATATCTCTAATTTAGCAAGAAGGCCATATCACAGATACCAGATCTCACTATCAGGTCATTGCAGGCCTGGCAGTGCCTGGATCTGACCTTTGAAAGGTTGTCTTTCTGTTTCAGGAGTCCCTTAGACTGTTGTTCTTTGAGATACAATTTAAAATCCCACCAATCAAGCTGATTTGGGTAACTACTTCATGGTGCATCAGTCAATTAACAAGTCTTTTTTTATGTGTTTATCATATGCAAGGTGCTGTTATATTTGCTGTGGATGTAAATATAGGCAAAATCCTCCTATCTTCATGAAGATTACATGCAATTGGATAGTTAATAAGCAAAACAACTGTGTGTATGTTAAATGCATGCAAATATATGTAAAGTACATGTGAATATGTGTAAGATATGTGCATGTGTGTACACACACAAATACACATATAGGGTAAGTTATGGGGAAGATATTAGCCTCAATTGTGCAGAAAGTGGGATTAGATCTGAAACTTGAAGGAAGCCAGGGAAGGCAGAAGGTAGAGACGAGAAGGGAAAGCATTCCCAAGAATAGGAGACAGCCAGTGAAATTGTATAAAATCAGGAAATGGAGTGTTGAATGAAAAGAATAAGATCAGAGTCACTGGTCCCTTTTCTCAACAAGCCAAATAAATTAATTTGTTTAATAGTTATATCTTCTCTAATGGTAATAAATATCTATAGCTGGAAGGGATCTCGTGAATTATTAAGTCTAATCCTCCCCTCACCCCCACTTTTGTAAATGTGAAAACTAAATCTCAGAGAGGTCAAGTCATAACCTCAAGTCATCTAGGCTTCCTTAGGAGAAATGATAAGATTTGAAATCACATCTTTAGACTCCAAATTGTTTCTCCTTCATACCATATCAATACAGCCATATTTAATTTTGTTTTCCACATGCTTATTTTTCCCCACTATATCCCAGGAGGCTTTATGAGACTTTTTGTATTTATCCTGTTACAAGAGAAAAATGCCACTGATATTAGAAGAGAACCAGTTTCCTATATTTTCCTCTAAACTAATTATTCTACATCTTGAAAATATTTTCTCTGCATAGTAGCACGTTAGGCTTTGTTCTCCATACAGTCTCCACATGCTGAGAAATTCTGCAGCTTATACGTGTGTGAAATGTTCATACGCTCTCCAAAGAATTGAAATCGACAATCACCCAAAGGCCAATAGAATGATATATAATAGTCTTGGGAAGGAAACAATACACTGGAAAGAGATGAGGAATTCTGAAAGAAAGGAAAAGTAAAGAATTCCAGGTCTGGAGTGAGGGCAACTCATTTTTCTGCATTTAAATATAACCTCAAATATTAGTTGTGTGACCCTGGGCAAGTCACTTAACCATGGTTGTCTCAGTATCTTCATCCATAAAGTATACTGGAGAAGGAAATGTAATTCCCTTAAAACCCCAGATGGGGTCACAAAGAGTCAGACCTAACTTAATTTCCTGAACAACAACAACAACAAAAAGACTTGATGCAAAAACCATAGCTATCCATTATGCTCTTATACTTTGTGTGCCATCAGAGGCAGTATAGCAGGCACAGTTAATTGAGTTCTGGTCTTGGAGTCAGGAAGATCTAAGTTCAAATCCTGATGTAGGCATTTACTAACTGTATGACCCTGAACAAGTCACATAATTTCTATTTCTGTTTCCTTCTATCACCCAGGGTAGTTGTGAACATAAATGAGATATTTTTTTGTGCCTGGCACCTAATAAATGTTTGTTCCTTTTCTTTTCTTTTCCTTTACTAGTCTCAAGATATCAAAAGAAAGGGTAGGAATGTCTCTTGAATGTTAGGTGGTACTCCTTGTGGCAAAATTGATAGTAGGATATGGACAACACTTATACAAAGTAATTAGGCCTAGATGGGTTGATATGCATATTTTTAGAGGGAATACTTACATCAATGAAAACTCTGGGCAATTAGACTAATTGAATACATGCATATGATATCTGTGTGTCTATATTTAATGAAATAGAGCATTAAAGCCAATGCCCAGACAATTTGAGCAAAAAGTATTACTATTGATACTAAAAACTCCCCCATCCCGCCCCCTCCCTTGCCTGGATGACCCAGATTGTCCGCTCATGTGGAATATATTCATCAGATTATTGTTTCACACACCAGTTCACTTGACTTGTATGACATCTTAAAGTAGGGCATGCTGCCTTGTATCGGCAAAGGGCCCTACATGCTGGGTGGAGGCTGCATGACTCAGTGGGGTTAGGAACTCTCTGCCAAAGAAGGATCTGTAAGGTCCACCCCTTCTTTTGCTACTGACATGATGTAGTCTAACTTACGGTATTTTCTTGAGACAGACATAGTTATTTCTTCATGTCTATCTAGTGTTAAAAGGGACAGAACAAGAGATAAGTCTGTACATTTACTGAACAATAGACAAACAGAAATTGAATGATGAATTGAACCATGTTTTCCCTCCTGAGAATGCTAAACAAAGACACAAACATCTTGTATATAGACACGACAAAATATTCCTTAAGAGTCTACTGTTGTAAGAACTGGAATAAATTCTGTCAATTGTTTATCTTTGTCTCTGTCATTTAAAAACAACATCTACCTTAAGTGAACACTTTTGTGACTTGGTTTACAGTAGGAGAGTGGTGAAATGTCTTAAATAAGCCTCTATGGTTATAAAGTTTGTTTTCTATGGACCAGTCAGTTCTGCCTCACATAACAGAGTATAATATTGTATTTTCCCTGTTAAAATCATGTGAGATATAAAGTTGTATTTAACATAATCTTAAGATCTTGTCCCCTTATTCCATTTAAGATTTGTTCTATTTGTAAAATATTCCCTTTATTCTATAGAGAGAAAATAAGTCAATCTCTATTTTCTGCCTCCCTCCCTTTCCTTCTCTAAAGCGTTAACAAGTCAACTTCAGGAAGGAAGTATCTATTTATAATGGCACATAGAGAAAACACACACAGAAGAAATGCGTTCATAATTCTTCCTTGAATTGTTGCCACGGGTGTAGTAGAGAATTTGATTAAACAAAAACAAATAAAACATAATTATTTCATCTAACTGATTAAAAAAAAAACAACAGGCATCCTTTAATATTTAATTTTTCTCAATCATTGTAAATTAGGACAGTCCTTTAATAAAATGGGCTTCAATTTTGCTGATGAAAGTAAGCAAACAAATCATGTTGCTCCACCCACTGATTAAAGATTTCATTGCTTTTATCTAATTATTGGGAAGCATGGGCTAAAGAGAGGATTCCAGCAAGAGTGACTAATAAATACAGGCGATGAGTGGCCTGAGGATGCGATGGAAATAAACACCACTAATTATTCTTAAGCATGGTGATAGAGCTTCATTCAGAGAGTACTTACTAAGGAGTCATTTAGTTCATTTTCATGGCATCCCACTTGGGTAAAAAGAACCATAAGCATCAATCTACTAGTTTTCCATCTGGAGCAGCAGTGCTTTACAACAAAGAGGCAAAGAGCCATGTTCAAGGGTAAGGTAGCTTGGTGCATAGAGGCAATATGTAGCAGAAAGCTATTCATGGAATTCATTGACTCCCAACAAGTAGAGTCTCTAAGATGCAAACCTTAGTAGAAATATTTCTTCTACTCTCAGCATCAGACTACTTCTATCAGAGCTTTGAATGAAGTGTCCTGGGTTTCAAAAAAACAAACTATAAGCACAGCAGAATGTGAAGTAGAGTATTTAATAGATAACTAGACAATTTAGGTAAAAAAAAAAAAGAATCATATCCTAATTCTCAAGCATTCTCTGTCCCAGATTTCCCATATTGTTGACTCAATATAATACTTTCTTATAAAAATGGGGAGAAGGGGAGAAAAGAAAAAAAAAACATTAAGGACTTACTATTTACCATAAACTGTGCTAAGCTATAACAATAGTTATGAGTATCTGAGGCAGGTTTTGAACTCTGATCTTCACAACTCCAAGCCCACCATTCTATCCACCATGCCATTTAGCTGCCATAGCTGGAGTACTACTGAGAAAGTAGGAACTCAAGAACCTGTCAATCTTTTTCATTCTTCTAAGGCTGGTAACCTCATGCTCATATATCCTCCCTCCTTTTCTTTATTCTTAACCCATGTCAGTTACTATGTCTCTTACTTTGTCTTAGTTTATTGAGAATATCAAGGCTATCATTTATATCCTTTCCTCTCTCTCTCTTCATATATATATATACATATATATATATATATATACACACACATACATATATATATATAATATCATAATACATTATGATATATTAGAACATAATATATTGTAAACTACATATATTGTATGGACGTATAAAATGAGTATTTAAATATATTTGTGTATATAAAATACTATATTTCCTTAACTTCTTTCTACATTGGACATTCTTCATGTCTTTTTTTTTCTCTCTCCTCTCCTATTTCAGATGAAGTGTGACTCCTTCTTGACAGAATTAATCATGTCACCTATACTCTTAATCCAATGCCTTGGTTTCTTTTCTCTGGTCCTTATTATTATTTTAATTATCCCTTCTCTCCTATATTTTTGGACTTTTTCTCTTCTCTGTCTTCCAAGGACCTCTCCCATGTGGGTAAAGGGAAGTCTGTTCCCTTGTTAGCTAAATAATTTCTCCTTCCAGACATGACTCAGATGTCTTATTCCCATGTGATAACAAAGGATAGCTCTCCCCCAAGTTCCACTCCACACCCAAAGCCAGGTTACATTGGAATACATGTAGGTATCTCTAGGTGGCTCTGTTACTCTCTCCAGCTATCTTGCTGTCTTTCAGGCACAATCAATCTCTCTTTTTTTTTTCATTGGCTACACATTTCCTATATTTGGCATTTGTTACCTTCTGAACTTTTTCTCTAAGCATCTCTTGTCTTCTTCAAAACTCTGCTCAAATGTTACCTTCTTCATACAGTTTTTTGTGGTCTCGCCTCTTCAAATTACCTTTTATTTTTTCTGTTTTTATTTTGTATGCTTATTTACATGCCTGTTGAGACACACAATAAAAGGTAAGCTTCTTGAGGGCAGAAATTATTTCTTTTTGTGTGTTTGTTTTCCCAGTGCCTAGCATAATGCCTTGTACTTGGATGTAGATAATTAGTGCACAATGATTCATTTTTCTTTTCAGGGCTTGATTTTTGAAACAGCACTATCTGTTTGTTGATTTCACTTTTTTGCATAGTTCCTGCTTAAATTTCTACCCCTTGGCTTTTCCTTTCATTACTCTACTGAAAAAGCTCTCTTGAAAATTGCC
The DNA here is from genome assembly GCA_028627135.1 of Pseudochirops cupreus. NCBI lineage: Eukaryota > Metazoa > Chordata > Mammalia > Diprotodontia > Pseudocheiridae > Pseudochirops > Pseudochirops cupreus. The sequence goes on from CM053583.1 coordinate 136,321,058, forward strand.
ATTATGCATATTTAGAAGAGTTCAGGCAAATGGCACACAGCGGTGCTGGTTTATTGGTACAAATGGTTTATTTTATATGCTCACAGCCAAGCACAATCTAGGACGATGTGTTCAGATGGATAGTCAGTCATTGAGAGACAGAGTTGTATGCAGCCCCCCTGCTCCATTTTAACTAATGGAGTTGGTTAACTCCAGCGTAGTGGCCTGAAGAAGCATTGGAATATGTGTTCCACTTGAAGGCCTGAAGTCCCTGGGGGAGTAACTTTACACTAGATTTTCATACAAAGGGCTGGTCTACTGTGTCAGCTGCTCTGCTGTAAGTGGGGTAAGAGAACATTGACCACTGACAATTGATATTCTCTACTAAGGCCTCTTCCATAAAACAGGAAACCATAGACACCTTCAGGATGAGAAAGATGGAATTAATTAAAAATGTACCTATTCAAGAAGCTTGCAGGAAAATATCAGCAAACTAGAACAGGATTCAGTTAATCCTTAAGCTTATCAGCATTTTGTGATAGCAACCAGTCCAAGGAGAGTAAGGCCATAGATTTCTTTGGTTATTTATCACCAATGCCCTCTTGATTGCAAAATATACTGATATTTTCTTCAAGCTTCTTCCTCCACATTTCTGAAAAATTTGACAAGATTTATCACAATCCACTATTTAAATCTCTCTTTTCTGTTGGTATCCATGAAAAACATGGTCTCCATGTTCGTTTTTTATTCAATTGTTTTTTTCCCCCTTCCCAAGTACTCATTATCTCTTTTGCTAGCTTCTCAACATCCTCATACACTTCAAAAGAAAACTAGATTGTGAGCTCACTGATGTGAATGTTCCCTCAGGCAAACCACAACTCATCTATGATAACCCATCCTATTCTTTACAGGTACACTGCCCAAGATACTAAAGATCCTCTTCATTTCTCCTGATAAAAGCAGAATATCTGAGCTCCAGTTTTTTCTCTTCATGTTACTGACACATAAATATAGGAATTCCACAAGTTTCCGACCATGACCTTTTTCTGTACTTTCCCTAGATAATCACATTCACTCTGTGACTTCAACTAGACTTAGGATTCTATGATCTCATCAAATAAGGTTATTTGATATTTTTAATCCAAAAAATTCCCATGCCCAAGAAGCAGCTGTTCCTTTTTCCCATTCTTCTTTATGCTTGACTTGAAGCTATTTTCTTAGCTCTTGATCATACATCTGTTACATAATAAACATTCCCAGGTAACTACAGGAAGCAACAAACAGTACTTTGTCACACGAAGTTGGCCAGAAGCTTTGTCAGCCTAATGTTCTATAGGTTTTGAACACACACTTTTATTCTAAAACAAATAGTTTGCATTGAAGTAAACTATTGTCGGCTAATAATTCCAAAGCAGTCAGGCTTAGCAGGCTTCCTGTTCAGGATAAGCATGATTTCAGGGCTTCCCTGAAAGTAGCAACTCGGGATACAATTCAGAGACAAAACTGTAGGGAGTTAGTAAAAAACTTACCTTCTTATTGAACCCATTTTATTATACCGGTGTCCTTCTTTATTGCTCCTGACACTCTTAAATCTTGGAATGTCTGTTGTAGCAGGAAGAGTTTTAGTTTATAGTCAGAGGACAGGTTTGAACCCTGTCTCTGCTACTTATTATCATTATTATTTATTATTATATCCAATAAATTATGATTCATTGGACCATTCTGGGTTTTAGTTTCTATCTCCTTAAAATGAAGAGGTTTGAATATATGACCTCTCATATCCCTTCTACCTTCAAAGTTATGATTTGTGATACTTTATGAAGCACTTTCAAAATAAATTTTAAAACACATCCTAACATAATTTTGTGATGTAGGCAACTCAATTGATTATGTTGATGGAGTAAAGTATTATCAGAAAAGGTGTGAAACAGCAAATGAGTGAATGAATGAAAAAGCATTTATTGTGATAAGCACTATACTAAGTTCTCAACATATGAATAGAAAAATAAGAAAGTTCCTACTTTCAAGTTCACATTCTACTGGGGGAGGCAATATCTATAGGAAAATTCAGAAGTGACTTAGATGGTCATACCCACTAGTCTAAAGATTATAGTGGTATGGCAAATGGTCACATCCAGTGAAACGGATGTTATGGCAAAGCCTAGAGTAAGGCTATGTGTTCCTTCATATTATCAGATGGGCTGAAGTAGGTACTAGTAGTCAAGTACTATGACCATCCATATCATACCCTCTTATGCTCATGATGACTGGGAACAGAAGAGCGTTCTTGAGGTCATAGTGGTTTGGTAACTATGAGTTTCTTCTGTGAGAGGGGAAGAAGAAGGAATTTGGGGGAGGGATTGAGGTAGAAAGCGTGGTAGGACATTATCAGAAATAATGAATATAAGGTCTTATGTTTCATGCTCCACTGGGCCTGTTAAGATTTTGGTAAGATTTTGAGCATGGAACAGATGGATAGGGGAGTGGACTAACACCTTTCAGGGTCTCCTCTATTGGGCACTGACATACCTAGTGGGATAATCCATTTCTTTGTAAACTATCTTTCTTGCAATACCTTCCCTAATTTCCTTTCATTACCTCTTCTTTTGTTAACAACATGTCTCACTATTGCTGCTTTTGATACTTAGCTTATTTTTCTGTAGAAATACTAGACTGTCCTGGGATTGCATGGAGAATCAAGATTTGATGATAAATAGTTTTGATTTGATTTGATTTTTTAAAATCAGATATAATATTTAAAAAAAAAATCTGCCACTTTTTACAATGGAAGTGTCCATGTTTCGTTCTTTCCATTCCTTTGTCCTCAACTCAAAATTCTCAGAAGGTTTTCTAAGTATAGTTGAAGAAATATAAAGTATATTTAGAAATGCTATCCTAATCTGTTCCATTATTCAAAATAATAATTTATTATCAATTGATATTAATATCTATACAATACATATAATTTATGACACTTTATAACTTATAAATTCCTTTCCTCACAAACAGAAAAGAAAAACAAAACACAACTTTTGACAATAAACATTTTGCTAATGAAGAAACTGAGGCTGAGAGAATTTAAATAATTTGCCCACACTCATAAAAATAGTAAGTAGCAGGGCAGAAGATTTTAACTCAAGTCTTCTGCCTCTGAGTCCTGCGACCTTTCTGCTACTTCACGCTAACAGGGCTATTTATGTGTTAACATATGATATGCCTTGTGTGACACCTCACAATGTAACTGGGGGGCACGGACCTCACAGTCTCACTGTCATGTGCTTAATTTCTAGGACTGTCTAATCTAGCAGCTCTAGAGTTCCAGAAGGAAAAAAAAAAGAGTACAACTTCTTGGTAGCTATGCTCAAAATCTTTCTTGGTCCTAGGGTTAAATTGGTTGTATAGTAATATATTCCCCTTACTTAATGTTTTACCTTTCAAGTCCCTAGTGTTGTACTTCCAATTACACAAATCCAGCCACTTATAATTTATGAAATATTCAAATTTACAACATAACAAATTATTTAACAAGGCAAATGAGAACAATAAAATCACAGTATAAGTATATTAAAGCAAATGCAGGATTCATACATGCATTATAATCAATGCCTAAACTTGATTTATATCCAGCCAGCCATATAATCAGTATCAATATAATAATTTATGGAGAGTAGACTTCCCTGATAGATGGGCACTTGAAGAAAGAAAACTTGTGTGCTAGAAAGCTCACAGTTCTGGAATGCAGGATTTAATATATCTTGTCTGTTCAAGAGTGAATATACTTGTGTGCTACTCTCTTGGCAAATCTTTTTCTTTTCTCAAAATGATGAAGCATTTACAAGCTCTTTAGCTGTATTATGATATAAATAAATGTATTATTTAAAATAAATTATAAATGAAGTCAAATGATCTTTATTTGTTTGATATTAGTGAAACCCATGGTCTTTTTAATAGGGCATCTTTGTGCCGAACTATATAACCAAGAGCTTGGGTGTTTCCTATTTTACTGTGATTGGTCAGATGATGTTGAGCGACTTGAGTAGCTAGTATTTTGTATGTTTTAGGAATTCAAAAACATTCTTTCTAGGCTATGGCATATTAACCTTCTTTTTAATGAGCCATAAAATTAATGTTTGAGTGATATGGGTTAAATTTGATGACTCCCTGAGATCCTTTTCAATGTTGAGATTTTAGGATCCTAATATTCTCACATGAACTGATTCAGATTTTAAAGATAATTTTTAAAAATATCTGACATAGTAGCAGAGTACTGGGTTTTGTCAGTAAAACTTGGATTTAGATCCTGCTTCTCACTGTTGCTTGATGCAAATCACTTAATTTCTCGGAGACTCGGGCAACTCAATAAATCTCTAAGTAGATAGAGGTATGATTTGCATTAGTGGAAATAATCTTCACTCCCTTGAGGCAAAAATCACCTTACCTTTAATGTAGGATAGATTTAAAGTTATTTTCTAAAAAGTTGCATCAAATGTCAGCATATCCAGAAACTAATTGACTATATCGCAATGGATAGTTCAATAATTTGATATTAACATAGAAAAGAAGGCAAATGTGATGCCATAGACATTTCACCAGGTATGAAATAGGCTATAATATTTTTATTATACCTGGTATTGTATTCCTTGTTGGAAGTCTATCTGATGATTCATTAAGGTCAACTGATTAGAGGATAAAATGTAAATTTATATTGTTAGCTTTAATACTTCCATTCATTTCAATATTCAGTCATTGAAGAGAAGTTTGAGTCTCCATTCTGTGTTCTTCTTTGAGGTGCTGAGGAGCACATAAATATAAATAAGGCAAGAATGGTTATTATATGAGATATTATATAGATATTATAAACATCATAAAAGGAGTATATACAGAGTAGTAAGATGGAATGGAGAAATCCATTCTTGTGTAGAGATCATTGAAGAGGTGGCTATTGAGCAAACACGAGAAATATTTGGTGGGTGAGAATGTTTGAGGCAGACAAAATAAATAAAGACATGGAGACAGAAAAGTGTAAGTTATATCGGGATGTCAAGAAAACTAGACTAGTTTGACAGCAGTATATAGGATATATGAAAGTGTAATTGAAATAATGTCTAATAGATAATTCCCAACTTATAACTGAAAATGAAAGTACCCAAGCTTTTCAAAATTTGTTAGCTCCTTCTGCAACTTCTGGTGAGTATGCAGAAAAGCTAGATTTTAGCACAAAATTAGATAGTATGCCCTTTATCACCCCAGTATCAAAATTTCATTCAACAACCCACAGCAAAAGGCAGAATGAGACAATGTTGTTTTGGCCACTCTAAGAATTTTGACTAAATTCATTGGGTAATTGGGTACCATGGCAGGTTTCCAGCAGGGGCATGATTAGAACAGTACTTTTAAGATTATCTATCTTGGAGAGACAGGGTGAACAGCAAGAAAGGGAAAAAATGTATTTCATGGGGTAATGGGATTAATGGAAGTTTTATATATATATGTGTGTGTGTGTGTGTGTGTGTGTGTGTGTGTGTGTGTGTGTGTCTGTTAATTTGTTTTTTATTTTATTTTTAGACTGTAAAACTGAACGGTTTATTGATGGAGGGAATGGACCCTTGGAGAAGGAGACTGGGGGTTTAAAAAAAGAGGTAGTAATTGACAAAACAGAAAGGTGGGAGGAAATGGGCTGTACAAGTAAAAGGGTTAGCTTTAGAAATGAAAGAGAGGATGGTAAGCCAAGACATCAAGAAATACCTTTATGTAGATGATTGAAGTTAAAGAAGTTCATAGGAGGTGACCTTGATCTCACTAAAAGAAGAGTTGGCATAATAAATGAAGAGTGAGAGGAACTGGGTATGGGGAGATTAAAAAAAAAAGATTAAAAAAAAAGACAATAGTCACTGTAGAAACATAACATTAAGTAAATAAGAGATGTAGATTAGGACTCATATCATTTGAGGCTTATATCATATTAATCTGTAGTTATCTCCATCAGCAATTTTATATCTTTCTCCACCAGTTATTGCACCCCAAATTTGTAAAAGAAAAAAATAGAATATGGATTTTTCAAACAACCAAATGGCTATTGTTGTTGAAATGAATGTGTCCAAGTTGAAGGGTAGCATTTTAAGGTAATAATAGCTAGAATTTGAAAGGAATGACCATGTGATTCCTTGACTTCCAGTTTCTAGATGCCTTTTTATGATTTTAGCTACTCTAATTCCTTTGAAGTTTAAAAACAAAATATTGGATAAGAGGAAGTAATCTAATGATTGGAAGTCAAGATGACACTGAATGGATGATTCAGGAAAAATGAAAGTAGATTTAGGTCAATGGGAGGTTGGGGATGGGAGAAGGGAATTTCAGAATGTCATATTTTGAGGGAATTATTGTCTGGAAATTTGATAAGGTAAGTGGCTAAATTGTAATGGAGATCAACATCAATGCAATTGAGGAGGTTTTAGAACTATGAAGTCAACATGTTGGAAGCATCATCAGTCATCAATGTTTTTCTCTTTCTTATCATTAGGCAAACAGATTCTAAATCCCTATTCTACAAATACAACCCCCCAAATTTCCTTTAAGGTCCAACAAACTATAAACTTCAACAACATAATATTGCCTTACACTGTGTCAGACAAAATTATCACCCACAATCACCTAGATGAAATACTAAAATAATAAATATTTTGACAGATATAGTAATATTACACACATATAACCTCCAAACTACCTGGAACAAACTGTTCTCAAATTATAGAAACCTATAGAAAGAAATTGTAGCTATGTGAAAACAGGAAGAAATATATATCCTGAATGCTTTCTTGTCTGAAACTGGAGTTGTCCTCAAAGATCCTTTTAGAGAATCTGCAGAAGATAAGCCTGTATTCCAATTACAGAAATCATTTTTTTTGTCCACTTGTACAATAGTTAAGGAAACATTAAGTACAAATGAACAATACAAAATAGCAACTTATCTTAGGACTATTTCCATTTAAACACCATTGAACATAAAGATGAAAAAAGTGAAATGATTATAATCATAACTCAAATTACATATCATTTTAAGATGTATAAAGTACTCTTTATTATCTCATGTGATCCTTATAAGAACCTCTAGAGGAGGTTCTATTAATATCTCCATTTAATTATATGAAAGTGTAAGTCACAGAAATAAATGGCAAAGAATGGGGTAGAAAGGACTGTGAGCTGAAATTAAAGTTTTTTGTTTTTGTTTTTCCCAGTAGCAATTGAAACAGGAAGAAGGGTGCTCTTGGGACTCTCCTTTATGTTTAAAGCAGAGGTAGTTAAACTTTTTTGTGTCATAGTCCCCTTTGGAAGTCCAGTAAAGCCTATGGATCCCTAATCAAAAGATTTAATATTTTAAAGCATGCAGCACAATGTCTGTTGAATATTAAGTGAAATAAATATTTACTCCCTTCCTTCCATTTCGCTAGACAGAGAGAAATATTAAATAAATAAAATATACCAAATAAAAAGGAATCTAATTTTATTGAATTATAGTAATTAAGGTATCGATTTAAAACAAAAACAAATTCAGAGACTCTAGGTTAAGAATCCCTGCTCTAAAGGATTAGTTGTCAGAGCTGTCTGGTACTTTATCCTCTTTAAGAGTGAGCCCTGTAGAGAGCTAACCCTTTGGCATATTGCTTTTAGGGAAGGGCAATTAATTCAATAAAGGCAAAGTTAGTGCCAGATTTGAAGATTGCATCCCAATCATTAAGCAGGGGATATCCAATCCTATATTAAATGAAATAAGCCAAATGTGGCCATGGGACTGGGCTATTCTTCAGGCTTCCTCATTTGACCATGAGCAGTGCATATGATGCCCCCAGGGCACTGATTTTCAAATGGAGCACAATTACATAGCAACTTAAGTGATTCTTTCTTATATCAGTTTGTGTTTACGAACAGAGGCAACTGGGTGATGTAGTAGAGAGAAAGCTGGGTTTCACATCAGGAAGAGTTGAAGTTAAATCCTATCTCAGATACTTAGTAACTCTGTGCCTCTTCACAGGTCACTTCACTTTTTTCTGCCTTATCTGTAAAATGTGAGAAAGAATGGTATCTTCCTCCCAGGGAGGATACAAGGATCAAATAAGATAATATATGCAAAGTGCCGTGTGAATCTTGAAACTCTACAAAAGTAGTAGTTATTTTTCATAAATAAACATAGTTAAGAAGATCTCTTTTGCCTTCACATTCCTCATTGGAAAACTGGATCATGAAAGAGGGGGAGATAATGAGTGAAGACATCGAGAACTTGTGAAAGTATGGAGGTCAAGGGACTCATGAAAGATGGTTTCAATCTTAACCATCAAGGTTATCTGGGAGGGTCAAGATGGTTGAAAGCTTGAGGAGACTAGAGAATAAGAACTGATCATATCAACAAAATAATTTCAAACAATTATTGGGTCATCATGATGTATTTATGAAGTGAATCCCTGTATAATCACTAGATGCTTTAATGAAGTAGCCACTTTATTTGTATTCTACTTTATTTAGAGTAAATTAAATTAAATTCATTGAGCATTTATTAAGACTGTACTAGATATAGGTTAAGGCAACTAGGTGGTACGGTGGATAAAGGATCAGGCCTAGAGTCAGGAAGACATGTTCCTGAGTTCAAATCCAGCCTCAGATACTCACTGATTGTGTGACCTTGGACAAGTCATTTAGCACTGTTTGCCTCAGTCCCTTATGCATAAAATGAGCTGGAGAAGAAATGACAAACTACCTTTGCCAAGAAAACCCCAAATGGGGTCACAAGGAGTCAGACACAACTGAACAATAATAACAGATGCAGGGTACTATGCTAGGAGGTGGAGAACCAAGGACAAAAACATAGAGGCCCCTCTATACAAGGAACTTATTCTACTGGTGGAATACATCATAGACACCTATTAATTAAGCAAATTCAAGATAAACTATTGGGGGGTGGGAGGAATCATGAAAGTCCTCATGAAGGAAATGATACCTAAGCAGTACTTTGAAGGAAGGCAGGAATTCTATGAAATGGGGACTAGCCTGTGCAAAAGCATGATGTCAGGGGATGGAATGTTGATTGGGGTGAAGAGTATAATATACAATGATGGATCAGAAAATTAATCATAAGGAAATATGATGAGCATTATCTTCTACTGTTTTAGAATCATTCAACAAGTGGTTATAATCCTCTTAGGATGCTGTGATTTAGAATTGGTCAGGACCAATTCCCTCATTTTAAAAATAAAGAAAATGAATCTCAGAAACATTAAATAATTTCCTCGATAACACATAGCAGTGATTCAAACCCCAGTGTGCTAAAGACGAAGTCAATCTTCTTTCCGCAGCACCACTCTCATTTCTTATAGAATAGGTACTAATAAACTTGAATACATGAGAATTCTGATTTCCACTGCTACTGAATTTCAGTGCTTGTGTAAGATTCTAAGTAGGATTTAGGTGATACTAAGCTCCCTTCAAAACTGGGACACATATTTCAGCACAGGTCATGCAGGCTATATTCTTTAGCTTTCCTCTGTAGTAGTTTTCCCTCATGTGTTCTGCCAAAGCCCGGTTCTGTTTGTACAAGCATCACTGACACTAATGATGTTAATGGTTAAAGTGCTGTGTGGATAATTGAGGAAATTTGAGAGAGGATGACATTTTCCCCATTTGTAACAGGACTCAGAATACAATTTGCTCTTAGTGTAAGAACAATCTATTAATGTGGAGGAAGAAGGGGGAAAAAGGAGCTTAGCTTTCTAGGCATGTCTTTGAACTTGCAACAAATATAGCTCGGCAAATGAATTTGGACTGAGGGCCCAGTCTGAGTCAGTCTGTAGCCAAGGAAGAATTTAAATTGTACCTGAAAACATGAATCACAGAATGAACCTTGCTCCAGGTTTGTAAATGCAGTCATTAGACAGATCATCTCACTGACATTTGTCAATATGGTGAGACTAGTGGAATTCTCTGGGCAGATGGATTTCTTGTACCTATATTCAAGACTGCCATAATCTGTCCTTTCTTTGAACTGCCCTGGGGAAAAAAAAAAGGCTTGTGGTCAGAAATTAAAGTTATTTGAATTGTGTTTCCTTTGGAATATTTAAGAATTCTACAATTTCTAGGAAAAAATAGAACAAAGACATAAATGATAGAATTGATACAATCCCAAGTAAATAGTGAACAAAGGGGAATATTTTTTCTTGACTATTTTGATTCTTGTATACATCTAGCATGAGGTTTATTTATTCTACAAATAGAATCAGTTACAAAAAGGATAGAGATGATGAAATAATATAATACAATTAACAAAGAGTTCAGTTAAATTCAGCAAACATAGTATTTGCTAGGTGTCAGACGATATGTTAGGCACTGAGATTTAATAAAACCATCAGAGTCACTGAAGATAGAAAGATAGACAGACAGATAGATAGATAGATAGATAGATAGATAGATAGATCCCACAGCAACACAATGAAGTAAGTGCTATTATTATGCCCATTTTTCATATGGAGAATCTAAGGCTTAGAGTATTTGATTAACTTCCCCAGGAATTCAGGGCTATCAATTGCTTGATTTAGGATTTGAACCCAAATCCTCCTGACTCCAAATGATATCTCTTACCATTATACCACACCAGCTCTCAAGTGAATTTTCCTCTCTCCTACTTCCATTTTGAAAAGTTATATATCATTACATGTTCAATTCTAATGCTTTCTTGGAAAAGAAGGCTGCCCTGATCTCTGTAGTTTGAAATGATACACCCCTCTTCAGATTTCTCAGCACATTGTAATTCTTCTATGTTCTTATTATATTCTACTTTGCAGTATAGTCATTTGTGTGCATGTATTTATTTTAGACTTCTTGAGGGAAGATACCTAAAATCCAATGGGAGCTGCTGTCAGCACGTACCAGCCCTCAGTAAGAAGGAAGACATGGCTCACTAAATCTCAGAACTAGAATGGAGTTGAGAAGCTAGTTAGTCCAACATTTTCTGGAATAAGAATCCCTTCTTCAAAATCTACAAAAGATTCAATGATGTACCAATTTTTTATTGAAAATCTCTAGTGAGGGAGAATACACTTTTGAAATTAATGTCATTTCAGACAATCTACTTAGTCCAAACTTCTTGGATTAAGAAGAATCTTTAAGTAAAGAATGACAGTTGTCAGTGCTTAGGTATAGGACTTTCTGCTAAAATTTGTGAGACTATGACATGGAGAAGTAGATTGAGCTTCATCAAATTCCTTTTCTGGTCATTTTCTTTTAATTAAATTCCTCTTCCTAATTACTTTCATAAAGAAAAGATGAAAACTATTAAAGGTAATGGAGGCAAATTATTAAATGTTGCTATGAATCAGGTTTTATATATATATATATATATATATATATATATATATATATATATATATATAATATAAACAAGATGGATAAAGTTTTGCTAGACAAAAAGGGAGAATTCTGTTGCTTCATTACCTTCACTCATCAGTGCTTCAGGTGGCATATCCTTTCAGTAAATACTTCATTGGATTTACTTTTCCTTAGCTTATTATCTTTGTAGTTACCTAGGCTCTGTGTGTTGTTGGGCAAAACACTCAACCTTTCTGATCTGTTTGGTTATTTGTAAGATGAAAGATTGGGATTTGCTTGCCTAGATGGATGAAGGTCATCTCAATCCTGAAATTTTATGAAACTACCCTTTGAAAATTCTAATTTAATTCAAGACATGAGACCTCAAAGTTTTAAAAACAACAACCCCCGCCCCAAAATCCAACTTTTTCATTTGCAAATGATTTAAAATTAATAAGTGAAATTTTGTATTGAACACAGACTACAGGTTTGTAGAATCTCAGTTTTAAAAGTTACTTGAGCAGTCATTTTCCCTAACCTCTATACATAAGAGAATAGCCAGTATTACACATGGGACAAGGGGTCCCCTAGACTTTCCTGGAAAATTTCTAGTGAGGGGAAACTCAGCCTGCTCTGCATTTGGATAATTATAATTGTTGGGATGGTTTTTCCTCACAATTTGACCAACTTCCAACAAGGTGCTAAACTTTTTGATTCTTGAACTTTTCTATGCATGTTACTACTTTTCTTTGTGAAAGAATTAAACAGTCTGATAGAAGTCTCAAACAATGCTTTGTTGGGCATTGAAATGAGGAGAGGAAAAAAGATGATCCAAGAATAAATTAGTCAGAAGCAGATTCTTCAAATTAAATTCTTCTTCAAACCCTTAAGTGCTCAGGGTAAATCATACCAGTTCAGCTGTCTGGGGGATTCTACTGACTTGTTGATCTTTTATATAAACCAATTGGAGTGAAAAAGTTATTTCAACCTTTAGGTGGGATTAATCACAGAGGAAACATCTATTCATTGTGGCACAACAGAAAAAGTCAGGGTTCAACACGCCCTTGATTTCCCTTGACTCTGTTAACTGGGTCATGGAGACATGAATGATTATTTATTTTGGTGAAAGAATCATGACTAATGGAAGGCCCTGCCCAGTACTTTAGATTCTTTTTTGGAGACAGATAATAAAGCCATGGGATGATTGATGCATGGACTTCTAAAACTGGAATTTTAAAAGTTGTTCTCTGTTTATTTTGGATAATACTTTGCAAAATTCTTTAGACTGTGTCCTTTTAGAGAACACTACACTAATTTAAATGCAAATTGTTTTACCTAATGTTATTCCCGGTTAGGTTGATTGAACAGATATAATTTGTTAATTGAATTGGTTTAAAATGGAATCTATTTGCCTGGCACCATGTGCAAATCTTATCTCTGTGCCAATAAAAACATGTTTATATTACTCATTCTCTTATAGTAGAAATAATTTTATACTTTTAGTGATTACCAGAACATTGGTATCAAGAGACAAGAATTCTAGCCCTATCTTCATCATGAGGTACTTCCCCACAAGTAGCTCAGATCTTTGTTTTCCTCCTCTGTAGAATGAGGGGACTCATCCATTAGGGTCCTATGGACTCTTCTACCTCTAGAATTTCATTAATTTTTGGATTAAGATTCTTTACTCAGGAAATGTCTTTCTGGCTTTAGAAATGCATCAGTATCCCAAAGAGTTGTGAACTTACACACTTCTCTTAACACAGCTCATCTCTAGGTTTTGCTCTTACATAGTTGCCTAATTCACAGAAAAATTAAGTGATTTACTTAAAGGACATAGTTAACAGCATGACAGGTAGGACTTGAATGCAGGACTTCTGGATTCTATCATTCAGTCTGTTTTACCTCAAAACTTTGATTTTTTCATTCCAGGTGTAAAAGTAATGGTTAACTAATTTAAAGTTTAATTTGAAAGTCTATTTTTTTTCTCCTTTGCCAAATATATATATATTATTGCCATAGGTAAATGAATAGTCTTGGCCTCTAAATTCAATGGGAGAGGAAAATGTATATTCTTATTATAGGAAAATATGCCTTCAGAATGAAATCTTTTTATTCTAGTCTTTCTAGGCCTCATCTTCCTCACTTGGAAAGGAAGGATACTGTACTAGAACTCTGAAGTTTTGTCTAGCTCTTAATTTTTTGATCCCATGATAAAGAGTGAAAACAGCTTGTGTGACTTTAGATTGCCATCCTGATGACATGTGGCTCATGTGAAGGAGGCAAAACTTTTCAGATGGAAAGTAGGAGGATGATCGTCAGGGTTATTTCTGAATTTAAAAAGCTATACAAAGATCATTGTTTTTCAGGACTGTCAAGTCAGATGGAAGGTTCATGTGACCTCTAAGTTGAAAGATACTTTTAATGTTTTGTCTATTCAGCATGAAAAACAAAACAAAACAAAATACTTCCACTGAGACTCAGTTGAACACATTTATTAGAGGTCTCTTATGTGCCTGGTATTGTGATACAAACTGTAATAGTGATGTGAAGAAAAAAAGAAAGAAAAAATCCTACAGTGGTAAGTATACAGAAATAGGAATAGCTCCAAAGATCTAACAGCTACAAGAAAAACACAAGAAAATAAAACATATGGCTTGTATTTACCTTAGTAACTGACCAGGGCAGTGAAATGTATTGCTTCAAATTATTACTTGAAGAAGTCAAAGCTATCAATAGTCACAGAGAAAAAAAAAAGCTCTAAATAACTATTGATTGGAGAAATGAAAATTAAGACAACTCTGAGATACCACCTCATACCTATCAGATTGGTTGACATAACAGAAAAGAAAAATGACAAATACTGGGGAGGAGGGAGATGTGGAAAAAATGGAACAATAATGCATTATTGCTGGAGTTGTAAACTAGTTTAAATATTCTAGAAAATATTTTGGGACTATTCTAAAAGTCCTAAAAAACTGCATACCTTTTGACCTAGCAATACCTCTACTAGGTCTGTATGCCAAAGTGATCAAAGAAAAGGGAAAAAAGATCTAGTCCTATAAAAATCTTTGTAACAACTCTTTTTGGGGTTGCAAAGAATTGGAAATTGAGGGGAGACTCATCAATTGAGGAGTATCTGTACAAATTGTGGTGTATGATTGTGATGGAATACTTTTGGGCTATAACAAATGACCAGCAAGATAGTTTCAGAAAAACCTGGGAAGACATATATGAACTGATACAAAGTGAAGTGAGCAGAACCAGGACAGCATTGTACTCAGTAATAGTAATATTGTATGCTAATCAACTGTGAGTGAATGACTTAGCTATTCTAAGAAATACAATGATGTAAGATAAATCCAAAGGATACATGATGAAAAATGCTATCTACCTCCAGAAAGAGAGTTAATGAACTCTGAATGCAGATTGAAGCATTTTAAAAAGTTGTTTATTTTTCTTGGGTTTTATCGTATGCATTTTTTTCCAATGTGGATATTATGGAAATATGTTTTGCATGACATGCATGATTTATATCATACTGCTTGCCTTCTCAAGGAGTATAGCAGGGGAACAAGGATAAAGATAATTCAGAACTCAAATTTTTAACAAAATTAATGTTAAAAAGCTTTACATGTAATTGGAAAATATTTAATGATACATTAAAATATTTTTTAAAAGGTTATTGCCACAGGACAAAGTACTTTTTGAATACTTAATTTTAACATTAAAATTGCACTATTTAATTTCCTCCCTCTATTCTCTTACAAAATAGTATATGCATAGTCAGGACTTTGGATGCTAACATTAAAAATCTTTGAAAAATACAAAGCCACTTGGAAACATATTTTAAGGGTATATAAACCTGTTTGCCATTTAAATTCAGGTTATTTCATGTCATGAAAAGTGGAATAGGAAAAGAAATATTTTGGGGAAATGGAATTCCCATTGGAAACACAGAGATAATATTAATCAAAAGAATATAGACTCAGAAAATCTAACCAGTGTTCTCTGAAACAATTTGATCAATGCTCTCATTTTATAAATGGGGGAACTGTGGTACAGGGAAGACAAAGGACTTGCCCAAGAACCCAATGGCAGAAGATCTGAGATTAAAATCTAAGTCTTTGCATAAACTCTAACCTGGGCTTCTTGCCACATAGAAGAGTAGGGGGAAGGGGGAGGAGAGGTGGGGTGATGGAGAGGAGGGCAGGGTGGAGGGGAGGGTTGATGAAAGTACACACTTCTGTGGAGGGACAGGGACAGGGTAGAGAGTGGATGGGGGGGGGTGGGATAGGAAGAAGGGACATGTAATCAGACTCTTACAATATGCCCGTTGTAGAGAGGTTCTGTGTAATTACACATGTTCAGCCTGTATTTGATTGCTTGCCCTTCCAGTGGGGATGGGTGACAAGGGAGGAAGAGAAAGAATCTAGAATTTAAAGTTCTATAATCAAATGTTAAATATATATATA
>CM053583.1:136337360-136352925 GCA_028627135.1 Pseudochirops cupreus
CTAAATCACTCTTGATTTGAGAAATGTAAATCAAAACGACTGTGAGGTACCACATCTCACCAGTCAGATTAGCTAAGATGACCAAATAGGAAAACGAAAGATCCTGGAGAGGACGTGGAAAAATTGGAACACTAATGCATTGTTGGTGGAGCTATGAACTGATACAACCATTCTGGAGAGCAATCTGGAACTATGCCCAAAGGGCTATAAAGTATTGCATACCCTTTGACCCAGTAACACCACTTCTGGGGTTGTATCTGAAAGAGATCATAGAAGCGGGAGAAGACCCATATGTACAAAAATATTTATTGCAACTCTCTTTGTGGTGGCAAAACACTGGAAAATAAGGGGATGCCCATCAATTGGGGAATGGCTAAACCAGTTATGGTATATGAGTGTAATGGAATACTATTGTGCTCTAAGAAATGGGGATGAGATGGACTTCATATTTACCTGGAGAGGCTTATATAAACTGATTCTAAGTGAGAAGAGCAAAACCAGGAGAAATGTGTACACAATCACAGACACATTGTATGTGTGATGACCAGCCTTGATAAACTGGACTCTTCTCAGCAATGCACAGCTATAAGAAAACTCTACAAGTCTCACAATGGAAGGAGAAACCTACATTCAGAGAAAGATCTAGAAAGAACAAAGTTTAAGTGGAGACTGAAGCAACCTACATGCTATTGCTCTTTTTCATGTTTGGTTTTGTTTCCTTTTTCCCATTGTTCACTCCATTGGTTACAAGCCTTTTATAAAACCAGACTAATGTCCAATATGAAAATATTTGCAGATTCTATACTTGACTGCGTGCCGCCATGGTGGGGGGAGGTAGAGGGAGGGGATAAAACTTGAAACTCAAGGGACTGAAACTGAATCTTGTAAACTAAAAGTAAATAAACAAATCAATTAAAAAAAAAGAATTATTCACTTAGAGACTGTATGAGAAAGTTAAAGGAATATGTAATGAAAATTGCAATAATGGTCAGAGCCACCAATGTTTATCATAGCATTCCCTCAACAGTTCCTCATAGAAATAGTGAAGGTATCTCCTCTTGCTCATAAACACATAATTCTGATTCTACTAATTGGGGAAATATGGCTTCTTTCACAGGTGCAGGATAAGATTTCAACAGTTAGGGGACTTAGGGGAATAGGGGAAAGATAAATGTCCTCAAGGGAGAGAAACAAATATTCAAAGCATTCAAGATCAGAATAGATTAACAAGGAGAGAATTATTCACTGCTTTATTAAGAGCAGGGGTAGATTTTGGAAGAATAGATGGTATTCCAACTAAGATGTATTGAGAAAAGGGACTTAATATTTGATGCAATAGGGAAGAAAGAACTGCCCCTACAGATCCTCCTTGATCATTGTATTCATATTCATCACATCTTCAGGGAGAATAGGAAATTTACTAAGCCCCAGCTCAGATTAAAGAAGTACACAGATGAGATTACAGACCTCATATCTGTTTAACCATATATTGAAAAAAAAAATGTGTCAATCACTGTAACCATTGTTTATTCTGGAGATGATTACCAAATTGTTCCCTTAACTCACTTGTTTTCCATGAATAAGGCTATGACATTGGGTTCCTGGACCCCAGGAGCATGGCTGAAGCTTTATTCACCCTGCTTCTGGTTATTGTTTCCTTATTCTTTTTGATCTTTGTTTATTTGTTTAGCCTGTTTGCTACATTTGTCTCCTGTAAACTTAGTGCCCTCCATTGGTAGATAACTGACTGATTAAGTTGTATGTCCCCCTCTGTCCAAGACCGTGATGTGTCCATTACTCCTGGACCTGGCATTGACCAAGCTCCAGATACCAGCTAAAGAACTGATCCTTCTAATGGGACCTCTCAAGTCAGGGACAGCTCTACATCCAATCTCAACAGGAAGTAGTTACAGAAGAAGAGACCTTCACCCTTATCCCAAGGGATTTTGGGTCCCATTCATTTGAGGGGGGAAGGATAGGATCCCTGTGCTCAATCCCTACCCTAAGATATTGTTTTATGCATTTATTTTTTGTTGTCCCTGTTATACTGTTGTGAAATTATGTTTATACTGGTTATCCCTAAACTGACCTATTAATGGATATGTAAGATCTTGGGGATGAATATAATGTTAAGGGACTTTGAAGATCTTCCCTGCCCCTTAATAAGCCCATTGAGTTCTGGACCAGCTCACAGCTTGGGTCACATGGAACCCATGATGTGAGGAGCTTGTTGAAAGGGTTGAGCAGGAAGGGAGAGTGAGGTAGAGCTGAGGGAAAGCAGCTATTATGAGTGTGAGATGGAAGAATTTTGCCTAGGGAAGCTTGTTTGTGGGGAGGCTTAACAGAGGGAAGGCTTGGGGGTGTTGAGGCTCCCTGAATTGGTGCTGTGTATAAATTTGTTTGTTACCATGGTGGAATAGATATTCTGGTATCTGAATAAATTTCTTGTTTTTATATTTGAGGAAGTTATTTATATGTTGCAATTCAACCCTTGAAATAAATCTGCATATTCATAGCAGCTGCTGTGGATATCGGTTGATGATACAATGATCTACATCAGTAAAGCTATACCCACACAGATGAGATCCTGTGCTTGTCTATGAAAGTCTTTTATCACATCCAGAAAAATGGAAGATCACTGAGGGAAAGGGCCACTTCAGTTTTTGTCTCTAGATATACAGTGTCTAGCCTAATGTATTGTGTGGAATAGAAGTTTAATAATAATGGTTATATTGAATTGAATTCAATATCAGTAGAGAGGGAAAACACTAGACAACCATGTTTGGGAGAGTTGAAGTGCTCTGACATATGACAATTTTACCATTTTAGTGTGTATGTATGTGTGTGTGAGTGTGTGTTTATGTGTGTACTTCCACTATGCAATTGAATTTGCAGCCATACTAAAAAGGCTAGAGGAAACACCAGCTCAGAACTCTAGGTTTTCCCTTCTTTTTCATGCTATATAAAGAAATTAGGAAAGAGTGCAATGTGAAGGTTGATAATTTATGTCTTTGCTGACACTTTCAAAAAATGGAACTATACATTCCTAAAGGTAAAGCCAAAGCTAGCAAAGCTATTCCTAATACTATGATGACACCATCAACCTCCTGTCTTTGGATCTAAATTGAATCCAGCCATCAGAAAATGCTAATCCATTGGCTACCATGAAAAAAAAAGAAATCACCATAAGGACTTTCATGTTATAAATATATTGGAAGACTGTCTCACATCTGACTTATGCAGCCTGTTTGTGATAACATAGAGACAGTAAAATATTGTGAGAAAAAATGGACCTGAAATCTACTGTTGAAACTGTGATTGGATGTACTTTTCAGAATAATTTTTAAGCCAGGTAACAAAATAACAAAAGAGCCCATTAAATTCAAGAAAGTGAAGGGAGCTGCAAATTATATTGCTTTGACATGTAGTGTTTTTTATCCAATTCAACATGTTAATCCTTTGTCATCTAATCCTAGCTAAGAGGATTTCACTGCGGGGTGTGAAATTTGTAGAAAAAGAAAAGCAGCTGGTCACGTGGGTCATAATGTTTGTTGACTCTCAAGCTGCTATTCTGGGTGACTGGCACCAATATCCTACACATTTGTGGTCAGATGCCCAGAATACAACCTCTTTGATTTGAGTTCCAAGCAGAGGTGAGAGAAACATTTTCTCCCTCTCCTAAAATTAGAAAAATTTACATTTCCCCACAAAAATTCAGGCACATTGTCTAGCAAAAAGTCATTTCTTGAGAGTTAGTCATGAATTTAAAGGTTTTATTCAGGGGCTTAAAATATGCAGTGATAGTTGAGGTCATATGTATTCAAATAAATAATAATTTTTAAGAGAGCATTTCTAAGAACAAAAAAGGGCATGTAAAGTTAAAAACATTTGTATATAAAGCAATTTTGAATATCCATAGCATCTAATAAAATAAGTTTAAAATAAACATTTCAAAAATGTCCTACTAAATTGAGCTTATGCTATACAAATTTATGCACTCTCTTTCGTTTACTAATGTTAGAGGTAATGTGGCAGAGTGGAAGAAGGTCCAGTTTTAGACTGAGGAAGACCTGGATTCATATTATTCCTCTGACACATAGAGGCAATATAACCATTTGGAAGTCATTTACCCTCTAAGTGTTTATTCCTTAGTTTATTCCTTACAAGTTGAAAAATAAATTAGTGATCTGTATTGGCAAAGGGGGTTTCTGCACTGAGAGTTAACTATATTGACATACTCAGAAGTCTAGATATACCAACATAGACAGATAGATAGAAGTAGACATAGATATGGATATATGTGTATGTATGTGTGTGTGTGTGTGTGTGTATATGTGTGTGTGTTTGTGTTTTTCACAGATTACACACAGAAGGCATTGGAGTTTTGGGACTCTAGCTTTTAGCAGGTTCTCTCTTGATCCGGTCAGATAGGGAGACACCTTCAGAGGGGTTAATTATTAAATTTATTCTAGAATAATCTTCTCAGAAAGGCTGCTGATAAGAAGAGTCCAACTCCTACAGCATTCCCTAATCACCCTTCCTGTAGGTGCAGGTGAGTTGGGGGGAGGGAGAGGGGAGACAACTTCCCCTAGGTTTTGATGCAGTCAATCAAGACAAGCACAGCCTGTGCACTATCCTAAATTCCCTCAGGATTTAGGCTAATGGAGGTGAACCTCAATGGGGGCTGACTGAGGCAGGTACATGTATTCCTCTATGCATTACCCATAGTTGCCCCCACTCACTGATCAGTGTCCACTGACTTCATAGGGTAAGACAAAGAAGGCATCTTGCCAACATTAAGCTCACATGTTAACTCTGGCAACATTGTCATTCTGTTCAAGCGTAGTAAATATCAATTATGTTACCCCCATATCTCATGACTTAACCTCAGTAGGATTGTCGGTCACTATGATTCCAGTAATTACCATCTAGAGGCCTTGGATCAATTCTGGGAGTTATTATTTAACACCTGGAAACTATACATTGCTATGACCATGGATCCTGAGAAACTAAACTCTAAAAAGCTTAATAAAATCTTCCTTCCTTGCAATATACATGCGAACTGTAATGAGAAGCATAGTACTTAGCAATTTGTTGAAAATATTCAAGTGCCTTTTAGCCTTACTTTTGATTGTGTCAAGTCTTTGTTGGAAACAGCATACATTGTCTTGCCCTTTAGGCCTAAGGGAGTTTGGAGACCTTCCCCGAACTTAATAGGTCTAAAATCACCACATGGAACCCTGGGTGGGAGGAACTTGCCAAAAGAGCTGAACAACAAGGATGCAACAGGAAAGGTAGAACATGAAGGAGCAGAGCAGATAAAAGCTTGAGCACAAGCTGGGACCAAGTAGAACTGAGATCAAGAATGCCTATGATTTTGGCATTCTGTAGCACTCTGTCTGTTGGTCTGTCATACAAAAGACTTGTATGTTGTTTCTGGATGGAAGTTCTGAAAGAGGAATTTACTGATGATTTAGAAGCCCTGGAAGAGGGCTTTACTGCTGTTTACAGAAGTCCTGAAAGAAGACTTTTTCTGCTATTTACAGAAGTCTCAAAAGAGAGCATTGCTACTGTTGACAGAAGACTTGGAACTTTATTGATGATTTGTATTTGATTTCTCAGACAGAAGCTTTGTCTGTTAGTTTTTGTTACTCTGTCAGACAGAAAGTGAATTGAGACGATAGTGCCATCAATGCATATAAATATTGTGCTTCTGTTAAGCTTTGTCTTCCTAGAAACAGAAACTGCCAAGGGCTTGGAGTGGAGCAGTCTGTATGAAACAGGTGCAGATAGCTGTCTATGTATGAGTCTAGGAAAGAGCTGGGAGAGCTGCCCACCTGTGAATCCAGACAAGAGTCAAGTGAATCCAGGCAAGAACTGGGAACAGTCATGAAGGAGAAGCTGTGGGGTACGGAAGCCAGCCTCAAGTCAAGATGAAAGAAGAGTTTAGATGGGTACTTTATATTGAATGAGGAGGTTGTTACTGAATGATATGTTTTGTTTAAGGATATGTGAACACCTTAGTAATAAGTTGTTAATGTTAAATTATTGTGAATGTTGTGCTTTATTTTCTTGAATGTTTTGCTTTAGTTTACTGCTTTATAAATAGAGAGTTCACTATACTATGTGATTAAATCCATAAAGTTATTCATAGCAACAGTCCTCAGGAGAGCTTATTGTGATTTCTTTTATACAACCAAAAACATATACCCACAGATGTACATATACACATATATTCAAATATATAGATCATATATATACATAAGTATGCCTATATGTATACATGTACGTAAACACACCTACACACAACTTATACATACGTATGTATGAATATGTGTATATATGTATTTTTTCCCTTGACCTCAATGGCCTTCATTCAAATATAGGACCATAGGGTTTAGAGAGAAGATGAATGGAAAATTAAGTGGTATCTACCATACTCTGACTGTTTCATGATCATTTCATGGATAAAGGAATAGGAGGCTCAGAGTCACAAAAGTAATGTCATTAACTGAAATGTATACAGTATTTTATGCTTTATCTCATTTTAGCTCAAGTTTCTGAGTTGTAGTAGAGACGTTACCAATTGCATTTTGTAAATGAGGACTGAGGCTTTCACATTGAATCTTTGCCTTATTATTTTGCCTAATAATTTCCCCCTTAAGAGCATAGCATCCCTATATTAAAATATGAACACAAATGAAGGTTAAAATTATAGGATGTTCATACTTGTATTTTATTATAGTAACTTAGAAATGTTCCAGTATCAATATATTATATAAAAAATTTAGTATTATACTTACAAAGCTTCTTGATTATAGAAATTTGCTATATAAGGAAAAAGATGGAATAGTTATAACAAGATCATATATCATAACAGAGGGGAAAAATTTCCTTAGTTCTGTTTGCTTCCAGGCATGAGTCATAACTGAAAACCAATCATGTAGTCATAGGGTCTTAAAAGAAAGGCTCAGTATTAAACAAGTGGGAATTTTCCTTTTCAGAAATGAAATAATGGGGTCAGAGCCAGGATGGTGGAGTAGAAGCAGGAAATTCCATGACCTCCACCCACGACCAGCTTAAATAACTATAAAATATGGCTGTAAACAAATTTTAGAGCTACAGAATACACAAAGTGACAGAAACAAATCTCCCAATGAAGGCAGCCTGCCAGGCCAACAGGAAGGGTTGTCCTGGGAGCCGAGCACTGTCCCATGTGAGACATGTGATTTTGGACCATGGGAGGCAACAGGGGCTGTGGCAGACTTCAGGAGACAGAATCAGCAGCAGCTGTGGCAGTTTTTAGACTTCTCAACCCATAAACACCAAAAAGACAGTAAAAGGTCATTGGGGAACTCTGTTGGAAGGGAAGGGCATGATCAAGCCACTACCCCAAATGCATGCAGTGACAAGGTGTGGTAGCTATGTAGCAGCCACCATGTGGCTGCCTAAGGAGCTTCTGGCATACAGATCATAGGGGGACCAAGTGACCATTCAAAGGGTAATCACTGTTTGGATCTGGGTTGCTTTTTTGGGTGGTGGTCCTGGGGTGAGAAATGCCAGTTTTTCAGTGTGGTATCTGTAGAGGACGCGCCATCCTCAGACCTCTGACAACATTTGTGAAAACCCCAGTGATTTGGGACAAAGCTCTCATCTCTGGAAGCAGAGTTGTAGCATGGCAAAGAGCTCAAAAGTCAAATAATTGACTGGCAATATGAGCAAGCAGAGGAAGTACAAATAGACCATAGAATCCTTTTTTGGAAGAGAAAAAGGATCAAAGCATGAAGCTGGAGGAAGACAATGACATCAGAACTTCTACATCAAAAGCTTCCAAGAAAAATATGAATTGGTTATAGGCCATGGAGGAATTCAATCAGGATTTTGAAAATCAAGTAAGAGAAGTGGAGAAAAAACTGGGAAGAGAAATGACAATGATGCCAGAACATCATGAAAAGAGAGTCAACAATCTGACTGAAGAAAATGATACCTTAAAACAATTCATTAACTCAAATGGCAAAAGAGCCCCAAAAAGCCAATGAGGAGAAGAATACCTTAAAAATCCTAAATTGCCAGGTAGAAAAGGAATTTTGAAAACTCACTGAAGAGAATAATTCCTTCAAAACTAGACTGGAGCAAATGTAAACTAATGAATTTATGGGAAATCAAGATACTATAAAAACAGATCCAAACAAATGAAAAAATAGAAGGCAATGTGAAATATCACATTGAAAAAATCACTGACTTGGAAAATAGATGCAGGAGAGATAATTTAAAAATTTTGGGGCTACCTGAAAGCCATGAGAAAACAAAAAAGAACCTAAAAATCATCCTTTAAGAAATTCTCAAGGAAAATTACTTCAATATTCTAGAACAAGAGGGCAAAATAGAAATTGAGAGAATTCACTGATGACCTCTTGAAAAAGATCCCAAAAAGAAAACTCCTAGGAATATTATGGCCAAATTCCAGAGTTCCCAGGTAAAAGAGAAATTATTACAAGCAGTCAGGAAGAAACAATTTGAGTATTGTGGAAACACAATCAGGATAACACAAGATCTAGCAGCTTCTCCATTAAGGGATCAAATGGCTTAGAATATGATATGCTGGAGGTCAAAGGAGCTAGGATAAAAACCAAGAATCACCTATCCAGCAAAACTGAGTATAATGTTTCAGGGGAAAATATGGTCATTCAATGAAATAGAGACTTTCAAGTATTCTTGATGAAAAAATAACAGAGTTGAATAGAAAATAGTTGAATAGAAAAAAAAACAAGAGAAGCATGAGAAGGTAAACAGGGAAAAGAAATCATAAGGAACTTATTAAAATTAAACTTTTTTATATTCCTACCTGGTAAAACAATAATTGTAACTCATGAGACATTTCTCAGTATGAGGATAGTTGAAAGGAATATATGTGTGTGTGTGTGTGTGTGTGTGTGTGTGTGTGTGTGTGTGTGTCTGTGTGTATGTAAGTAGGTATGTATTTTAGATACAAGGGTATATATGCATCTAAATACATATATGAGTGTGTGTATATATGTGTACACGTGTATATAGACATATGGCACAAGTTCAGTTGAATAGGAATGGATGATATCTAAAAAAATAAAATTGAGAGGCAAAAGAGGAATATAATGAAAGGAGATAGGGAGAGATAGAATTGGGTAAATTACCTCACACAAAAGAAGCTAGAGAAAACTGTTACAATGGAGGGGAAGAACAGGAAGGCAAAAGGAATGGATCAACCTTACTGTCATTGAATTTGGCTTAAGGAGGGAATAACATACACACTGAATTGGATATCTTACCCTACAGGAAAGTAGGGGGGGAGGGGAAGACAGGAAGGATTATAGAAGGGAGGGCAGATTGGGGCAGAGGGTAGTTAGAATCACACACTTTTGAAAATGCACAGGGTCAAAGTAGAACATAGAACAAGTTGGAATGGGATAGAATGGAGGGAAATATAGTCATTCCTTCACAGTATATCTACTATAGAAATGTTTTTCTTAACTACTTATGTATAACCTATATGGAATAATTTTTCCTCCCAGTAAGTGTGGGTGATGAGAAAAAAAAGGGAAAGAATGTAGAAATCAAAGTTTTAAAATCAAATCTTAATATATATATATGATTTTTTTTTACATGCAACTGGGAAATAAGATATACAGGCACTGGAGTATAGAAATCCATCTTTCCCTAGAAAGTCAGAGGGAGTATGGGGGAGGATATAAGAGAGAGCAGATTGGGGGAAAGTGTATTCGGTAGGATTGTTATTTTGGGGTGGGGTATAGGGGTAAAGACAGGGAGAAAATCCCTAACTCAAAATCTTGTGGTAATGAATGTTGTAAACTAAAAATAAACAAATTAAAAAAATAAATAAATGAAATAGTAAAATGTGGAAATTGAGTCAGGAGTATTTTACATAGGTTGAGTCTGTGGTCCTTCCCTAAACTTTTTCCAGGCACAGACATTCACCTTTAGCAAGTCCCAGACTGTAGTACATGCCATTTTCTCCTATTGGCTTCATGACAATTCAGAAAATTATTCCTATAATCTAAGCTCAAAACAAAATTCCAGTCCCAATAATTTTTAACTTAAGTAGAAAAAAATTCACTAATCACAACTTAGGGCTTGAATATCTTTCTGGATGTTTCCCTAAGAGTTAACATTTCGGTCATCCTTTAGTAATGAATTAAAACTACATATATTCTGGGTCTTCACATGAATAGCAAATACCTGAGAGTCAACTAATCACTAATATTTTGAAGCTACATCCTTAAACCACCCCATACACTTTCATAATAGCCAAGAATTTCAAATCAAAATTCATTATTATATTCAATTCATTGTCATCATCATTATTATTATCTGTTTTATAATAAAACATACCCCAGTAAATATTTAACAGTTTTCATATCACATTCTTTTAAAAGCCCAATTTATGTGTAACCGCATCCAGATTAAAAAGTTTTTTTGTCTAACACTATTTCTGTTACAATTGTCTCTTCAATTTCACAATATAAGAGAATTTAGAAATATAACAGTGACACAAAAAAAAAACCATGATGTATTTAAAATATGAAAACACTTCAGATGAGATCAACTGCATTTTCAAACTATCACATATAAAAATAAGTAGTTTCATTACCTTTGGCATTTACAACCACTTAAGACTTCTCAGATATGGAACAATTACATTCAGTTAAAGAAATAACAGTAAAGTAGTGTTTACCAGATGCCAGCCACTGTACTAGGCACTTTACAAATATTCTATTATTTTGATCTTCACAACAACATTGGGAGGTAGGCACCATTATTGTTTATTTCTTTACAGATCAGGAAACTAGGGCAAATGAAGATAATTTAACTTGCCAAAGATTATACTGCTAATAAATTTCTGCAACTGGAACAGGGAAGGGTGGGCTCACCAAGGGCAGAGGCTGACTGGTACCCATCTCATACTGCCACACCAGAAGCACCAAGACCTTCCCAGGCAGCATATTTATAGCCACCGTCAGTGCTATGAATATTTTGTTGGCACTGTAAGTATGACCATTATGTGAAGCTTAAAAAATGTGCTGTATTACTTAAAAATCATTTATTACTAACCTGTATCACTGTCAAACAAACTATTCATTTTAGCTAGCATGGCAAGATGCAAGTCTTACCATATTATATGACTTACTCATGACAGCTTCACCTGCGCTTTGCACTGATGGCTCTTCATTGGGTTGAGTGATAATACTGTTAGTACTGCAGAGCTCTAGACAAACCTTGCAAGTTGTCTTTCAGAAATATACTGACAATGAGCATGTGCTGAAAATTGAAGGCCCGTGGCTTACAATGAGTGAGAGATAAATGTGTATCCACATGTCTCTGGTGAATACATTGCTGCTATGTTTACCTTGTAAGCATCATGACTAATATACCATGTGACAATTATGTAAAGGTTATAAACCAATTTTTGTACTGAAAAATATGATGCAACAATTACGTGGTGGTGATGATTATGTGGTGAAAGACAGTAGTCCTACTTATGAGGACAATTGCTTCAATTATGAAAGTTCATTAATCTTTTCCAGTGTTCTGAACTCTCTGGCTACAGCCCTTAGAGCAGCAGTTCTCAACCTGTGTGTTGCGACCCCTTTAGGGGTCGAATGACCCTTTCACAGGGGTCTCCTAAGACCATGGGAAAACACATATTTCCAGTGGTCTGAGGAACTGAGACACCACTCCTCTATGTGTTTGCAGGCGGGTCTGCCCACATGCAGATACGCCCACATACGAGTATTAAAGGGTTGTGGCATTAGGAAGGTGGAGAACCATGGCCTTATAGGGTTGTTTTTGTTTTGTTTTGTTTTGTTTTTTCTGACTGGCTACATTTTAAATCTTTTTAGGTAACAGAATCTACTTCATAATGCAAACACAGAACAGACATTTTACATTTTTACAAATTCAGATAAAATGACTGGACAGATACAAACAGCAGGTTATCTCACAACACAAACATGACACAGTCAGTTTTAAGAAATCACATAATGACAGTTTACTGGTTTGGCTGAGGCACACAAGTTACCAAGGCATATGGCATTGAAAATTTGATAGGGTGGTGCAATAAAGGAGCAGAGGCATGCAGAAAGGCCAGTCAAAACAGGAGTGTAGTTAAGAAAGGATATCCTTACCAAAGTGATTCAGGATGAACTTTGTCAAGGAAAGGGCCCTGGAGTTTTCCTCACAAAGAAAGGTGAGCTTAACCAAAGAGTGAGACCAGAGATGGAGCAATAAGAACAGCAGAGAACTCACCAGATTGGGGGGGGAGGGTTTGGACTCCAGAGAAATAGATCTCTACCAGTGACAGTCTATTCCCACTGGTACTAGGGAATCCAATGACCTGGTTCTGTGTCCATTCCCACTTCTGACACCAATTTAAATGTCAAGCAGAGCAGAACCTATCTCTAATTTGTGGGTGGCCAGAGTTAAACAAAACAGGACAGACACAGGAGAATCAGGAATCAAAAAAAAAGTTTAATTTCAAAGTGAGGAAAACATTGCAAATGGAAGCCCTGCTGACTTGTGGCAGAGGTAGAGTTTTTTTGAGCATGAAGACCACAAAAAGGTATGACCCAACACAGTTGGGTAATTGTGTAACTCAATGCAACTTAAGTAAACAAATCAGGCTCATGAGTACAGCATTTTGGAGACAATACAGATGTTCTTGGGTCCTATAGGAACAGTTCCCAAGTTATTAGAATCATTCAACTTTGTGATTGTCTTGAATCATAAAGGTCATTGTGACTTCTGATCATTCAGTGGTGTACAGCACCAGAGTTAGTGTGGTGGGAACAGGAGTGCAGCCCTTGGTTCAGTTCACTTAGCAATTGCAAGCACAGGTATTGTTCAGTGTGTCAGGAGATGTGATTGATCACTTTCTCCTGCAGCATGTTGGTTGTAGCCCCAGCTGTCAGGCCAGGATCTTCTGGGAAATAGAGAAATCATAAGTCCAAATTCTGGGGTTTTGCTGTAGCTGAGATCATCCAGAGGGTGAGTGCAAAAGATTGATGTTATTCCAAACTCAGGGCACAGCCTGCTTGCTGGGCCTTAGCTCTGAAAAACAGGCTGTCTCCTAATACCTTGACACTCTATACGTGGTATTTCCTCCTAAAAGAGAGAACTTGGACTATCTATACTTTAATTATAATAAGAGTTAAACATTTCTATACAACTTTAAATTTAGAATAGCTTTATCTTCTGACATCCTTGGGGATAGTTATTGTGGGTATTATAATGCATTTACAGATGAAGAAACTGAATCTCAGAGGGGTTAATTATTTTGTCCATGGTTACAGAGATAGTATTGGACTGTGTTTTTGTTACTCCAAATACATGACTGTCTCTATTATATCACATGATTGATAATAGATAGAATTCTTATATTAGGTAGCCTTGGAGATTCACTGTGGCCAACAAATTCATTCCCATGTAGTCAAAGTTGTAAGTCCCTTTAACCTTATCTGGTATGGTTTTTAGACCAAAAATTAAATAAATGGGTTGTAATGGCGAGCAAATGAATACCAAGCACCTTGTTTCAGTTTTTAGTGTCTTTGAACCTTGCCCTGATTATGTGAAGTCTTTGTTAAGAAAGAGAACCTGCGAATCCTACAGTGGGAGTGGCCTGCCAAAGACAAGAAGAGGAAGAATGTAAGAGGTGGGTGGAGCAGGGTGGAGCTAATGACAGATAAAAAGCTCAAGCACAGTTGGTACTGAGCAGAGTTGGGAAGGAGAAAATTGTGGTGTACAGCACTCTGTTTATCTGTTCTGTCTGTGTTGATTCGTGTTTATGATACTTTGTGCAGAAGCCCTAGAACCTTACCTGAAGCCCTGAAAGAGGCTTATCTTTTTGTCTATTTACAGAAGTATTACAATGGGGTTTCAGAAGTCCTAGGAATATACTAATGATTTGTGTTGAGTTCTTAGATCTCATTTGAGGGTCTATGTTGAACTTGTTTGTGGTTCTACATTGCTTTCACAGGTAGAAAGTGAATTGATGATGGTGCTGGCAATATGAATGAATGTTGTTTTGGCTCTATTAATCTTTGTCTTCCAGAAATAGAAACTGCAAAGGACATGAGGTGGACTGGATACTATGAGTTTCAATATGGAAAGGGAGCTGGACAAGGAGCTAACTAAGGAGCTTAGAGCTGCCTGCCTGTGAACCCAGGTGACAGTTAAGTGAATTCAGGCAAAAGCTGGGACCATGGAAGAGAAACTATGGAATCTGGGAGCCAGCCTCAAGCCAAGATGAAATGACCTTTTCTTGGGTACTTAGTGCTGACTGAGATCATGATTTCCTCTGACCTAAAGGTGGGAGAACTTTTTAGTAGTCACTTATACCCCTTAAAGATGATTGAGTTAAAGATGATTGGCAGCCAATCTCCAATCAAGAAGAAAGAAGATTTTTTTTCACTGGAGAGATTAAGGCAATGTGACTTAGGGTTGGGAGACCTTTGTACTTTGTATCCCTTAAGGAGTATTCCTCCTTAAGGATGATTGACTTAAGGACTTACTGAATGATATATTTTGTTTAAAATCAGGGGGTCACTTTAGTGATAAGTTGTTATGTTATGTCATTGTGAATGCTGTACTTAATTTCCGTGAATGTTTTGCTTTAGTTTATTGCTGAATAAATAGAGACTTCTCAATACTGTGTGATCAGAATCTTAGAGCTATTCTCAGCAGCAGTCCTCTGGAGAGCTGCCTGTGCTTGCCTTTACATAGGTCTATTCTTGAGGCATATTTTGCTTGGTAGATTTGTCTAAGCTTGTATTCAAATGGCAAAATCTTCATGAAACCAGTGTCACCTCCATACCTTAATGAGTTATCAAAGGATGGACTATAGAGATACAAACACAAAAGTACACATATAGGAAGAAACTATATATGGAAATATAAAAAATACTAAATAATAAAACAACCCTTGAATTTCCTATTATACTAATAAATATGAGGAAAAAACTGAAGAAATTAGGCAAATTTAGCATAGTAAAGAGGAGGTTCAAAGGGAATATGATACTGACCTTCAAGTATTTGAAAAGTTGTCATGAAGAAGAGAAATTAGACATATTCTGTCTGACCTCCAGATAGCAGAATTAGATGCAATCAATTAGAGTTGAAAATTTAGATTGTATATGTGGAGAAACAAAATGGGAGGAGGTGGGAACCTTCCTTCCTATTCCAGATTAGAATAGGTTTCACAAAGTTGTAGGTTTGGGCTAACTGGACATCTTCAATCAAAGACTAGAAAATGACTTGTATAAATTGTATTGGAGATTTTTCTTCAGTTTTGGAAAGCTAAATGGAAACTCAGATTCCTTCTTTTTCTGAAATTCAGTGATTCTGTGAAATATTATATTTAGAATAAGGAAGCTCTTTCTCTGCAAATTTACCCAGAGAAGATTGAGTGTTATTTTTCTCTATATTTCTGCTCTCCTATTTCATGAACCAGTAAAAAAAATGACAGAGGTCTAATGTACTAAAAATCAATTTAAAATCTAACACTCTAGATGGCGGC